>OW679194.1:67574570-67625430 GCA_940337035.1 Agriotes lineatus | reverse complement strand
CCTGCGTTTCTCGCTTTAATAGAAATCATGTTGAATGGAGTTTACTTACTGTAATATTTTAATTAATGGTAATTTGTAACTGGTAAAAAATTACCTGTTGTTTGCAAATCTTATTTGCCTAATTAGATGATACTGGCTGTAATGGGTAGCGTTCAACTTTGTACTATCCAAATTTGCGTTTCATAAGGTTTTGTTAAATAACATTGCCACGTGAGCTACGTATTTAAAAATACTGAGTAGCTTAAAGATCAGCTTGCTTTCTGCTGGAGTGCAATCTGTTTCTAGATAACATCTATGGGAACACAAGGCGATCTGTAGATACCTTGCACCCTTTAGAAAAAAATGTACTTTATGATTAAGATGCTGTTTGCAATTCAGTTCGGTTCCGAAACTCAGGTTAGCCTGTCCTGATTCAAGTGTATTGAACAGAGCTCCGACGCCGACGGCGACGTATTTATGTGTAGAGTGTTGAGTATTAAAGTAAATGCTTTTTAAAAACACAAATCGTTTAATATGAATCGGTGAACAGATCAAATCAACAAAGGAAATCTGCGTCGCCAACTAGACGACGATGAAACAAAAGAACAAAAACATCTGTTTGCCGAAACGCCACGATCCTACACAAATTTCAAATAAAAACCTCTGCAGAAATAAAACAATAAATTACGACATGCCAGTTTAAAAGTACAGCGAATAACCCCCACAAAACTTCATGACAAAGGGACCGAAGCACAGAGCCCATCAGCGCAGCTCAAATTCGCCGCAATTAGAAATCGGGTTTAAGTAACAAAAAACCCTCCTAATCAATAGTGCGCCCTAACGAAACTACACATGCATGGTACCTATCGATAGGAAAAATTAACCGCCATTCAATAAAAATACTCCCAAAAGCGTGGACCCGGAAACAAGCCAATTAATACAAGGTTTTACCTCAGCCGGAGAAATCGCCGCATACGGGCGAAGTTTGCCCGGGCCAGGGGCAAAACAAAGACGCATTTTCTAACGGCCGATGGGGACAAAACCAAATAGAGACATCAGGCTAATTTAGTAATAACACGAAATTAAAAACAATTTTAATTAGAGGTAGAAAAAAATCCAAGGCGGGAGTACTTAGTATCAAAATACAGATAAATTCAGCGCGCAAACAATAGAAGCAAAGAGAACTTTGAAATGCACATAGTTAGGCCAGTAAAAATAAACATATTGAGGCAATAGGAACTTACTCAACCCAGGAGAGACTACCAGGAACCATCCAGCCTTCCAGGACAACACTCAGCTCCCAGCTTCGAGTCCCATCCGCATCTAGCTCTCCAGCCTGAATGAAGCCACCAAGGATCGACCACTCAGCAGCATCCAGCCTTCCACACTCAACCCAGGAGAGTCCATCAGCAGCCCTTCAGCTCCAGGACCACCTATCAGCCTCCAGCCTTCCAGGACAACTCAGCCGAGACCATCCAGAAGCCATCTCCAGTAGCAGCCCTCTGCAGAACCTCCAGCCAGCTCCGAATTCGCCAGCAGCCCCAGGAATTTTCCAGGATCCGCCTACAGCTCCCGCAGCTTCCAGGACGAGTCCACAGCCAGTCTGCTCCGAGCCACACCTCTCCCGCTCGCCATGGGCACCCCCAGGTCTGCTACGTAAGCCAGCCCCGACCCTTTGGAGGTCTCGTCTTGCGCTCGCCGTCTGACAGCGAACCTTGTGTTCCAGGAAACTCTGCATCCAGGAGTTGTTCGGCTCGTCTCCGAAGACGCCCCCGGCCTCTCCCTTGGCCCAGATCGCCCGCGCCCGGATTCAGGAGCTACACCGGCCCCATCCTTACTGGGAGGGACGTCTGCCATCAGGAAGTCCCCGAACGCCAACAAGGGCGCCTACCCCGGATTTCGTCTGCTTAACGGACGAAAGCGACCCAGAGCTCGGCACCTCCCGGAAAAGCCATTTGGTGCAACACAGGCTCCCCGTCCGCGGATCCTCACTTGGGACCTCGAGGTGCAGTTGACGCACGCCGAGGAAGCCGAGCTCGAAGCCCTGTGGCGGGCCACCTGCCCCGACAGCAGCCCACGTCGCGGCCCCCGCTGGCGACAGACCACTCTTCTCCGGACTCCCCCAGCGGAAGCCCGACCTCGTGCCCCGACAACGCCCCGCTCCAGCCGCCATCCCCGAGAGGCCTACTCGCGCCGCCGACGTCCCAGGAGAACCTCTCAGCGCCCGCTGCAAGCCGTGCCCCGTACCGCTCCTCGGAAGGACCGGACTGCGTCCAGGCCGCGTTCCTCGCCTCCGGCAACTAGGAAAGACCGCCCCATCACCTCCCGCGCCCGAGTCTAGACGACTCTTTGTGTATATATTTCTTTTCGTGTTTTTTTCGTATATATAATATTAAGTTTTGTTTGTATGTATCATAGTATCCGTAGAAATAAAAGTATTAAAAGTTTACACCAATCAATTAGCAGCATCGACAAGGGTAACGCCTACACCCCTCCTTCCGCTGACGCCATTGTAGAACCTACCGCTGAGCTTAGACCGAGGCGTGTTAGGTTGTTAAATAAGCATAAATCGTGTATGCTGGGTATAACGCATGTAATATAAGTTTACTTATTTAAAATTTACTTGACCAATCTGCTAAATGAGAAATTCTTACAATGTTTAGAAACAAACATTTTCCTGTAGGACCATTTTTCGTACGATTAGAAATTGTGGAAAAGGAATTCCATGTGTCAATTTATTGAAAAGTCAAAATGAGGACCAATTACGAAGGCGCATCTATGAAAAAATTCGTGACATCAATATTTTACTAATCCAGACCTTCATGCGTCAGGTTCGACTTAAAATGCGTGGTATAATAGATTATGGGCCCCTATCAATAGTTTAGTTTCGTTTTTATAATTTGAAGGGATTTATAAAAATAGTAACATATAATACATATAAAAACCTTTGTTACATACGTTATTCTTGCATTTGACCGGAAAGTATTGTATCAGTCATATTATAGATGTAACTATTGCCATGTAGACTCAAGTAGATGGCTATAAAATACAACAAATAAAACAGGAGTGCAATGTACCAACAATATTTTTCAGCAACAAAATAGTTTTGTTTGTAAGAATGTTATTTTGCAAAAAATATTTTCTTTTTGGTTTTCCCGTAACTTGTAGCGATTTTAATTAATAATTTTTCAGATACATGTATCGTACTTACATTCGCTACGTTTTACTGTACTTTGAAGCATTTTGTTTGCCAATTTTAATTGGATTACGACACACTATCAAATATTCAGCTATAACATAACCCGAGCATTACAAGTCCTACAATAAATATTAATCGAATCCCCTTCTTAAAACTGAAATTATCCATAACTGTTTCCTTACTGCGTCATTTTCAAATAATTTACCCAATTTCTTGCGGCTTTATTCAGCAAGGAAACTAGTCGAAGAGTGCGCTCTACCACCGATTTGTATTGCTACCGATGTGGATTTGGATCCGACTTTATTCAACTACCGACATAAACTACCACCGACTCGGATTACAACCGATGTGGAGTTAGATTCAACAGAAACTACCACTGGTTTGGTTTACTACCGACTTTTAAAGTTTGTAACAAATATACGGTATGTCATCGAACTAAAATACTATCGAGTTGGTGTACCAACCGACTTTAATTACCATCGATGTGGATTTACGTCCGACTGGAACTACTACCGACATTAGCGATGGCCGATGCGGACTACCGTTTTCGACAGTAGTTGCTCTAACATACCTTCCGAGAGCGATCCCAAATTTGCATTCCTTCCGATATTAATAATTTGGCAGCAACTACAGTATCTTCATGAAGTAATTGGTGCCAATAACTGTTGAAAAACTAATTGTTTGATTAGCGTATGTCGTATTTTGGCCAGTAAGCATATTTTACTAAAATTCTGTAAGTATTACAACGGTATATGTTATATAACACAGGTGACTGCATTACATTTCGTAATATTCGAGAAAATAAGGAAAGATATTGTGATTTCCTCTGTTATTTTGATTGATATGCACCGTGTTTAACTTCTCACATTCACACCCCTGTAGCTTTCGTATTTATCTTCTTATCAATTTAAAATTTTGGCTGATTTACTTGCCTCTTAAAGCAATTATTTTCACAGGTTTTATATAATTTTACTGCAATGCAGTAGTCCACTGCGACAAAAATTAACTGCAAAAATTTAAAAATCATAGTAGGCTTATTTTTATCGCAGAAAGTTATTTACAAAAGTTGTTCAGAATTACATAAAAATAGCCAAAATACAAATTTTAATCTAAATAAGTGTACTTATTTTTAACCGAGTAAACACACCATTTCTACCTTTTCAGCAGTGGTTAGGGGTATTCCAGGCATTATTTAAATTTGCAGAATGGTAGATTAACAGTTCATACACTTAATTGACAGTTCCTGAACTTTGTGTTTACCATGGCACCACTTATTGTAACCGTTTTTGAATCATTTAAATAATAATATTGTAAAATATTAACAATAACAAATTAAAGAAAATATAGATTTCGACTGTTTTTGTAATTTGATAGTAAAATTATTTAAAAACTTAAGAACAATCTTTGAAAGGTCAACATTTCAAATCTATCAGAAGAGGAAATATTCAAGGGCGGTAAGGTGAAAAGTGAAACACACTGCGTATTACATTCTGATTTGATGATGCTTCTAATTTAGATATTTACATCCATAGTTTCTTGATAAATTAATTTATTCACACCAGTTTAAACATTACCAACAGACAAGTACCTACATTCAGCAATGAGTCACAATTATTTGAAATGATTAAAACTTTATCCCTTGATGACTACTTATTAGGAGATAGAGTGTTAGATTACTATAATGCATTTTGCACACGCTTTCTCTTTCCAAATATGGAATTCTGTTTTTTTAAATTTTTAAAAACCCCACTGTATGGGGAGATCAAACTCGTGACCCTTGGATTAGTAGTCAGAATGCTTAATAATTTGGCCACCGAGTCCGATATTTACTCTGTTATCGTGTATTATAGAAATGAAAAATATATATTGCCATGGTTCTTTTTATTTCCAATCTGGATATACGTATATCTATCGAATAGCTGTGGCTTTTATTCTAATAATTGTTACTCTGGTGTTAGTTAAAAAATTAAATTTAGAAGCAGACTGATATTGCAAGAGAAATATATGATTTGGTTAAAAATATCGAGAACAGATTTACATATTTATAGATGTTTTATAAGAATCACCTATGTAGTTTAATTATAACGATCAACACAAAACTGTTTTATAGTAAGAAGCCATCTTGAAAAGCTAGTCTTCAAGAATATAAATACATATGACCGAATATAACAATTTTAAAAATCATTTGATAGTAGGTATTTTGTAGCACTTGAGAACGCCTTAATAAAAAAGTAATCCGATTAGAAAAAATTGAAGTAAGCTGAATCGCCAAGAAACTGAAATTCCTATAATCGAGTTTATTAAAAATTTCAATAAGCACTATAGTAATAATTATTAAAATTGAGGCGCGTTAAAAATGTATTGCCGGTAAAAATTTTTTACGAAAGTTTTGGTTTTAGCAATGTCACAGAACAAACTAACTTAAATTTTCTCAAAATGAGTTTGTCGACAGGAAATACATTTTGCGTTGTATTTCTCAAATATCGATTCATTTTGTATCGGTATGCAACGGATATGACATTTCTGCTGAAGCACAACGACCGTTTAAATGACGTTTTTGAAATACCACCTTGATTAAGACACCATATTTAGTGGCTGCTGACGCTGCTGTGGATACAAGTGGTACAAAAACTGATAAAATCGCAAGGAAAAATCTTTATTTTTTACCACTATAAAAACACAAATTTTCAAAAATCATGGCATATGATTGAATAGCACTAGATGCAGGAAATTCTAGTCCGCATAAAAGTTGCCTTGGCTGTGGATCATCTAACGTAGTTCTGCAATAGTAATTAGCTCCTATAGCTATCGACATTCGACGTGTTATCCCTTCGTCAACATAGAAAATTTGCTTTATTGGTCAACAATACTTTAGAAAACCTTTAGGATGCGTTTAAAAAATTGTTTCGTTTTATTGATGTGCTTCCCAACATTAAAATATTTTATTATTGCTGCATACAAATCACATAGCTGCTTTTATCTACTCCTACTGTATAATGGCCATGAATTATGATTCATAATTCACGGTTTGCAGCCAATCATAAAATTCTATTTTCATAATTCAATAGTTTGCAAGTTGCAACCAATCAGAAAATTCTATTTTCATTATTCAATAGGTTGCGGTCAATCACAAAATTCATTCTTATTATTAAATGACTTTTGAAGTTAACAGCTGTCACAAATGTCATAATTGGGAAATATGAACACAAAACTCGTATTGCATAGGAGTAGATAAAATATCGTATTACATTCGCGATTATGGCCAGATGACTTGGGCCTTCGGCTTGTGGCCCAAATGTCATCTTCGTGAATAATGGCTGTCATTATCGCTCATATAATAATCTACTTGTATAAAACGGCTGTGAAATTATTTTATAGTCAAATTCAAAGAAGCTTTAATAAAATTGTTTTATATTGCCGTTACAACATTTTGTTAAGACTTGCCGAAATGTTTATACAATAATTTTGAGAAGTAAGAGTAAGAGTTCCAATAGGTTTTACACATCAGGAACAACTACATTATTTTGCATTTGCATTTATAGTTGCTGTAAAAACTCTTCGATATTTTCGTGCGAGTAATGGTGTTATATAACATTTGTTTCAGAAACATTTCGGCAGCTTCTATAAAATATCAAATTGCTAGTTAGGTGTTATAATTACGTAATGACAACAAAAATAAATTACTAGTACCAATTTTAGTACCTACTTGTACAGATAAAACCAGAGATAAGAGGTACCCTAACAATGAGATGAATAAATGGACCGACAACCTTCATAGATTGAATTAAAAGAACAAAGTCATAATTAAGGAAAATGTATGAGTTGATTTCAACCTAACCTAAAAATTTAATTTTGACATGGTTACTACTAGCCACCAGATTTTCGGAAAATGGCAACGTAGATTTTCGTTGCCATTCAGTGTAGTGTCGCTATTCTCCAAAAAGCTTCTATGTCAGAAATGTCCTCTAGGTACTCTACTTTAGCTCACTTTCAATTAATTTGTCACTTTTGCAATTTCGAGCTGGTATTTTATTTTAAAAAATCAAAATTACAACATTATATTGCTAAAAACAGAGACAAATAATCAGTGCTAAAACAGAGAAAGAGAAACATAATCTGAGCGTAATTAATAATAAATTTTATATCTAAAATAATCCAGTCGAGATTTATGAGAATTTTACAAAACAAGTTATTTGACACTTTTAGTTTAACTTCTGTAAATAGAATACCTACCTTTCGAAATTTAAGGACCAAGGAAGTCCGCGACCGCTTACTATACGTGATAACGAATACGTGACCGTGAACTCGTTCGCTCGGACGTGCGTCGAGTGCGATAATAATTAACTAACAAAACAACTGTTGTGACGACGCATCATTCGCCGAAGGCACCCACACCGGCTGGTGAAGTGCTTTTATCACAACAAACCAGATCCTGAGTAAGGGGAAATTAGTTAAAACAATGAAGGGAGCAAACTATTAAAAAGTATGAGTAATTGAATATGAGCCAAAGAAATAGTGGGAGCAACAGTTACCCAACTACATAAATAAATGAATGAGCTTCAAGAGCAATTCATTTAACAACGTGGAAAGACAAGCCAAGAAGAGTGGGTTACCTACGAAACCGGAAAAGAAAAATTAGCTAGAGACACCAATGAAACCAGAGACACCAATGAAACCAGAGACACTAGAATATATGATTGGATGCTGCAAGAAAGCGGAAATTGGAAAAAATGAATAGTATACCGGACAAAACATCCATAAACCAAGTTTGTAATAGCACTAATAAGACTGTTAGAAGCACAAAACAGTAACTAATAGAAGCGAATCCCCCATGCTAAACGTTGGCAACACGCCACCATTTTTTCACAAAGCTGCACCCTGGTGCCCAAGTGGCAAATTACACAATGAGCGGTAGATTTAAACGGCGCTAGCGGGAAATTTGAATGGCGCGTATAGGCAACCCTCCAATCTCATTGATTTAAAAAAATATTTTGTGAATAAAATTTGATTTAAAAAATAATTCATAAACTTTAATTGCTAATGCTGAATTAGGCATTAGCAATTAGAATTTACAAATTATTTCTTAAATACAAATTACAAGAGTACAACTTTTAATGTAAATAAAACAATTATATAAGGACAGCACTAGTAAAAAAAACTCTATTAATGTAGTAAATACATTCAGCAGAAATAATATACAATACAATAAATATTAAATTCTAGAACAAAAAATAAATGCTTATAAAACAACATCGAATTAAATAAAATATACGTATTATTTATAAACATAAAGAATAAATAACAATACTTCGCAGCCATTTTCTTCCGATGTTCTTGGGTAATGGAGGTATTCGGCTTATGCTTCTCCTTGACAAATTTGAAGATGTGGGCATCGTCAGGGCAGTTTCTCCAAAACCTATTGATGATTTGTAGAACTGCTTGAAGTTATTCTCCAAACTAGGTTCAAAATCGGTAACAGAAAGAAATGCATATAAATAATCCTGAATAATTTTGATAAATAATCTAACGTTGATTATTACACACGATTGTGACATGACTGATATTATCTTCAAAATATAAACGCGGGCAACACACTTACATATAATTTTACCCGTACCAAGAGTCATCGTGCTGATTGCCCTTAGAAAACTGCCCTCGCAACAGTTTTCATTGCAACCAGCACTCAACCCTTGGCATGTGCAAAATTATCGGTAAGTGTATCTCGCCCTTGTTATATTACTAATGAAAATTATTACTGTTGCTTATTTCATTATTTTATAAAGGAAACAAATTAGCTGATACGTCAAAACATGTACATACATTTGAAGATGTCAGAGGCTGATCATAACATGAACATAAAACTGTATTAGCTTCTATCACATTTGTAGGAATACCTAACGATTACTTCTAATGCTTCGGAAGTTAAAGAATGCGGTACAGAAATTTATAAAATGCTTACACTGACCTGTAGTACCAATTTCTTGCAGCCAGGAAAGCAGGTCGACTTCTTTTTCGTGCTGACCATTAGCACCGTGCAAAGGACATTTATAACTGAAAAAAATTAACTATTTTAGTTAATGGGTACATGAGGCAATAGGTATTACAAAATTAAAGATGGATGTTTATTTCGCTGTCGCTGTAAACAAACTAGGAATTCAGGAGCTGAATACATTAAAATTAACAAGTATTTAAACAAAATATAGGCAATACTTACTGTTATTAGCAAAACGAAGCACTTAACCTCAACTAGCAAACATTTACGGCGTTGGGAAACGCAAGGTTATGTGACGTCAAAATCGATATTCTTGTCTGCGACTGCGTATACGGGTTCTAAATTTCCGGCTCCCCGACCCGATGCAGTGCCCCCCGAACTTTTCTTGTTGCGCATACTTAGGTCTCAGTTTCACCCCTGTGGTTAGAAGTTAGAACTCATAAAGAGGCTACTGAAACCATTCGCTCCCCCCTCTGTTCTTGTCTTTGGCTCCCCCTACTAGCTTAAGGATTTCAGCAGTGTTGCCAACAACGGCGAAGAGTCGCTAAATGTAGGGTTATTAACAAGTGGTTTAGCTAAAAAAAAATAGGAATTTGCGATTAGCGACTTTTCTAGCGTTTTTGATATATTTTAGTTTGAAATTCTAGGGTATAGGCAATTTAAAAAAATATCTAAAAATTTATTAATTTCAATATTTCTAAAGCTACATATACATTTATCCTCAACAATTTTCATATACGAAAGAATTTCAAAATATTTGCAAATTTGTTATACTGATATAATTAACGCCTGAAATTATATTATGTTTACGTGACATTTATTTGTATTTCGTACGTGACCAGACGGTCATATTTGCGCTAATGACGCCGGAGACTTGAAATTAAAAACTGAAGGAGCTTTATCTTTACTCTTTGCAACGTTTGCACATTGCACAATTTGTCATTGTCAATTGTAATCACTTGGTACGTTAAATTGTTACAGTCTCAAACTGACTTATCGACACTCACGACTGTGTGAGTACCAAATAACTAGGCAAGTCCGGGAAATGTGCACGCTCACCCTGGAAATTGTAAGAAACAGGCTAAAGGCTACGGCTCAGATACGCTCAGGGAGGGGGCGGGGTCCTAAAACGAGACAGCACAGGGCAAGCGTGCTGAGGTATATATAGGGTTTTAGCAAATAAATGGGCGCCACAAGGTTTAAGTCCAAGAGATCCACGTTCAACCGAACCTTGACGGTCAAACGGGGCGAAAGATACTGAAAAGCTACTTCTGGAAGCCATAGCGCAGCGACAAACACAACAACCTACCTGCAATGCTCATCCGTCACGTCCGGGCCTCACCTTACATCGATCGGAACACAGTGACACAGTCACCCTGTAAGCAAACATGCACAAGACACAAAGGAAAAAACATAAGCCGGTACAGTTAATACCTTTATTGGGCCACTCCACATGACCAAACAATCCACTTACAGTAGTACCGATGTAGTCGGCACGTATAACAATTTGTACTAACGTCTTAACGGGAAACACCCGGCTGAGAAGCGCTCTACCTAAAAACTGCTACGCACAGTTGAGTCGAACAACAAATCCAAATCGGTTCTAGTTAAAGAACAAAGAAAAGTCGGCTTAGGCCTCAACAAGTATAACGCGCAAGCACGAAGTTTGTATTTGAGTTCGAATCACCAGAGCGTACTGACTTGCAGCCCTGAAGTACAGCACGCAAACGCTAAATTTCGTACCAGAGTGTACTATGCGTTAATTAGGCGTCAGGTGCTTACTTAAAGGGTTAATTTACAAGAACAAGCACTAGATTGCAGAACACAAACGTTAAATTTGTACTAGAGTGTACTATTTCATTCATTAGGCGTCAAGAGCAGACTTAAAGGGTTAATTTACAAGAACAAGGCTGCCTTGCAGCACTGATTTTTAGAACACAAACGGTAAAATTGTATTAGAGTGTACTATTGCATTAATTAGGCGTCAAGCACAGACTTAAAGGGTTAATTTAGAAGAACAAGGCTGCCTTTCAGCACTGATTTTTAAAACACAAACCATAAATTTGTACTAAAGTGTGCTATTGCATTAATTAGGCGTCAAGCTCAGACTTAAAGGGTTAATTTACACGAACATGCGGGCGAAATAGTCTATTACACAGATTTACCTTGTTAGCTAGCTCGGCCTTCAGATGGGCGATGGCATTCACAAGAGCGTCGGCATGTCGCTAGGCTCCTGGCAGAGAAAACAACTGCGACGTCTTACATAATCCCCTTGCAATGAGCTTGGGTAAAATGTGTCAAAACGCCCCCTTGGCAATTACACGGATAAAGAAGCTCTAGCAGCACGGAATCAAGAAGCTGTATCAGTTGTATTAATAATGGCTCTTTATTTAGCTTTCGCTTTCGATCATATTCTAATATAAGGTACAACACAAATGCCAATGTTTAATAACTAAATTACATATAGAATAAAAGGCAAAACATTCAAGTTTAAAATACATATGTAAAGAAACTAGATATAAAATTACACGAAAATCACTGAATATTACACGAAAATTAAATTTTTTTATTCAGGTACATTAATTTGTTGCTTTGATGCCCATTTTTTATATCTAATTTTGTATGAGGGTTGTCGTACGCGGGACAGCTTTTGATTTGCATTAACAAAGACTGGCTCGCATTTTGGTGTTTTTCTGCCTCATATTAAATGTACTAACAAAACTAATAATGTTTTATCTTGAATATTATTATTCACTAGAGTCGTCTATCCAAAATATGATATGTGTGTTATAATGTGTTTTAAGCCAAATCAAATAATAAAACCAGATAATGTAAACAAATGTGTGTCGGTCGTTAAGGGATTAATAAAAAAGCAGGTTTTTAAATCTATTTAACTTCTATTTTTCTGGGGCGGTCCAAATGCCCCCCCCCCCTCGCTAGTTACGCCTATGGCTGCAACTGACTTAAAACGACGGCCGTTGTACTTCCTGTGAACCCCGAAGTAAGGCTTCGGCAGGGTTGTTTATACCGCGCCTGTTTATATTTATTCATCTCCAAGCCACCAAACAGCTGTAATGTGGATCTCCTACCCGAAATCACTGCTTCTGAATTCAAATTTTATGAGTACCTAATTAAAAGACACTGCATTATTATAGCACAGGTCTATTTTGAGAAATACAATGTTTAGAATAAAATACACAATGTTTCAACTTCAAAAAGGCAACACTGAAATGTGTAATTTTTAATTTGGTTATTGCCCTTATTTCAATTTAAAATTTGTTTCTATTTTTTGCCAATTTCATTCTCATTAAATTTTGGCTATTACACCAATGCACGGTACTAATTGGACTCTAACCTCTATTAGCAACATAGACATGTTAAAACTAAGTTTAGTTACGTTTAGTTTCAAAAGGATACAAGTTAGGATTTGTAAAGTCTGTTTCGAATAAAATTTTGTTGTGTAAACTTGCTTTCCACTTCTTGCAGCAAACTCCATCTGGTCGCATCTTATCTGATTAATAGTATAATGTACTTACAGTCTCTAACCCTTATTTTCACCAAATAAATTAGAATTCTTCGTCGGATTTAGTACTACAAAGTAGTCTGTAATTTTATAGCATAATTGCTTGTTTTTTTAAATTTAAATCCATTCTCATTAAATTTAGGTCTGTAAACTTGTCTTAGACGAACCATCTGTTATCATTTTATTATATTATATTAACTTGCAGTATAATATACTTTTTAACACGTCTTAATATTTCTTGTTGTAGTGGTAGGTTATCTTTTAAGTTGTTCCCTGCACAGCTTCGCCAAATTGATCTCTTCTTTTTGTTTTTAGTGCCGGTATAACATTTCTCCACAAGAAATAATAAAGAATATATCCTCTTTAAATGTTTTCCGGGATTCTTTTTTATTTCAAAATACAAGTACAAAAGTACGAGTAAAAATGAAACAAGAACAGAAGCATATTTTTATCAATGATAGTAGCATTTGGGAAATAGATGACTCAGAATCGCTTAGTTTGCTAATTAGCCAATAAAAAGGAATTTGCCATTCACAGAACTAGTTTACCAAGCCCTAGTAATCTACATTCATAATACCGCTGTCGAAAACAGTCACTTACAACAATGTAAGCAAGGGACGGCAATCTACAATCAGTCATCGTATTTTTATCAGATTTAATTTATAAACGACACATAATATAAGTATTCATATTATATGCTAGAACTTCACAGAAATATGCTGCATAATACAAATTTCCAAGAATTGTGTGTTCCTGCTCTTGTACAACTTAATAAATGTTTATAATCGACGACCTCGCTTACATATGTTAAAATGATAATCAAGGTTTTCAGTAATCATAAAACCTTGCAGGGACACACGCAGCCACTATCTGATTTACACAAAAACAGCCGAGATGCAAACAGTCTTTGAATTGTGAGCGTGAGATTAACTTTTCAGGTCAAGTTCAGTAGCCTGCGGTCGTTTTTTAGAAATATAATTTTTAACTCGATTTTCAAAATTTTTTGTTAGTAAAATGATTACTTGTTCACAAATTCTCCCCAGTGTCACTGCGTGCGAAAATGTCAATTACGAGTAACTTGAGCAGTTTTGACTGGGCATGGCCACTGCATATCCAACGAAATGTTACTTCCTCGTCAGTTCTTATTCAGTGACCTCCATGCATCTTTAATTATGCGAGTTTTTATCATCTCTGATGGATTTATGTGATACTATTATTCGTGGCAGTTAAAGAAAATTGCTACCTACCTATTTTAATAAAAACAATGGCTGAATTTAAATATGCTGAAGCAAGATAATTTCACAGATTTTATTTGCTTAGAATACAAATAACATGTGAGCAAACAAAAATGAAATCAAGCTTGGCTTTGAAACATTTGTTGTATGAATAATATGTTGGTGGCACTGTAAGTCTATGTCAAATTCGAGGTTAGCAGATTAAGTTTTGCATCAGTCTGTGTCAAAACTGTCGGAAAATCTAACCTGATAACGGCGAATTTGATATAGACTTACAGTGCCACCAACATGTTATTCATACGACAAATATTTCAAAGCCAAGCTTGATTTCATTTTCGTTTGCTCACATGTTACTATTTTTAGATATGTATACAGAAACCGTCGTTTATTCAAATAGTGTTCTTCCCAGAGCTGAAACGTAAAGGAGAAATATAAAATTGCATTGAAATGACTTAAATTGGCAGAAAGCTATGTTCAGATATCTTGAAATAATTACGAAATGCTATGAAATGGGTGAAATTATATTGAACTGTATCATACTTTTATGAAATTCGTTTAAAACGTTATAAAATTTCATGAAAATGATTTTGGAATTTCTACTATAAAGCACTATTGAAATTGTTGAAATTGTTATGAACCTACCGAAAAATATGAAATTGGTGAAATTTTATCAAAATCTATACAACTTTCATGATATTCGTTTGTGATTCTATAAAATTTAATCAAAATGGTTTTGATATACAAACTATGAAATTTCATTGAAATTATTGAAATTACCATAAATCTCTATACAAATATTTCAGTAAAATTACAAAATGCTATGAAATTATTATTACTATATCACTGTGCTTGGCGACACTTTCATGAAATTTTATTACAACGCTTTGTATTTAATCAAAATACTTTTGAAATACCATCAAATTTTATTGAAAAAGCAAAGCTAAAAAACAAGCATTTGAAGAAAAAATCGAATATATATTACTGGAGCAAAGGTCCGTTTTATCCGTTGTGTGTTTTACACGCGAGAGGAAATGAATACCTTTGCACCGTAGATATATAAATAACTATTATCATAGTTTATCACACTTACATGAAATTTAATTGTAACGCTTTGAAATAAATTAAATTATCTTTAAAGTACTTACTATCAAATTTTAATAAAATTATTGGGAAATTCTCTAAATTATAACTAAAGATTATGAAATGACGACAATTTTATGAAATTTTACTTGAAACACTTTGAAATTAATAAAAATACTTTTGAAATTCTATAAATGGTTATTGAAATTGCTAGAAGGTCCTACGCAAATATCTCTAAGTTATTAAGTAATTCTTTGAAAATGTTGGAATTCTATTATAGTGTATGACGATAGCTTTATGAGATTTTACTTGAAACGATTTTTAATTAATCAAAGTACTTTTGGAATACCATCAAATTCTGTTACTATTGCCATAAAGCCACATCACCAAATATCTCCAAATTATTGGGAAATGCTATGATGTTATTAATTATATTACACTGTATGACGACACTTTTATGAAATGTTCTTTGAAACGCTTCGAAATTATTCAAATTACTATGATATTCAACAGAATTTGCCATAATGCCGTATACAAGTTGTTCGCAACAACTACGAAATGCTATAAAAGTGATGACGTTATATCGAAATGTATGATACTTCCATAAAAAGATTCAACCGTTGTGAAATTCATAAAAATAGTTTTGAAATGCTATGAATTTCTACTGAAACTATTTAAATTATTAAAAAGCCTTACGTAAATATCTCAAATTATTAAGTCATGCTTTTAAATATGCTGGAATTACATAACAGTGGATGAAATTTTACTTGAGACTCATTCAAATTAATTAAAATACTTATGAAATTCTATCAAAATTGCCTTAAAGCTATATCCAAATATCCCACAATTACGAAGTGCTAAGCAATTAGTCATTTTATTTTAAAATGTAGGAGGCTTGTGAAATTCGTTTGAAGCGCCATAAAATTTACTCAAAATTGTATTTAAATATTATGTAATTCCATTTAAATTGACATAAACCCACATACAAACAAGATGAGAACGTGTAAGCTTCTTATCGATACTTCGTCAGACTAATTAGTCTTCGCAATCTGTTAAAACGGTGCTTGCAGTGCGGTACAGCCATTATCATGTTATGTTATAGACATGATGGCGCCATATGTGCGAGGATTTCAGCTAAAGAGAATTCTCAAAGAAGATGAAACTAATTATTGCAAATCCTAGACGAAGGATATCGGTTTAAAATCGAGCCAGGGATTTTAAATTCTATAAAAACTTCTCGAGATTAATATGAAATGTTACAGAATTGTTGAAAATGTATCACAAAATTCGTTTAAAACGGCATAAAATTTAGTAAAAATAGTTTTCAAATGCCTGAAATTCTAGTGAAATTGCCATACTGCCATACAAATAATATTTCGAAATTAATATAAAATGCTATAACATTTTTTAAATTATATAAACATATATGAGACTCGTGAAATTTGTTTAAACGATATAAAATTTAATAAAAATAGTTTTTAAATGCCATGAAAAATTAATCATTTATGCAATGCTATGCGTTTGTTGAAAATGTGTCAAAGTATATGAGGCTCATGAAATTCGTTTAAAGCGGCATAAAATTTAATCAAAATCGTTTCCCATCTACCATAAAATTTTATTAAAATTGTCATAATACCATACAAACATCTCGAAATTAATATAAAATGTTATAAAATTGTTGAAAATGCATCAAAATGCATGAGGTTCTTTTTGAAAAGCCATAAAAGTAAATACTAATAGTTTTGAAATATTATGAGGCTCTTTTGAAATTGCCATAAAGCCTTATACTAATCTTTCAGGACATTACGAAGTGCTATTATGTCAAAATGTATGGGACTTTTATACAATTCATTTGAAACGTTATCAAATGCCTAAGTATCCTCGTTCTCAAGATACTCAAACAATACGAGCAACCAAAGAGCATGACCATCGCGCGGGTTTTTGCTCGACTTCACAAGGTGCAAGGCACATTAAGCCAGAAAATGCTGGGTGTTCATATACAAATACTACGCGGTCTAAGCCGAAATTCCATGTTAAGAAGAGTAATTACTTTGAAGACTAGATGGATAATATCGGTTTAAAATCGAGCCAGCGATTTATCAATATTATTGTTAGAAAAGAGCATGGATGGGGCAGAGAGTGTCGATATGTGGCATTTCAGAAATAAAGATGTGAAAGGATAGAAATTTACATTTACTTTTAAGAAAATTTTCTCGGACCGAGACTCCAACTTGCGGCTTCTGGCGCGGCATTCGAGTAGGTATTCCACTACACCATGCTGACAACTTAGCTACGTTACCGCTTAATGTCTATTACTGGTAACGAGAATAAAAATGTATAATTACATATAAAGAAAAAAGCGACTAATTTCGCCCAAAAGCTTTTCGATTCTTTACACTAATATTACACAGAACATTACCCAAGGATAATCCTGATTATTTCTTTCATATCCATAATAATGCGTAATCACTATGGTTTCTGTCAGTTCAATAATGACAAAAATTCAGACGTCAAAATTTAACAGCGGTTAACTATGTGTCACAATTTCATCGCTTGAGCATAATTTTAACATGATTATTAAAGTGCTTCACCAACTGAATTTTATCTATTTATTAAGGAAATAATCAAGCCGAACATCCCGCGTGCATGTAAACTAGCCTGAATACATTTTGACGATTTTCTGTCAGAATGTGTTGCTCTGGAGAAATATATCTCGTAAACTTTCCCCCCCAAAAACCCTCGTGCAACGCACTCGGGATTTTTACTTTACATATTTCTTAGCAAAACATTCTGACAGAAAACATCAACATTTAACCGGCTATTTTAATGCACTTGGGATATTACTGTTGATAAGTTATTACGTTCTCGTGATACAATGTTTACATCCATCCGCCGGGACGTACTTCACATTTATTAATTTTTTAACTTTAACAAAGGGGTTACTGTTTTGACAACAGTTATGCAGTTTTATGAGACCTTTTATATAATTTTGGGTCGGTCGCGATTGATTGAGCAGTTGCTACAAAAATGATAAATTTGTAAAATGGCCGAGTTCCAAAGTAATAGCACAGGTGGTGCCGTAGTAATATATTGAAGCTGCCATAGACAAATACCTCGAAATACCAGCAAATTTTATGAAATTGGTGCAATTATAACACAACGTATGGCACCATTATGAAATGCTTAAAAAATACTACGATATTAGGGAAATTTCTTTTGAACTACTATAACCGTATATTAAAGTTCATGTAATTGCTGTAAAGCTATATAAAATTATCTCGATGCTATAAGCCGGACAACTCGGCGCCGCCATCTCGGCGCCGCCACTTCGGCGCCGCCATCTCGGCGCTGGGCCAGCTCGGCGCCGGGACAACTCGGCGCGAAGCCATCTCGGCGCCAGCCAACTCAGCGCGAGGCTATCTCGGCGCCGAATTCAAATTTGCAAACTACATTGTGCCCTACGTAAAAAACTTATTATCAAAAAAGAATATATATAGTGATCGCCAAAAAACTGTCATCAAATGAAAAAAAAATATTGAGAATTTCTTGGAAAATCAAACACTGACGACCAGAGGCGGTTGCAAAGTGATTACAAATGAGCCAAACAAAAGTTGTCACATGACTTCCGTTATCAGTAAAATTTTGTTTTTTTTTTAAATAACTACGAAGCATGCATTTACTAGTCAAGATAGAGACACATCTTACGAAAAAAAGTTTTCTGGCCTTGAGATTGTTCAGTCAGCTAAAACTACCACACAATAAAAAATCTCATTGAAATCTTGCTTAAATTCCGAAAAATAGCACTTTTTGGATTTACACAATTTTGAAAAACGCCATTTTCTAAGTAAAGTGGTTTTTATATGACAAATATTTCTTTAATGTTTATTTTCCAAATCAAAACATTTAGTTTTTAACATTTTTTTATTATGAAATAAAAAACCTTTTTGAAAAATGTTTGTTTTTCCATAGCCGTCTTTGTTAAAAGTAAAATTCTTTGATATGGGACCTAAACATAAAAGATAATGTGAGAGATCAAAGTTGGCAGAGGATTTTGAAATTTGGTGTAGGAACCTAGATGTTGATTCTAAACAACTTCTCTTAATAACTTTTTGTCCTATTTGCTACATAAAAGACACGCTACTCTACAGTAATAGTTATTTACCTAACAAGTTCGTAATTTTCCCGAATAAACACTTTGTTCTTCCCGAAGGAGTTAGGTACAATGTTTTTTGTAACGAATAACTGAAAATATTAAAAAAAATTAAAATAGTTATTTATGTACAGCTGCGGAAACATAAACCGGGACAAGTTCTGTAGGGTCATTTTTTACTATTTGAACGTTGTAATGTTGCCTTCCTAATTTTTTATGAAATGCTTTCTATCATGTGTCAATGAACAAAGACGAACAGGTTAATGCAGTACAAGAAGCTTGGGAAAACATCGAAAATGAATTTATTCAGACAATTTAACTTCGGCAAAAATTTTGTGTCCCGCTTTTTATTTCCGCAGCTACCTAGAGCGAAAAATGATGCATTAGGAGTGAGTCCGAAAAAACTCGAACGAACGCCTAATGCATTTTTCGCTCGTGTTGCATACAAAATTTTTCCTACTACTGTAAAATTTTCGAAAATAGGTTTAAACTGGTGTTTTTTGCCATTTCTAAAATTTCCAGCGACGTGCAAGTTTTTACATCAGAATTGGAATTTTATCGCCCATTTCTTATTTTTCTTGACACTTAAACACCGACAATACACAAAATAAAGCACAAGTAACTTTAAATCGCGAAAAAAGGTTTAAATCAAATTCACAGTGACAGCTGTCAACTTTGACGTTTTCAAATAGCTGACCACTAGCTGACTTAGGTATATAATCATGAAAGCTTATATAAAATTTATGTATGTTGCTATGTATTACGATTCACGATTATATACTTACGTATGACGGCTGCCGCGATGAACTGATTCAAAACAATCATTTTTTGACGTACGTCAACAAGGCGAAAAGCTTGATTTTAGAAGCAGTCGTAGGAAAAATTATTATTTAGTGTTTTACTAATTTACTGAGTTGACAGCACAAATCACTAAACTTTTATACCTATCCTACGCACCTGTTAGTTTTTGTCGACATTTACAGCGCCTCTGGTGTTTGCAGGCGCAATTAAACCAACGACGGACAATCCTATATATAATAAAGGAGAACGATCCAGACGTGTGTGTCCCGAGGGCCCCCTTGGAGGGGGGTAGAACCCCGAGGGCCCCCTTAGAGATGGGCGGAGCCACGAGGGCCGCCTTGGAGAGGGGCGGAGCCCCAACGGCCCGCTTGAAAATGGGCGGAGCCCCGAGGGCCCCCTTGGAGAGGGGCGAATACCTGAAGGTCCCCTTAGAGATTGGCGGAGCCCCGAGGGCCGCTTTGGAGAGGAGCGAAGCCCCTAGTGCCTCCTTGAAGAGGAGCAGATCCCCGAGGGCTCCCTTGGAGAAGAGCGGACCCCTGAAGGACCCCTTGGAGAGGGGCGGAGCCCCGAGGGCCCGCTTGAAAATGAGCGGAGCCCCGAGGGTCCCCTTGGAGAGGGGCGGAGCCCTGAGGGCCGCTTCGAGAAGGGCGAAGCTCCAAGGGCCCCTTTGAAGATGGGCGGAACCCCAAGAGCCCCCTTGGAGATGGGCCAACGTAATAGGCCTAAAAATGGTGGTAAATTGAATAGAATGGACCGCGCAATAGCGCGCGCAGCCCCGTTTGTTATAAAAATTTACAAAAAACACAATTCCCCTAGTTTTTGTTGAAAAGTAAAAAACACCGCAGTACTGGAAATGTAACTTTCGGCGTATGGGCAATGACCGGGAAATATGAATTTTGAAGTCATGAGTACAAAAAATAGTTTTTTTGAAAACTTTCAAGGCATACTTGAGTTTTCAAAACTGAAATGCTGTTAGAAATTCGCCTTTAACCAAGCAGGGTTGAACCCCAAACAAATGAAAATTTAAATCGAGAATTTTTTACCTTTTACAAGAGTCGTTCCACCTATCCGGGGACACACTGTATATACAGGGTGATTTTTAAGTTGATTCTTTCCTTTTGCCAGGATATAAAGCTAAAAAAAGTAAGCCATTTACCACTTTTGCGAAATATTAAAACTAACGGAGGTGTTAAAGTTTCAAAGTATGAACTAAAATTACTTAACGAAAATTAAACTAAACTTAATCTAACTTAAATGATCAAAATTATCAGCATTCGCTTCTACACACACATTCCGCGTATAAGAGCGATGCGGCAGCGGCATTTTGACGACACTCCCAGTAAATAATAAGCATATTCACTCATTCATTATTTTCATAAACATGAGCCATTATTGCAGCAATAACATTAAGAAAATTACAATGGAAAACTAGTTGACAGATCATTGCTTGACAACAGAGATAAACAAAAATAAAATTGTCCAGCCGCCTTTGCGACAAAGTTTAGTTTTTCATTTGAAACTTTAACACCCTGTAC
This sequence comes from Agriotes lineatus, assembly GCA_940337035.1. Lineage (NCBI taxonomy): Eukaryota > Metazoa > Arthropoda > Insecta > Coleoptera > Elateridae > Agriotes > Agriotes lineatus. The sequence continues at coordinate 67,603,936 of OW679194.1, read as the reverse complement.
CTCCTTTAGTTTTGATATTTCGGAAAAGTGGTAAATAAAAAAAATACTTATTTTTTTAGCTTTATTTCCTGGTAAACGGAAAGAATCAACTTAAAAAAATATTGGTAATGTTTACATTTCACTTTATACAGGATGACAGCTTGTCCGAAAACCTATTTAGCCCGTATTAGATATATTGAGTGATTTTTACTTAGTTAAAAATGGCGTTTCTCGAAGTTGTGTAAATCCAAAAAGTACAATTTTTCGGAAATTAAGCTAGATTTCCATACGATTTTTATTATGTGTTAGTTTTAGCTAACTAAACAATGTCAAGGCCAGAAAACAACTTTGTTTCGTAAATGTTATCCCTATCTTGGGTAGTAAATGCATTTTTCGAAATTATTTTTAAAAAAATGTTGAATTTTACTGATAACGGAAGTCACGTGACAACTTTTGTTTGGCCCATTTGTAATCACTTTGCAATTACTTCTGGTCGTTAGTGTTTGATTTTCCAAGAAATTCTAAATAATTTTTTTTCATTTGATGCCAGCTTTTTGGCGATCACTTTATATATTATTTGTTTATAATTTTTTTACGTAGTGCACACTGTAGTTTGCTAATTTAAATTCGGCGCCGAGATGGCCTCGCGCCGAGTTGGCTGGCGCCGAGATGGCTCCGCGCCGAGTTGTCCCGGCGCCGAGCTGGCCCCGCGCCGAGATGGCGGCGCCGAGTTGTCCTAGACCCATTCCAAAATACTGTGAAATTATTGGAAAGTAGTAGGATATTATGAAATGACATAAGACTTTTATAAAATTAATGTTAAGTACCATAAGAAGATGTTGAAACGGTTTTAGAATTATTGAAAATGACTTGAGATTAATAAAATGTTTACCAAATTATTGATTTTATTGCGAAATGCTACTAAATTTATGTGAAATATCAAGACAATATTTTCCAACGATTATGAAATAGTTAAAAATGGAAGTGCAAATACATAAATTGTGTGGAATGATTATGAAATTGTTAAGATATTAGAAAATTATTTACTCTAGACTATTCATTTTCAAGTGCATAATCTGTAGGCTGTTTATGTATTTTAAATTTTTTAATATATCCGAAGTTTTACAATAATTTAAAACTTATAAACTGAAGTACACTTTCTATTTACATAAATATAATTTAAAAAATACAAAACATCATTGCTCAGATGCGTTAATGTATAAGTAGAGATTTTAAAATTTCGAGGAACGCTATAAAAACAGTTTCTACTAAAACAATCGAACATTGCATAAAGCACCTGTATTTTGCTTAAAAGAAGAGCTTCCATTAGAGAACATTGTGTGCTAACACAACCACTTTGTATACGAGCACAGATACTTTGTAATTCACAATCGAATACTAGTAAGGGATTTTATTTCTAAATGTATATCTATTGTAATCTTGTCTCCGAATGCAGAGAAAATATTCGAATACTGTAACCTAATATAAAAGTACTGTAATTCCCTAGATGTTTCATTCTTTTTCTTCATTGTATTGTAGTGTTCGTGTTTAATTTTTTGCCATAGTTCACTTACTGTGCAGATAATAATCGGTTTAAGTAACAGTTACTTTAGGTAGTCGGACGTGCACACATAAATGAGTTAGTAAAATATAAATATTTTGTAACTATTACCGGGGCCGCTATGCAACCTATGTTGCAGATGAGTGTTATTTGAAGTTTAAAATATCTAACGTATGTGGCGTTGTATAATCGTCTGTTCTTTTCCTTGATTTTTTTCAATTTTCTGGGAATGTGAAAATCTGAAAAACTCCCAAATTTCTCCAATTGGCTTTTTATGGAAACTTGTTTCATTTATATGTCACCGTTTTTATTGTACGAGTTAATCGTTTAACATTTAGTTTTTTTTTTCAATTAAAAGTTTCAAATATATTAAAATAGTGTGATTCTAAGCAGTTTTCTTGTCGTTTTTTTAGAATCTAGGAAAAGCGGGTTGATTTTATGGAGAAAGCTACACTGATGATTAAACATTAGACTAAGTTGTTTTATTTCAGAAATAAATAGACCACCAACAGTTTATTGTAACTACACTACACGTTTGTTTTCTGATATTATTGGACTTGACGTAATTACTAAAGCTTCAAGTGTTTAAAACAGCTAAATGGTACACCAAATGTATAGAAAACATATTGCTTTTAAGTTTCTGCAAATTTAACCTTCATAGTTTTAGCCATAGTATTTGTTTGTCATACCGTAACTGCAGCAGGTTGCAATTTTGAACATTTTAAGGCATGGCGCTAGTATACTAGGGAAGAGGAACTATTTTCCGGTCTTTATCTTGTGTCCCTTAAAAAACATCTTGTTACATGTCATTTCGTATTTTGTCCTAAGTCAATTTCGTAAAGTTTGTCCCAATTTGTATAAAACTTTAAATGTTATTGTCGATTAATTATAGTGTGTTGTGATACTTAGTTTCTGCAAATAGAGAATATTGTACACCAGTTAGTGATTAAATTCTTAACCAGGAGGGGGGGTTTACTAAAATAGCTGAAGGGTTGAAAATCATTTACCAGGATACTTCCCCATGAGAATTAGTCGTTCGTCGGTGGGCAAACGAGTTTAAGCGTGACAGAAAGAGCCTGGAGTGGCAGACATGCAACAACACAGTACCCTGACATTGTGGTCTAAGTGAAGAAGTTTTGGTGATGATATTGTTATGATACACTATATTCTTTGATAATTTAAAAATGAATACTAAAGAAACAGTTTAGTCAAATAAATTTGGAAGTCAGATATAAGCAAATTAATGGATCTAAATACATGTTAAAGTATAATGAATTTAACTTTCTTATTATTGGTTAGTCAAATAATAGCATAATGATTGATTACTCAAACTTAATCTGTAATAAGAAAATTCTGAATAGGAATAAATACCAAGGTTACTACTAAAATGTATCTGTTATGATAATTAAAATAAAATATCTGTTTTGATTATATAAAAAAATGTATATAGGAGGCAGCAAGAATCGTGTCTAGTAGTAATAATTTGTAATTTGTTTAATTAGTTACTAAAAAAACAACTCAAAAATGTATACATAATTTGATATGGGTGTGATTTTCGAATAAAGAAACATTAATAAATGTTGTCTAATTTGTAAATGTTATGGTTGGTACAAATTATATGGGTTAAAAGCAAAATCTTCGAGGTGGAAACATAAAATAAAATATTAAAAACAAGAAATAAAGGGACAAGCTTTGGTTAGTGAGGATATTATTGATAATACATTGGAAATGGAATACAAGCCACAAACAAGAGGTTAGTACGTGCAGCGAATTGTTTTTGGGAAACCTGTGGGTATCATTGAAGACGTAGGACCATCTAAAAAAGAGACAAATTCATATTTGGAACAAGATTTATGCTGACACTTACCAGAGAGGGATCGGAGCTTCAGTAATCCAGTACAGGAGCTAGGATACTTGAAGTTGACAGCAGCAGGGGACAACGACAGGAATCCAGTATAGGATGTGGAAGTTTTGAAGTGGATGGCAATAAGGTGATGCTGGGAGTTTACATTCATCGCAGGTGATGCAGTTTGGATAAGGACCCAGTAGGTGTTTGAGTGCAGTCGGAGTGAGGATCCAGTTTGGAAGGATTTTGGCAGTATTAACAAGCAAAGTGTTAAATCAGGTTTGTGTTTTAAAAGGTTAAATGAAACATTTAAAAAGCTATAACCAGTAAGAAGGTATAAAAAATATAATTGAATTTCATACTTACATAAGAGATTGGTGAAAGAATTGCATATTAGATCTTATTGTAAAAACCTTGATATTCGTTCTGAATTTTGATTAATTTGACGTTAGTTGTCAATTTTTTTGAAAGTCAATGAACTTGCAATTAAACAAAGAGAATTTGACAAGTCAATCATTGGGTTACTAGATATTGCGAACTACCTGAGAGAGTTTCATTAATAATATTGTAAAATACGGATTTGAATTGAAAGTTAAAAATAAAGGGCAAAAATAGTAATACGATAATTTAAATAAATTTATCAGCTAGCATAACATAGCAAATTTTATGGCGCCGCAACGAGAGGGCATAGCAAATTGATGTAGCTTGTCAATGTCAGGTAATTGAAAAGTCAAACGTAAGATTAGAAAATACAATCAAACCCGTTTATTTGAATATAGCTGATAAACCAGGTTTATGGTTAATTTGTAATTAACAATCACGAATAAAAGAACAGAATTGTAAAAAGGTAAAAGGGTATCATAACTAAGTTCTTTTGAGCAAAAATAGAGTAACAGAATAGGACATTTAATTTGAGTAACTAAAGTATTGGATAACGGATTCAATTGGTAAATCAAATATAAAGATATACGATTCATTATAAAGGGTTATAATAAAAAATAGGTACAATTTAAACAATTTAACTGAAAGATGGCAGATAAAAGGGTTACAAGGAAAGGCCAGGAAAGTTAAATGTAGTTGCAGATTTCTTAAATAGAAAAGATATACCTAACTATGAAAAACCGAAACAGATCCTGATTGGAATTGAGAAAATTTATGAGGAAGGAAGATTGTCGAAACAAGAAGTTTTAAATAAGCAGAACGTAGAAGAAATTCAAGAATTAAAAACGTTAGTATTACAAAGTCAAGATAACAATTATAAAGGGTATCAAATTAAGGAAAACTTGTTGGTAAAGGTCATAGAAAATAAAGAATTATTGGTTTTAAGTAAAGAAGACATGTTAGAAATCGTAGAGGAAATTCATACAATATTTGGACATTGTGGAACTAGAAAAGTTTGGTTAATGTTTAGGGAATGTTTTTATACGAAGAATGATATTAAATTAATTAAAAAACTCATTCAAACGTGCCAAATTTGTCAATTCGCAAAGGAAAAGAACTTCAAGAATCAGAATATTGTAAAAAGTATTAGGGTAAATGAACCGATGGAACTAGTAGCTATTGATTACTTATCAAACTTAGTTACAGGACAATATGGGTTTAAGCATATTCTGATTATGGTAGATGCATTTTCAAAATTTATAAAGTTATATCCAGCGAAAAATTGTAATACTAAACATGTTATTAAGTCAATTAGAAATTTTGAAGAACAAGTAGGTAAACCAAAAAGAATTTTAGCAGACAACGCAACATATTTTAGAAATGCAAGATTAATAAACAATTTAGATAAAAGGGGGATTAAGATTTGTTTCTGTAGCATAAGACATCCTCAAAGTAACATTGCAGAGAGGTATATTAAAGAAGTAATTAAATATTTAAGAATATTAACATATAAACAGCATAATAAATGGGTTCAATATTTGCTAGACCATGGAGAAGAGAACAATGTGATGTTGAGATAATGCAATTGTTAGATAAAGCTAAAAGCAGATTGAAAATAATTTATGATAGGTACGAAAATAAACAGAATAAGAAAATTAAGAAACGAGTACAATTTAATATAGGGGACTTAGTAATTGTTAAAAAACTTAAAGTAGCTAACCGAAAGGAAAAAATATGTGCAAAGTTATTATACACATATGAGGGACCATATAGGATACAGAAAACTTTTAATAACAATACATATGAATTAATAAATGATACAGATGGACGAATTAGAGGAAGATTTCATATTACAATGATTTACCCATATATAACGAAAACTTAGAAAACATGAAAATATGTAAATATTGCATTAAATGTTGTTGGTTGGTAAAGTTAATTATTTCGTTTCTATAGTAATATTAAAATAGATAGATGTAAATAGGTGTTGATTGTTATTAATTTAGATAATAGGATATTTGGTTGGGTTCTACTAAATTTATTAATTAAATAACGAATTAAGAAAATACATTTGAAATAAAACGAGTTTATTAAAAATGTTTTTCTTAATTGAGGAATTATGTTATGATACACTATATTCTTTGATAATTTAAAAATGAATACTAAAGAAACAGTTTAGACAAATAAATTTGGAAGTCAGATATAAGCAAATTAATGGATCTAAATACATGTTAAAGTATAATGAAATTAACTTTCTTATTATTGGTTAGTCAAATAATAGCATAATGATTGATTACTCAAACTTAATCTGTAATAAGAAAATTCTGAATAGGAACAAATACCAAGGTTACTACTAAAATGTATCTGTTATGATAATTAAAATAAAATATTTGTTTTGATTATATAAAAAAGTATATAGGAGGCAGCAAGAATCGTGTCTAGTAGTAATAATTTGTAATTTGTTTAATTAGTTACTAAAAAAACAACTCAAAAATGTATACATAATTTGATATGGGTGTGATTTTCGAATAAAAAAACATTAATAAATGTTGTATAATTTGTAAATATTATGGTTGATGCAAATTATATGGGTTAAAAGCAAAATCTTCGAGGTGGAAACATAAAATAAAATATTAAAAACAAGAAATAAAGGGACAAGCTTTGGTCAGTGAGGATATTATTGATACTACATTGGAAATGGAATACAAGACACAAACAAGAGGTTAGTACGTGCAGCGAATTGTTTTTGGGAAACCTGTGGGTATCATTGAAGACGTAGGACTATCTAAAAAAGAAAAGAATTCATATTTGGAACAAGTTTTATGCTGACACTTACCAGAGAGGGATCGGAGCTGCAGTAATCCAGTACAGGAGCTAGGAGACTTGAAGTTGACAGCAGCAGGGGACAACGACAGGAATCCAGTATAGGATATGGAAGTTTTGAAGTGGATGGCAATAAGGTGATGCTGAGAGTTTACATTCATCGCAGGTGATGCAGTTTGGATAAGGACCCAGCAGGTGTTTTAAGTGGCAGTCGGAGTGAGGATCCAGCTTGGAAGGATTTTGGGCAGTATTAACAAGCAAAGTGTTAAATCAGGTTTGTGTTTTTAAAGGTTAAATGAATACATTTAAAAAGTTATAACCAGTAAGAAGGTATAAGAAATATAATTGAAGTTTCATACTTACGATAAGAGATTGGTGAAAGAATTGCATATTAGATCTTATTGTAAAAACCTTGATATTCGTTCTGAATTTTGATTAATTTGACGTTAGGTGTCAATTTTTGTTGAAAGTCAATGAACTGGCAATTAAACAATAGAATTTGACAAGTCAATCATTGGGTTACTAAATATTGCGAACTACCTGAGAGAGTTTCATTAATAATATTGTAAAATACGGATTTGAATTGAAAGTTAAAAATAAAGGGCAAAGTAATACGATAATTTAAATAAATTTATCAGCTAGCATAACATAGCAATATACATGTGTAACTAAATTGTTTTTCAGTGCATTGTATAGTATTGTAAAGGGGGAATAAATGCTATTATTATTATTATTATTATTATTATTATTATTTTTAATAAACACAATTTATTTTGTTCTTATAAGTTTATTATAATAAATAAATTAATTAAAATATCTTGCATTTTCTAACTGTATTCCGATCGCTGCACTCGTTTTTCAACACCCTGTAATCTAGGAGACAAATTGAGCTCGCTCGGGAACGAAGTTTCCAGGTACGAGATGTGGGGAGACGAAATATCCCGGGAACGAAATGTGGGGTACGAAATGTGGGGAACGAACTTTCCGCAAACCGGTGTACTAAAGGGTATGATAACATAAAATTCAAGAAACGGAAAATAAACAGACTGAATAAATAAAGTAATAAATGGTATGAAGAAGAATAAGAACATTTAATAATGGTAAATAGTCTTCATGGAATAAATAAATCTGTAACTTGCATTTTGTGTGTTTATTTGGAAAATAATGTTACACTATATTACACAACAGATGAAATATGTACGAATGGTTTTTCTAAATCTTCTCTTCCTTCTTTAAGCTTTCACCGCCCCCTTATTTTTATTCACCGCCCCCCAAATGCACCCGAGGCTACTGTCGCCCCCCTGGATTGTTCCAGCGCCCCCCAAGGGGCGATATCGCCCACTTTGGGAATCACTGCTCTAGACTGTCGACGGATCCGCCATGTCGAGGCATGTCGATTGTTGATGTTTAATCCTTCCATTGTGTTCTGTTTACTAATGTAATTGCGAAGTACCGTAGCACAGGTAGTTGGATTATAATTCGATCAATTCATTTTAAACAGACTTACTTTCATAGAGTAGGTCCTTTGCACGAGAATAGATCAATAAAGCAACCAGTGATATAATATGGCGACGTTGTTTCCATTTCGGCTTAGGTGTTGATTTTGGATGTTAGCTTGCAAGCTTGCTAATACCTATTAGACATTTCTTAAATACTTTCAGAACGTACCTGTGGTATATTTGTAACAATGTAAAATGTGCTACACTGCTTATTTAGTGGATTGATTCGTGTGTCACAATCTTATTAATTGGGGGCACTAGATGCATCTGATCTGATAGATTCAGTACAATTTTCGTCCGGGTGTAGATACTAACCGCTTGTATTTTAGGCCGTTTTGGGTACGTATAGCATGTACCATTAACAATATTTGTAATATGAATATGATCTTCTTTCAGAACCACAGCAAAGCTTCAAGTGTAGCATCTGGCACAATAGAGACGAGGTGGTTTGTCTACTTCTGTAGATCTACATCAAAGGTTTCAGGTAAGCATATAAAGATTATTTTTGATATATCATATCTACCGTTTAGCCGTGTAGGCAATACAAATGGGCCAACTAATTTATCAACAATTCCTGTACAATCTTTTATTGAGAAATGTTGTGAATGTAACTGTCTTAGATAGTAGTATTGTGAAAATGAACAACTTCCCCTTGTAAAGCGCCAGCTGTTGGTCATAAAGAGTAGTGATGGGAACGAATAGTTCGATAATCACCAATTATTCCAATTATTCAATAGGTAAAACTAATGATTGGTTTTATTCAGTCGTTATTTACGCTATCGAGAAACAACCGAAATGGCAAATGAGCGAACTGGTAGGATGATATGTGGTGCGTTAGTGGAAAGCTAAATGGAACGAATGAATATTATTTGTTTGGTTTTCGCCGCTTGCTACCTATCGAATTGCGATGTACAGTACTTTTGCAATAAGGTATAGGTTATTTGATTGCCAAAACGAAAACCCAAAATGTTAAATGAATTGACGGCCACCCATACATGCACCATTGTCTATTCTAAACCAGATCGAGTGCAATGCTAAAGCGAATTAGATCTCTGTTAAACTAACCTATTAAATCAAATTAAACATTAGATCTACAATTTCACATATCGCACCTAATATTATCAATTATGATCTTAGTATTATACACCTTTAAAGATATTCTAAATTCTAAAGAAAATATGACATTCGAATAAATGCATTCAATAGGTTGGACATTAATTTAATAAGTACCTAGGTATTCTTAAGCAAATGGCGCGTATAGGGAAAACGAATAAAAATATTAGAATAACTTCATTGGATTGTGCCCATTACTAATAAAGATTGTCAAATAGAAACGAGGATTTTTTTACAGTTTCCTGCAGTAGCCATTGACAGAAATTTACTCATGCAGTCGTGCAAAATAATCACCATCATTAATTTAACTGTTGAATATGTATACAGGATACAGAATATTTTGTCGTATTGTTCTGCAAACAGTATCATGATTGATGCCCAGTTCGTGTGCCACTTGGCTAGGGCTTGTCTTCCACATGCTTGAAAATGTCTTCCTTCATATTAAAGACGTCTGCTTCTTGTGGTTGATCCTGAACCTTTGGAAGAACAGAATATATTTCACAAAATTTTCCTGCCACAACCAGAAAATGTGTCGATGAGGAACTGGACTCCAGCATTCAGATCACCTAAACATTGTTTGTATACAAGTGCATATCGGTGTATTCTTCTACAGAATATTGTAGCATTTTTATAAGCGTTTTGATGTGATTTCATAAAATCACGTTAGCTAATTTTAAGTCATGTTACCCACCTGCATTTAAAAACATATTGCTTTATTACAGATTTAGAGGCTCTCAAAATTTTTCATACATTTTTAATGCTGTGTCCAAGGCAATTACAAATCTGATGCAAAAACTAGACAGCCATTTTTGATTTCTTTTTATGTTACGATGTGTCTTTAGAAGCCACACGGTTGACTTAATAAGCTCTCTGTATAACGCTTTTAATCAGAATAATGTTTACTATTCTTGCAGCAGTGAACAAACGGAGTAGAAAAGGTAACCCAAATGACATATAAAGTTGGCTAGATTAGTATTTTAGTAATAATTTATTTTAATATATAAAATCCTGCCTTCCTGACAAATATTCAGAATATCTCAATAAGCGTAGACGTTAGAGTTGTGAAGATGTACAGGCCTCATCCACTTACTACGTAAACAGTAGACACCCACTAAGATGTGGTTTTTCGAAATTCCAACATGCCAAGGGGTATAAAAGGGGTAATAATAGCTCTTATTGACTGCGATTTTAACCTCTGAACGAACAACTTAGGTATAAGCCGTTCACGATCTTTTTGGGTCAGGTGAGGCTATGACCATCTAGTAATTTTGTTGGCAGTACCTCTGTGGCAACTAAACTCCCTAATGGAAATTGACACTTTTTGTGTTAGGTTAGGTTGTTTGTAGTTTAAGGTTATATTTTCTGATACCTACATTGTTGCCGGATCTCTCTCTAGTCTCGACATCAACTCGTGTTCTTTTAGATCTGGTCTGTCCTTTTTAAATTGGAAATAGCATCGTTTAATGGAAATGTTTTGTTGTAACAAAATTATATGGGGCATTTTGATTTTTCCTTTGACGGAAATTAAAATTATTGTTACACACTTGATAAAGCATTTATTTTCTTACGAATATTAAAATAATAAATGTGGCAATGTGGTGGCAAGAAAATGTCGAACAGACACTGACAGATAAAAACATTGCATCCGCTACATCATCGAATCAGTTAGTCCAACATGAAACGAAAAAATCATAGCCAACTCTGTCCCAAAAAGGTCGTGAACGGATTGTAGTTGGAATTCTGCATTTCACTTTCTTTTACAACTTGGGTCAAACGATTTTCTAGGTTTTTTCGAAATTCACCCCTAACATGAATCAATGGTAAATTAACATTTATTCAAAAAATATACATTTTGTTGACATATGCCGATTCCTTTTGAGTGTACATACGTCACCTGATGCGAAATTATTTAATTTTATCATGTTTATTTTACATCAGAAATAAATTATTGGAATGTAAGGCTTTGCAAAAAGATACGGAGAGAGCCTTAGCAACGCACGTTAAATGATTCAATTGGGAAAACATCTTTTTAAAAATAAAGCTTTATTTTATAATTACAAGTATAAAGTGTGTAGATCCTAGCTGATGTGGACGGCGATCCCTTTTTATGGCTGGTTCTGTTGGTTATCTGCCCTTTGATGCTCTTACTGGTGACTGTTGAACCCTACCTTGCTGCTGAGTATTCTGTCGCATGTTTAGCAATACAGCTGACCCATATGATTATAGGTGTATCATATCTATAAGTTATGTTCCTTCTCTTGTCACTGTTCTGCATTCTGTATTTTTCATGCGTATTCTGCAGTGGTTGCATGCTGCAGCTTCGTTTTCCCAAGTATTCACATCTATGCCAAGAGTCCTCGTGTTCCTCTTGACAGTATCTTTATACCTAAGTATCTGCCCCGCCCCACTTTCCATTTCCGTACAGTAATTCACTGCATAACATTTGCCTTTAGGTCCACAAAACACATGTATATAGCCTGATATTATTCTAGGCGTTTTTCTTGCAACTGTCTGATTGGATCGGATCCATCAGAATTTGTCCTAGGAAATTTTGGCAGTGTAGGCAGAAATACAAGAGGTCGCCCCTTACTGAACTATCTACTGGAGAATACCCTTTAAAGATGAACAGTTTCTCTTACAAGAAACCCACAGAAGGTGGACATGGAAAAGCCCGGATGGAAAGACATGCAATGAAATGGACTATATCGTAACCGATAAAAGAAATAGTTGGAAATGTCACAGTATTAAACAGTTTTACAACAGGAAGCAACTATTGAATGATAAGAATCATGATAAAAATCCACACAAAGAAAGAGAGAAGTAAGATTGTTACATCTCTACTCTGGCGTTACAAAACTATTAACACAACAGGACAAATTTATCCTTTTATTCCCCAGTTGCATTGGGCCTCGGATAGCTCTATGCGTGGGCCATGGTACTGTGGACACATCCAAAGAAAGTAGTCAAAAAGAAACGTCTATTAGTTCTCATATATTACAAAATAAAATGTTATTAAAATATAATAAATAAAATGTCTAATTCATATACAAGGTTCATAATATAATGTTCTTCTGGGCAGCAACCCCTCTGGCACCGGCGACAGGTCGAGTTTAGCTCGTGCCGTCTAAATGGCGTGGCGGGTCGGATTTCGCTTCCTGTGAAGATTTCCAGCATGGCTAACCTTTAACTTCTGTGAAGCTAATTGATCGTTATTAGGTGATAGGAGTGTGTCAGTATTCGTAGATCTCGAAGGTCAGTTTACCTCTGTCTGGATTATGCTACTATAATTTCGTAACGGGTGATTTCGGAGTTATTTTCTTCGGCGGCCGCTAGATGGATTCGTGTCTTACAGTGAAATACTGGACTTATACGAGGGGCTGCCTGGAAGTCGGATAATTCGTGTAGTGTTCAACGCCCCAAATTTGTAACTTTCCCGGAGGGTTTCGAGTTATACCATACAATGTGTTCGGGAGAAACTACGGGAGAGATGTACAAGCATAAGAAAAGGAACATAATTACGAGTATTTAATATGTTATTGTACTTCATATTACAATATTACATATTAGCTGTCCCAGTTTTATTTGCAATCAGCTGTACATAACCCATGTAGGTTCTTCGGGTTTAGGAGAGGTGATTGGTTAAAGAGTTGTTCAGTTTGCTCGGAGCGCGTGCTCTTATACGCTTTTGGTGCCCGCATTATCTCAAATTTAGGCTGGGGATTCAAATAGTGGGAAAATTGATTGCGTTGAAGAGATGCGCCGCATAGCCGCGCATCGCGTGACTCCCACTCATAACGTGCAATACAATACCGAGCTAAAATTTAGCGAAATGGCGACATGCAAATTTAAAATTATTTGTTTGGCAAAAATTTGCCTCGGAGCTATCATTACAATATGATGCCAAAAACGAAGTTCATCAGCTGGACACAACATCAAAACGAAGAGAGCTTCGAGGAATACATAAGTAAGGCATTGCCAAATGATACACAAGCACAGAACATAGACAATATGAACACCTTAATAATAAAAGCAATAACAGAAGCACAGAAAATGCAAGAAATCAAAATTAGAGAAAATTAGTCAGAACACAAAACTGCAAATAGAGAATACAAAAATGCTAGTAAGCGATAAAAAATCATGAAAATATTAAGATGGTAACTGGCAACAGGTAAAAAAGAAATTCATAAACTAAAAAATGAAATGAAATAGAGAAGAAATGCTACATATAGTAGAAGATTTTTACGAAGCTACATATGAAAACCAACTAAGTATAAAACCAGACGAACTCGAAACTTTTAAAAAGTACTAACTAGGAATGCGAAGACATGCCAGAAATATTTGAAAATAAAATCCGCTATTCCTTAAGAAATATGAAAAATAATAAAACGCCAGGTGATGATGGTATAGTCATTGAGACCATAAAACAAAGAGGTCCTGTCTTAATACAATTAGAAAATTAGAATATTAATGAAGAGAAACATAATCTTAATAGCAGATAACTTGAAAGAAGCCAGAGGGAAGCAACCCAGAAAGTTGGTCTGAAAATAAACTATAATAAAACAAAAATGACGACAACTTAGTACCGAGTGAACCTGTGAAAACAGAAACAGAAGTATGTAACTACTCGAATACCTATACAAGTACAGAGTAATGAGTACAGAAGAATGTAATAGCTGAGGACAATGATAGAAATAAAACGCAAAATTAGTTAAAGTTCTACTAGTCCAGTCATCAACCCTTGTAATATATTAATTACCAAGATAAGCTTGCATATTGACTATATATGCAGACTCACAGTCACCCAAGGCCCAAATTTTTAAGCCATATTTAGCTGGCTTATTCTTCATGTACATCCTGAACGATATCTTGTTGCGAAATGGTACTAGTTGTTTATCTACGCATAGCTGTAACACAGGATTCATACCTTTCTTGCAGTTAGCAATCATAATGTCAAACACCTCCCAGAGAGCCGCCAATCTGCCATTCTCTTTTCGATCATTGCGAGTTTCAAAATTATCGAACCTCAAAACTTTAGTGAGAAATTGGTTTCTATTTCTAGAAAGTAATAATCCGATATATGGTTCAATTTCTTGCCTATTTGTGGGAGGAAAGTTTTTTGATTTAGGATTTCTTTCCCTTACAATTATCTCCAACATTTTTGGTGATAAAAACAACAAAAATGCATTGCTTATTGAAGATGTTCCGGAACTGTATTGTGTAAGACCAGGTGCTACGTTGCTCTTATTTGCTGCAGACCGTCTGGTGTTTATATTCATTGGTTGTTTATTCCATTCCATGTTGGTCTTAGATTGAAAAATCGGGACATCGTACCTGCCTCGCGCATGCATTTCATTATAGGACGTCTGCTCGTTTTCATCAAATATAATCTCATCAATAACGGAATCATCATCGGAATCATGATCCTCTATTTCTTCATCAATGACGCCATTCAATTTGGTAAATTTCTGGATCTTCATCCTCCAAAAGCATTGCTATTTCCTTGTCGGGAGATTCTTTTCTTCTTAATCTCGTATAACGCCACTCATAATGTAATTAAACACAAGAAACACGCATTCACAACAAGAATGGCATTTTGTAGCAATAGAGGTACTTTATATAAACATCGGGGAATTATCTGACTAAGGATTAGTCTGAAAACTGCAATGGGGGCATCCCCTCAAGCCTAGCGGATTACAGGAATCCAAAATTTGGGCTTTCACACTGCATGGACGATTTTTCCACTGGAGTGTTATTGCATAGTTCTGTGGTTTTTCTTTGGTAGTCCTCTTGCACTGTCATGTTCTGGAGTTTTTGCCAGTTAATTTTTACTTCCCTCGTCTAAAACACGAAGGAAGATTGAAAAAATCACCTTGCAAAATTTCTTCAGACCTTCACGTTTCAGAGTCCCTAGATGACAAAAATTTTTTTCTCAATTCCATCTGGCTGTTTGTAAGTTGGCGGTACAGCTGAAAAACTATTTGTGGGAGGAATGCGAATATGATATTTTGCATGCGGATTATATGTTCACCTAGCTCCAAAAACCAGAGAATTTTGGTCAAATATACAGGGTGAGCACCTTAAAGCATAAAATTTTTGCTTTAACTCAAGAACTATTAGTTAAATAAAATAAATATTGGCAAACAGTACAGGTTTTTTTCCCTTGACGAAAAAGGGCATATTTTGGACTCAATATACACAGGGAAAACACCTTAAAAATCTTTTTTTTTCCTTTGATATTTTTAAAATTTTTAGATTCAAAACTTTCACTTGCGACGAATGTTCTGTCTAAAGCCCTTTTTAAGGTATGACGACGATCATTTTAATATACAGGTATGTATTTTTAAGTTAGGAATTACTAGTCGATGGTTCAATCAGATCCTCTTATGTCCCTGGTTATGTTTACATGTAGCATATCTCTTTTAAAAATGTTCTTTGGCCACCTACTATCTGGCATCCTTAATAGATGACCAAACCAATTCTTTCAATTCTGTCCAGGGTAGTTTCATTTGCTGCCATACGATTGCGAACCTGTTCATTCGGTATTCGATAAAGCCTAGATAAGAGAGCACTTCTGCATAGATAATCCATCTCTACTGCGTTTATTCTTTTTTTCATTACTTTACTAATAGACCAGACTTCCGACCCGTAGCAGAGCACTGACTCCACCATAGTTTTTCCAATTCTAGTTTAGTTTTGTTAGAGATATGTCTGTTCCACCACACTGCGTTTAAGCAACCTATGACTTTTTTGCTTTGTTGAATTCTGTGCTTGATTTCTTCCGTTAATGGGTTGAAATACCTGTCCTTGTTTTTGTAATATCCTTTTTGATAATAATCGGTACCTGTATGTCATTTTTTATACACAATGCAAGCTGCATCATTTACTCGTTTTAGTATAATTAAATATCGAGCTAATTTTGACTGGTTTATCATTCGAGGTCTATTTACAGCCACAATTTCGTTTCCATACAATAACAAAATATGAAAAAATAAAACTGCTAAAATTTGCAATACCTAAAATAAAAATTTTACTGTTCAATGCACAATGTCAGCATATTGCTAAATTTACAATAAGTTAATAATAACGAACTCTTTTTGTTGTAGGTGTGAGGATATTTAAATTCTGTTGGTTCACCTGTCATTAAAAGGAACTCTGACAATTAAACAAACGTGATGAACACCAAACCAGAAACTATGAATAGTAGAGCTTGGAGTTCTACAGGAACAGTATCGTGCATATCCCATAATGTATATAACTATGAAAATATTGATAAGCTATACATCAAAGAAGAAAGCATCGGAAGCACTAATTTAGATACACATATGAGGACTCATACAAAAGAGAAACCATATAGTTGCTATGTGTGTGGATACAAAGCAGGAGATAAAAGTACTTTAGTTACGCATATGAGGACACATATAGGAGATAAACCTCACAGTTGCTCTGTTTGTGAATTCAAAACAGCACATAAAGGTAATTTAGTTACACATATGAGGACACATACAGGAGAAAAACCTCACAGTTGCCCTGTTTGTGAATACCAAGCAACTCAAAAAAGTAATTTAGTTATACATATGAGGACTCATACAGAAGAGAAACCATATAGTTGCTCTGTTTGTGAATACAAAGCAACTGTAATAAGTAGTTTAGTCAAACATATGAGGACTCATACAGAAGAGAAACCATATAGTTGCTCTGTATGTGGATACAAAGCAACTCAAAAAAGTAATTTAGTCAGACATATGAGGACTCATACAGAAGAGAAACCATATAGTTGCTCTGTTTGTGAATACAAAGCAACTCAAAAAAGTAATGTAGTCAAACATATGAGGACTCATACAGAAGAGAAATTATATAGTTGCTATGTTTGTGAATACAAAGCAACTGAAAAAAGTAGTTTAGTCAAACATATGAGGACTCATACAGAAGAGAAACAATATTGTTGCTATGCGTGTGAATACAAAACAGCACATAAAAGTCATTTAGTTACACATATGAGGACACATACAGGAGAAAAACCTCACAGTTGCTTTGTTTGTGAATACAAAGCAACTCAAAAAAGTAATTTAGTTAGACATATGAGGACTCATACAGAAGAGAAACCATATAGTTGCTCTGAGTGTGGATACAAAGCAGGAAATAAAAGTGCTTTAGTTAGGCATATGAGGACACATACTTGAGAGAAATCTGACAGTTACTCTGTTTGTGAATACAAAGCAGCCCATAAAAGTAATTTAGTTACACATATGAGGACACATACCTACAGGAGCAAAACCTCACATTTGCTCTGTTTGTGAATACAAAGCAATTGAAAAACGTGGTTTAGTCAAACATATGAGGACTCATACAGAAGAGAAAACATAGTGTAATGAAATGTGTTGTAATAGCTCCACGTTGCGCGTCTGTTTGTAATGACTGAACTGTTTGTAATTATTTATTTTTGGTATAAAAATTAATATAAGTTAAATTTTTAGGGCAAATCCATACACAATTCTCACATATAATCTCATAAGAGCATTAATTTTTTCCGGAAATTTTTTGAGTGCGTTGTAACAACGTCGTATTAATTTGCCCGAGTGGGATGCGAGGGCAAATTAGGACGTTGTTGGAATGCACAAAAAATTATTTCCGGATATGAATTAATGCTCGAATGCAGATTCGGTAAGAAAATCGTAACGACACAAACCCTAAAAAGAAGTAATGTCTACATACAAAAAATTTCCAAGAAATTTTTTAGTTGTCTTGGTTACGGCTCGTGAACTAATTTTTCTATTGGTCATTAATGAGTGTCGTACGATTTTCAGTTTAATTTTTACACTGTGCTCGCCCTGCCGGTCAGTAATTTAAGGCCAGTTAAAATGATATGTAATAATTAATTTCACAAATAAAATGGTTGAATGCCCCTCTTTTTATTCTATTTAACCGCAATATTTAATACACTTAGCTCACAGCAAACAAAAAAACTGCTTATCGCAGGTTTAGGTTCAGAATTTCACTATATTCCCAAATTTTAGGTTATTTGTTTCAACGTAGCTCATTTGCTCGTTCTTAGTAGATAATTCACAACCTCGTAAATTAACGGATAAACAGAAAATGGTTTGTGCGTACAGCGTGTATTTTAACCTTTAAAATCGTGAAATAATGTGAGAAAGCGTCAGGTAAATAATTTGAATATTCCCTTATATACCGGGTGCTGACTTGCGCGACGCACCATAGGAATTTGCATAGTAAATTCTGTATGTTCAATTATTTGCTCCCCTAATTATTTTAGAGTTAAAGTGTAAATGCATTTTTTGTAGAGAAAAAAATACTGCATCCATTCATACTGTTACTAATAATTTTTCATTTTCCGGAACCGAAGGAATGCAAAAAACAAACTAGCATTTTCACAAAAATCAGTGATGCCATGGAATTATTGAAACAAGCCAATAGCTGCCCATAGACACACGTTTAAAACCGCCACGAATGTAGTACATCCGCGCCGGTTTTGAACGTGTGCATATGCCCAGCCATAAGCTGGGCATACCAACGCGTTCAAAACTTCCACGAAAAACTACATTCGTGGCGGTTTTAAATGCGTGTCTATGGCCAGCTAATGCCGCAAATGCGTGTGGCGCGACAATATGTGCTGTTTGTTTGTTTGTCATTGATGTTTGACGTTTATAATAATTCATTATTAATTATGTTCTGCTTAATGCCTCTAAGGTACCTAGACCTTGTCCATAACAAAAATGGTTTTACGAGTATGGTGGACGTTCATTAAGTAAGCTCCTTGTTTATTGTAAAATATCTGCAAATTCCAAACAGTACAACCATTAATAGACTGATTCATTTTAAGTTTAAGACTACAGGCAAGTTATTAAATAATTGTAGGTGCAGTAATGAGGTTCAGAACTTACACCAAAACGAGAAAAACAACAATACGTTTAATCTTTTGACGGCAGTGACTGGATGATCGCACCGCACGCACTTGCGTTGCCATTGGCTTGTTTCAATAATTCCATGGCATCACTGATTTTTGTAAAAATGCTAGTTCGATTTTTTGCATTCCTTCGGTTCTGGAAAATGAAAAATTGTTAGCAACAGTATGAATGGATGCAGTATTTTTTTCTCTACAAAAAATGTATTTACACTTTAGCTCTAAAATAATTAGGGGAGCAAATAATTGAACATAAAGAATTTACTATGCAAATTCCTATGGTGCGTCGCGCAAGTCAGCACCCGGTATATATATATATATATATAAGCGCCAGCGTGGCTCGGTGGTTAGAGCATTGGACTACGGCGCGGAAGTCTAGAGTTCAAATCCCAGATCGATGCCTGGCGGGCGGCCTACCCAGTCGCTTTAAATAATTGGGGACATGCGTTCGAAAGAATAAGGGGTAATAATGCGGTTGTCTAATGCGTGATGCTCACCACATCACCACGTGTCATGAATTTGACAAGCGACATCCGGGTGTGAGAGCGAGGATACGGAAGCTCTGACCTTCCGCCTTGCAGGCCAAGCTCCTTCGTGGGGTATTAGTGCCTCACCATTACATATATACAGCTCAACAGGCCTTAGAGGCCCATGGCTTAAAGTTTCTCTATTATTTTCCTCCATTCTTTTCTGTTCATGGCTAGGTCTCGCCATCGTTCGATTCCTAAAGTGCGTAGATTTTCCTCACACGCCTCCAGCCATTTCTTCATTGGGCGGCCTCTTCTTTTCCGAACTCCACCTCTCACCATTATTGCTTTCGCCCACCTGTTCATTGGCATCCTTGTCACATGTCCCAACCATCTCAACCTGGTAGTTCGGACTGTTTGGCTAATAGCGGGTTTTTTGTACAGTTGCATAATTTCAGCATTTGTTCTCCTCCATTCATTTCCTCGCACTTTGACTCCACCGAAAAATTTTCTTAGTACCTTGCGTTCCCAAATGTTTAGTTTTTCTTCATCTTTTTTATTCATCGCCCAGCTTTCACACCCACACAGTACCGTGGGTTGTATTACTGTTCGGTATAATCTTAACTTTGCCTCTCGTGAGATTTGATTGGATTGTAATATTCCACCCTTCTCATAAGGGTGTATTAAATTTAGCCGCGGGATAACTCACTGTCGAAGAGGGTTCGGTGAGCTCGAGCATAAATAAATACAACAACAACGATAAATTAGTAATAAATCAATATAATGTTTCTAATTGTATCATACAGAAAATGTGAACTGAACTATATATCACAAAATATGAAAGTTACAAATCCTGGTGAATTCACGTTGAAATTTTGTTGTCGGGGCAGGCAGCCCACTAAGCACCTCTGCGGAGGAGGTCACGAGCCTTGGAGATGCCTATCCTCGGACGGGCGGCGAGTGTTGCCTTCCGCGCCGATCCGCGAGAATTTTCCGCTCGAAGTCGATCGATGCCGAAAGTCCCAGAATTTTGCTTGCAGGCGCCGTCCTTCTGCGAGTTTTACGAGTTAAAATACGTGGCAAATTTTACCTGGAGATTGTTTGTGTGTTTCGAGTTTAAGATGCGACTCCTCCCTGGAAGTTAGTGCCTCCTCTAGGTGGACTCAGCACGCAGATCAGAAGCACGCGATTTCCAGGTGCGTAGATAGTTTTTCGCCTCTCGCAGGTAGAACGGAGCGCTTATCGGAGGGTCCGGCTCGCCCGATAGTGCGCTATCAGCTCCAGGTCGTTGCTTCGACTTTGTTTACGTTCGATGCGATTTGCGGACGGGGAATGTTACCTTCAGGTCTTGCGGGTCGAACGGTGGCTTCCGGCGAAGTGATATGCTGTGAATCACACAAAATTAGTCTTCGCGGAAATCGGGCAATTTGTTGACCCTTCGTGCACTGCGAATAAACAGGATTTCGCAGTCGATGAGAGCACGGGAACGTCTGGATATGGGGAAAGTAAAATATTCCAAGATCTCAACAGCGTGTGCTGGAACTTGTAATATTTCGGATTCAAACGCTACACTACTAACCAGAAATTTACCGACATGATAGAATAGCGTTCAGTACAGGTTATTTACAGCGGAGGTGAAATTATTCTGATCTTGCTAACAGTTCGTAACGACAAAATGGCGGTAGGAAATGCAGCCAGATCAGATAACGGATCAGGTCAGGTATCTTCTTATCGGATGAAGATCGGTCACAGAGAGAGAGCGGCAGTTGGGCGTTCTTCGTATTTATAGTATCGGGGTCCCTTATCTGCTGCTTCCGGTGGCGATTAGAGTAGGAGGGGAGTTTCGCTTGCGCGCCGCCTTATCGTAACTTGCGGCATCGGATGTCGTTCGGCTTATCGTCGGTTAGATCCGTAACGTTTAAAAAGCGCGCTGAATTCAATTCAAATGCTTTTTGAGCATTACTAGGATTTAATCTCATGGCGAAACGTTACACATGCCGGTCCCTTCGGAGGAAACGGGTGTTTCATGGGCCTCTTCTTCATGGGTTCTCCATCTGCACGTCCACAAATCCTTGATGCGTCGGCGGATCGACGTTTTGGAAGCTGCGGTATCAGCATCCCTGGTCATCAAGTATCGCAGTGGCGTAGGAGGAAAAGGGGGCAAGGCAAGATAATAAAAATTTTATACTTGCTGTTTAATTATACTTCTGCGGCGGCAATAATCCCATTTGACGGGCCGTGTCTCGGGAAACTCGCAAAAATTCTCCGGAAGGCAATTTCACGCGGAAACGGCGTTTCTTCTCCCTCCGTCTGGTTTTGCGTGAGGTCGGTTGTCGGGCTTCCGTTTCGATCGGTGGTCGGAAAAGAATCTCCGGAAGTACCTCGGGTGGCAAATCTGGTTCAGGGAGCTGGAGTTGCTGCAACTCTTCCAGGACTGAGGCGAGGGCGTCGCCTTCAGCGAGGGGAACCAAATCTTCGTTCACGGGTAGTCGAATGGGGGCTTCTGGCGTAAGTTCAGGCGGAATGCCTAGTAGCTCCCACCAAGGGCCGCATTCAGCCAGGATGGTTCTCATGAGGGGCGAGGGAGTGTCTGGCGTCGCTGGGAGTCCTGGAGGAGTATAGGGCCACAGGGGTTCGGCGTCGAACTCCATATTCGGGGTAGTTTGGAGCGTGGGCGTTGCTTGCGGAATGGATGGGGATTTCCCAAACAAACGCTCCATCTTCCGGGACAAGTCGAGGGGCGACGTTTGGGGTCCTAGATTTCCTCTAGGGCTCACCTGATCGGTGTCATCCACGGTAGCGGAATTCGGCTGCATGTTGCCTATCTTCTCTGGTGTATCTGGTAACGGAGACAACATGGCCGGTACCGGACTCCACTGGGGCAAAGGTGACCAGCGGGTAGTCGTCGGGGATGCTGGGCGGTTATAGAGATGTGGGGTCCACGGACGGATCCTTTTCTGCCCTTTACGTCGCCTCCTAATTTTGAAGGGCCACGGTCGCACATCGATTTTATTTCGGACCGGAGGCATCTTCGATTAGTTTGAAAGTAACTCGGATAGTGATACAGGGTTTGAAGATAAACCCTTATATAGGCCCAACCCTGTTATCACCCCTTCTATGGGATTACAGGTAAAAATGGTCGTTGTTGACGGACCTTTTACACATCTGGACCCAGGGAAAAATATTCTAGGATCCAGATTCGGGCAGGTGCGAAGGGTAGTTTAAAAAAATTAAGTTCGGACATGAACTTTGGAAATTTCTAAAATTTCTAGCAATGGCTTGAATGCCATTTTGCAGGGTGCGTTTTATTACACACACAAAACTCTGAGATTCCTACTAGATGAATGCAGAAGTTGCGGTTTCAACTTGCATTCTGAGAACTTCAGGACTAGGGCAAGTGAATTACCTTCCCTAGAGTGAACGTACTTTCTTGTATGCCCTTAGGCGAATGTAGCGTTCGGGATTCGTTAAACTGGCTAGGATAAATTTACGTTACAAGATGACACGAAGCTGCGGTTTCAGTCCGCCATCTTGTCAGCGTTCATGCACATATGCACAACTACACTACTGAAGAATGTAGGTGTTGCGGCGTCGGCATAACTTCAGGTGGTGCATTTGCTTCATTAAACATTCTGGAGGAAACAAGCTTTCTTGTAGGCACTTGGGCGAAATGCTCGCTCTGGATTTGTTTAATGAATGCACACAAACTCGGGTTCCTGGTGAATACAAATACTGCGGTTTTCAGCTTGTATTCCTACGGGAAATATACTGGAAATTGACGAATCGGGAGCACCATCGCGGTTTCGACGTGCATTTCTGGTTATACTGGAAATTGACGGGTCGGAAGCACCATCGCGGTCTCGACGTGCCTACTGGTTATACTGGAAATTAACGGATCGGAAGCACCATCGCGGTTTCGACGTGCATACCTGGTTATACTGGAAATTAACGGATCGGAAGCACCATCGCGGTCTCGACGTGCATTCTGGTTATACTGGAAATTGACGGATCGGAAGCACCATCGCGGTTTCGACGTGCATACCTGGTTATACTGGAAATTGACGGGTCGGAAGCACCATCGCGCTTTCGACGTGCATTTACTGGTGTTCGCTCGGGCACCTCGGGGCTGCTAAACCCGTACCAGCAGAAGATGCTGGCCCCTGAGGGTTACAGGAGACGGTACTACACGGGCGGTCCGTAGTATCTTCAGGCAAAAGGCTAGGGCACCTCGGGGTTGCGAAGCCCGTGCCAGCAGTTAAGCTGCTGGCCCCGGAGGGTTACAGGTTACATGTTACATGTTACAGGTTACAGAAAGGATCGGTGCTCTCTGACCCTTCGGAAGGACTGGAAACGGGCAGGGAATTCGGACACCTGGATCTGGGCTACTGGTAACATCTCTGGTACAGGACTCTGGTACATCTCGGCCGGAATTAGGAAGAATCCACCTGGACTAGGCTCTCTGGTACATCTAGGTTCGGTCGGCTTATCTGGAACAGGTTTTGTACAAAATATTAAATAAAACCTTAAATACTACTCGGATAATTTTCAGGAATGCTCGGGCGCCAAATATCTGGTGAAAACAGGTCGGCGGACGGGCGTTTGCTGAATTATCTATACTCGAGTTCAAGTCCCTGCTCGGATACAGCCATGTAATATTCCACCCTTCTCATAAGGGTGTATTAAATTTAGCCGCGGGATAACTCACTGTCGAAGAGGGTTCGGTGAGCTCGAGCATAAATAAATACAACAACAACGATAAATTAGTAATAAATCAATATAATGTTTCTAATTGTATCATACAGTAAATGTGAACTGAACTATATATCACAAAATATGAAAGTTACAAATCCTGGTGAATTCACGTTGAAATTTTGTTGTCGGGGCAGGCAGCCCACTAAGCACCTCTGCGGAGGAGGTCACGAGCCTTGGAGATGCCTATCCTCGGACGGGCGGCGAGTGTTGCCTTCCGCGCCGATCCGCGAGAATTTTCCGCTCGAAGTCGATCGATGCCGAAAGTCCCAGAATTTTGCTTGCAGGCGCCGTCCTTCTGCGAGTTTTACGAGTTAAAATACGTGGCAAATTTTACCTGGAGATTGTTTGTGTGTTTCGAGTTTAAGATGCGACTCCTCCCTGGAAGTTAGTGCCTCCTCTAGGTGGACTCAGCACGCAGATCAGAAGCACGCGATTTCCAGGTGCGTAGATAGTTTTTCGCCTCTCGCAGGTAGAACGGAGCGCTTATCGGAGGGTCCGGCTCGCCCGATAGTGCGCTATCAGCTCCAGGTCGTTGCTTCGACTTTGTTTACGTTCGATGCGATTTGCGGACGGGGAATGTTACCTTCAGGTCTTGCGGGTCGAACGGTGGCTTCCGGCGAAGTGATATGCTGTGAATCACACAAAATTAGTCTTCGCGGAAATCGGGCAATTTGTTGACCCTTCGTGCACTGCGAATAAACAGGATTTCGCAGTCGATGAGAGCACGGGAACGTCTGGATATGGGGAAAGTAAAATATTCCAAGATCTCAACAGCGTGTGCTGGAACTTGTAATATTTCGGATTCAAACGCTACACTACTAACCAGAAATTTACCGACATGATAGAATAGCGTTCAGTACAGGTTATTTACAGCGGAGGTGAAATTATTCTGATCTTGCTAACAGTTCGTAACGACAAAATGGCGGTAGGAAATGCAGCCAGATCAGATAACGGATCAGGTCAGGTATCTTCTTATCGGATGAAGATCGGTCACAGAGAGAGAGCGGCAGTTGGGCGTTCTTCGTATTTATAGTATCGGGGTCCCTTATCTGCTGCTTCCGGTGGCGATTAGAGTAGGAGGGGAGTTTCGCTTGCGCGCCGCCTTATCGTAACTTGCGGCATCGGATGTCGTTCGGCTTATCGTCGGTTAGATCCGTAACGTTTAAAAAGCGCGCTGAATTCAATTCAAATGCTTTTTGAGCATTACTAGGATTTAATCTCAGGGCGAAACGTTACAGGATTTTAGTAAGTTGTGCATCGCCCCCACAGTTTTACTCCCTTTTGCTCTTCTCTTCTCCATTTCCCGTACTTCTTCACTTTTACAAGTTATGGTAACCCCCAGGTATTCAAATTCGTTGACTCTTTCGAAGCAGTATACTTTATTTTCTTCTGTTGTTATTGTGATTTGTGGTTGTTCATTATTTAGGTTGTCTCCCATCTCCAAGTATTTTGTTTTCTCCTCATTTATCAGCAGTACGTATTCTTTTGCTTTCTTTTCAAAAAGTTTGAAAGTTTTCGTGAGCCTGTCTTTGTTCTGGACATTAAGCACTATGTCATCAGCATAGGCTAAAACTTGGTTTTTACTGTTGTAAATTGTCCCTTGCGTTCTTATTCCTATCTCTCTGAGTATTTGTTCTAGCAATAGGTTAAAAAGTGATGTTGATACAGGATCCTCTTGCTTCAGTCCCTTTTTAACTATACATTTTTCTGAAAGGCTTTCTTCCACCGCTACTCTGTTTTCCGTTGTCTCCAAAGTCATTTTCACCAATTTAATAATCTTTGGTATTTGTAGTGCTCCCAATGCTTGGTACAGCCGTCTTCTTATGACCGAATCATAGGCCTGCTTAAAGTCGATAAGCAGCATTTTGAGATCCAGTTGTTGTTCGTAGGAATTATGTTGTATCATCTTTAACACAAAAATTTGATTACTAGTAGACCTGCCTTTCTTGAAACCCCCTTTTTACTCTCCTACCTCTTCGTTTACATATTTGTCGAGTTTTGTTCGTATAATTCTGGCAAGGACCTTATAAGTTACATGCCTCTATCATTTGCACATAATGTTTTATCTCCTTTATAAAAAGGACAGATGACTGCCTCTTTCCATCTATCTGGCATTTCCTCCTCCACCCAGATTTTTATTATTAGAACGCATTTCCTCTCGATTAAGGGCTCCCCTCCTTGCTTGATTATCTTTGCAGGTATGCCATTTCGCCCTGCGCTTTTATTATTCTTCAAGCTATTTACTATTTCTTTTATTTCATCCTTTGTAGACGTTTCCACTACTTGGGCTTGTACATTACCAACTTGTTCTTCTTCATTTCCCTCGTGCTCGTTTTTGTCAACTACGTCATCCAGTAAATCACTAAAGTGCTCCCTCCATCTGATTAGTTTTTCACTTTTATCCTCTATTAATTCTCCTTGTTTGTTCCTGTAATACCTTTGTCCTCTTATATAGGATTCTTTATTTCTCTTGGATTCTTGGTAAAAATTTCTTATGTGTTTATCTTTGTAGTGGTCTTCTATTCTCTGCAATTTTCTATCAATGTGCTCTCGTTTTTTTCTTCTGCATATCTTTTTTGCCTTTTTTCTTGCCGCTTTGTATTGTCTTTTTATCTCTTCGTTGGGGTTATTCATCATATTTTGTCTTGCCACATTTCTTTCTTCAATTGCTTCTCTGCACTCTTCGTCGTACCAGCCTTTCCTTTTATCTTTTGACATCATCCCTAGATATTTTTGTGCTACCTCCATCATCCCCTCTTCTACTTCTCTCCACTCACTGTCAATGTTGTCGCGCCTTTGCCTGTTTAGTAGGTTTTTTGTCATTTCCTCTTCAAACTGTTGTGCCAATACATTCTCCTTTAGCTTTCCGATGTCATACCTTATCATATCTTCAGCACGTCGTACTGTTTTAGGGATTTATTCTGCCAGTTTTGTAATTACTAAGATATGGTCAGAGTCTCCGTCTGCGCCTCTGTAACTTCTGACATCTTTTATAGATCTCGTATGCTTTCTTTCCACTAGGATATGGTCAATCTGGTTTCGTGTCTTCTCATCTGGTGCTATCCATGTTTCCTTGTGTATAACTTTGTGATCAAAGTAGGTGCTCATAATTCGCATCGTTTTCTTGTGCAAAACCAATTACCATGCTTCCATTTTTATTGCTCACGGTATGTTTACTTTTACCCCCTGTAGTCTTCCTGTAGATTTCTTCATTTCCTACTTTAGCGTTTAAATCATCTAACACCATCTTAAAATCATACTTTGGGATGTTCTTATAAAGCAGTTCCATGTTATCATAAAATTCCTGTTTTACTTCCTGGTCTTTATCCTCTGAAGGAGCATGTAAATTTAGAAAACTTAATTTTCTAAATTTACCTCTGAGCCTTAGCTTACATATTCTCTCAGAGATGGCCTCAAAATCTATTAGGACGCTTTTCATTCTTTTATTAATTATGAAACCGGTTCCCAGCCTCCTATCCACTCCTCCACTGCTGAAGAAAGTATATCCGCCTATGTCTATGGTTTCTTTGCCTTTTTGTTTAGTCTCTTGCATTGCTAATATGTCCACTTTGTATTGCTTCATAACATTCACGTCATTTTTTAAAGCTCCTGCTTCAAACGTACTTCTCATGTTCCACGTCCCAATTCTAATAATGTTTTAACCCGTTTTTTGTTTTTTCTGAACTTCTGCTTCTACTACATAAAATGTTTCCTGATTCATATTCCCTTAGCAACAATTAAAACATCGGCTTCGTTATTAGGATGACGTAGACGTCGTAGACCCTCGCCTTCGTTATTCCCAGGATGACGTAGAAATCACGCCAACTTTCATTTGTCTATGATGCTTGAAATTCTGCCAATTTTGCAAAACCGGATGACGCCGCTCGATTTTTGATAATTACGGCGTAGCAGGACCCTTGGAAAAACGCTATGCCTCTTCAGTAAGGTTCAATCTCGAATTCACATAGCTTTCCGAACGGCAACTCTTAAACTACAGATAGGTCCTACCTCGTGTAGTTCGCTTCGATGTTGCTCGCAGGTGACGCTCCCGGTTTTCTGCTTCTGGCTCTGCTGGAGTCGCTCCCCTGGGTGCAGTTATAGACCAAGAGCCCATAACACCCGAATTACTAGTCATAGCGGCAAGCTAGGTAGGTAGTAAACCTTTTTATATTGCCCAAGTAGATGTCAAAAACGCAAGTATGGCAGCCGAACTGCGGTTAGAAATATTAACGGTGGCTTTGGAAAATTGTTAATAAAATTAAATATATTTTTTTATAGCGGCAAGGCTAATTTTGGTTGTAATCGATAGACAAGGTCCCTAAACCCAGACGAAAATTTTGTGCCATACTGATACGAAGGGTATAAAGGGCCGCCATACTAGGTCAAACTGGTAATTTTTTCATTGCAAAAAAAAGAATAGCGGCAAGCTTCAATTTTTGTTTACTACTTCATTTAAACACCAATTATCCAAAAATATAATTGCCATACCGCTGGGATGGTTATGTGGCTAGCCATACTGGTACAAACAGGTATAATTTTTTGGTGTTGTTTTTGTGATAGCAGCATGGCTAATAAAATCGTACATGTTTGTAAGAGTATGGCTACCCACATAACCATCCCAGCGGTATGGCAATTATATTTTTGGATAATTGGTGTTTAAATGAAGTAGTAAACAAAAATTTAAGCTTGCCGCTATTATTCTTTTTTGCAATAAAAAAATTACCGGTTTGACCTGGTATGGCGGCCCTTTATACCCTTCGTATCAGTATGGCACAAAATTTTCGTCTGAGTTTAAGAACCTTGTCTATCGATTACAACCAAAATTAGCCTTGCCGCTATAAAAAAATATATTTAATTTTATTAACAATTTTCCAAAGCCACCATTAATATTTCTAACCGCAGTTCGGCTGCCATACTTGCGTTTTTGACATCTACTTGGGCAATATAAAAAGGTTTACTACCTATCGAGCTTGCCGCTATGACTAGTAATTCGGGTGTTATGGGCTCTTGGTCTACTAGTCCTTAC
>OW679194.1:67449197-67574547 GCA_940337035.1 Agriotes lineatus | reverse complement strand
TTGTGTATAATTTTTACGTTTTTGGTGCAAGGTGCTTTTTGAGAGGAAATATTTCTCAGTTATAGTTAATAACTATCTGAATAACTTCTAAAAGCTCTAATCTAACCCTGTTAATGAATTACGTTCACAAAATCTCTCTAAATGTTTTTTTACAATTGTATAAATGAGGAGATATTTTTTAATTCAGTTTACATGTCCTAAAGATTTAGGATTTTTTTTTCAAAATTTTCAGCCAAAATTGTGTACTTAGAAAATTACTTTTTAAACAACTCTTTTGTGTAAAATTTTTCTTTATCTTGCTATTAAATGTATTTTTAGGAATTATTTTCAAAAAATACAAAATTTGATAGATAACCGAAGTCACGTGACAACTTTTACATTTGATGTTAACTTTTTGGCTATCACTGTATAATATATTAATTAAAATAAATTTAAGAATAACTAAAAATGCATATTCCAACTTGAGTGAAAGGTTTTATGTTTGAATAAATATTTAACTTATCTAATTTTGAGATTTAATTAACCATACTTATGTAGAACACCGGGTGAGTGATTAATACGACAAAGTACAGAACCATAAATATCTTGGATTAAGTCAATATGGCATGTAAAGAAATAGAGTTTTATGCAAGCGTAGTTGAAAAAGCTTGGGTAACAAACAACTATAAAATTAAGAATATCTATTTCAAATATTTACTAAGCATAGCATTGCAATAGTAATTACACTAATTAATAGCTTTAGCTGCTTTGTGAATACAGGAAAAGTGCAACTTTGTACTTCACATCGAGGAACGTATCGAAGACTGTCCGAAAAGAATAATTAGAAATCAATCTGGTTTCCTTGGTTGTCGAACATATTCGTGTACATAAGGTCTACAACCATAAAGCTACAAAAAATGTAGGGTATAGAAATCAGAAGTTAAACATTTAGAAAACCCTAACTCCAGATCTGTAAATCGAGGTAACATTGTGCCTAGATCTTTTCGCCGGAATCGCAGGAATAAATTGCCAATAAAATAATCACCGAAGCATAAGGTACAGAAAATACCAAATAAAACCGGTGGCATACCACAAAAAGTACATTTTCATTTATTAATTTTTAATATATTAATTTTTGTCGCTCTTGTGAGTAGATTTTTCTCAAAACGACATATAAGTAATTTTGTTATCTTGTAAACGGTCTAGCAAAATACATAAATAGAAATTAATAACAATTTGGTGTAGACTAAAACAGATCGGTTAGTTAATCTACTCTTGCTTTTTGTTTTGCAGCCAGACATAAGTTTATTCAGAGTATGAAGTTTTCATTATCGTCGATATCAAAGTAGGAATTGATGATGGCTGCTCGGGGGTGCATCCTGGATCCGATGTCAGAGAGTGGACTTCAATTTATTCTCGTCTTACCACGCCTGCACGCTATCGGCAGACATCTTGCCGGGCCCATTAATTACTTCAAAATCTGATCGGGAGTTTTATGATTTCTCGCAGTCGAGGTGCAAGTAAAAACCGTTTTAATTAGTTAATTAATTTAGTGTCCGCGCCTGCAAGAGCGTTGCGCCTATGCCTAATTAGGGCTGCTGTAAAAACGGCCCAGGGCCAAGACAAGAATAATTAGTGCCGTAGCCGCAATTTCTATTTAAAACAGCCACTGGAACAAATCGTTTAAAAACTCATTACAAGGGCGCTCGCTTTAAAGGGATGCCAAGAATAATTATTTCTGACAGGGAGCTTACAAAAACTAACCCTGGATTAAAGCAATTTGCTTCGGGACTATAATTCTACAAAATCAATTATTGAGGTTACACACCGGCAACCTACGGAAGGAAAGTACTACGATTACACTGGTGATACAAGAGAAACGTTGTAGTCAGACTGATTTGAAGTTGTAAAATTTTAAATAACTGTATGGTTTATACAAGATTTTTACTTCCTTTTGCAATAAAGGAAGTATTGGATTCACCCCAAAAATTCGAAATTGAGTTTTCAACAGATTTTCACGTTTTAGAGTCCCTTGAACCCAAAAAACATATTTTTTACCATTGGTCTGTCTGTGTGTGTGTCTGTCTGTGTGTCTGTGTGTCTGTGAACAGAATATCTCAAAAACGAAAAAAAGCATGTCACTGAAACTTCATATATAAGTTTTATGTACTATGTAGATGCGACAGCAAGCTTTTGAAAAAAATCGCATAACCGGAAGTAGTTGTTTACTCTTATGATTTTTCAGTTTTTTTTCGATTTTTTTAAAAACGGCTCCAACAATTTTTTTCAAACTTCACATTTTTATTACATTTTGAATGTATATTGATGTGAGATAGGTTATTTTCCAGTTAAATACTTCCGAAATGGGTTTATTTTGTTTTTTTTTCTATTTTTTTTATTAACTCCTATTTTAAATAGAACACCCGGTATATTATTACATTTTTGAATTCAGATTGAAAATCTAGAAAAAATTTGTCTCTTTAACTAACGCTCTATTTTGTACGGTTTTTGTAGAATTTGTAATTTTTTAAAAAAATTTACATATGCTTAAAAATTCCAAATCAAATTTTTGGTTAATTATAAGATCACTGTAAAATGAAGTTGTGTGCGTGTATCACACCGGATTTTTCTTTAAAAATTTGTTTAATAAATTGAAGCGACTATAATTTTCATACGAAGTAAAGTGTACCCAAGTGAAAACATATTTGCATTGAGAAATCAATGGGATTCATGATCATTCAGATCTTTAACTGCTATTTCTATAGGAACAACTTCGTCAAATTTTCTACTTAGGAAAAACATATATTGTAGATATCGTAGCCGCACAGGAAACACACATGAGGGGAAATTATATAAGCAAATTCGGTAAGTATGTATTATTTACTAGCGGCTAGGGTGCCTTAATGTCAATTTGCCGTATTTGTCCCTTCCAGGGTACGGACAGATCGTTGTCCCCTCTCACTCTAAAGTACTTAGACGGACTCGTAATTACAAGCGATCAGTGGTCCCGGGTTCAAACCCCGGGGTCAGCACAAATGTACGTGAAAAAGATGTAGAAAAATCAGTCTTTCTCAGGACTAACAAGTAGATCATTCACCTGAGGACTGGAGTAGACCAAAAACCCAAAACGTTGTGTGATAAACTCTCGAGACAATGGAAAAGTCCGATAAAACAATTCATAATAGACCACTGTCAAAAATGACGTCAGAGAACATAATGTGTTTGAATTTATACCCCGCCAATTTTAGTCTCAGTTGGCACTTGAACCTGTCTTTCGCGGTGACTAACGATATAAGCGAAACTTCAGTGGTGTGCGAGCCCTCCAGCGTATCCATCGCGCAGGTCCACTTCTACTTAACTAAAAGATAGCCTAAAAGTGATAGAGACACGAGAGAGTATAAAAGCATGGTGCTTGCCCTGGTGAAGGTCGTTGTTGAGTCTAGCGCTCCAGCCAACAGTCTTAAGCCCCAAGGTCAATCTCACCAGATTCAGTCAAGCGAGTCGTTGCCAGTTCTCAGTTCTGAGTCCAGAGCCTTCGACGAAAAACCGAATTTAAGTATAAGAAAACTTGCACTACGTTTAGGTGTTTCAACGGTTATTGTTTATCGCACGTTAAACGAACGAGTATTACATCCATATCATGCCCAACGTGTACAAGCTCTTCAACTAGGACATTCACCACGTAGATTGACTTTTCGTTGATGGGTTAATTAGTCAGAAAAGCCTTTTTGTGCCAGGCTCGCCACGAATTGGTTAAATACACATTTTGAAAATAAACGAATAGGTAGAAACGGACCAGTTTAGTGGCCGGCTCGTTCACCGATTTTGAATCCTTGCATTTTTTCTGTGAGAACACATAATAGTATATTGTGTATTAAGAGCTGAAAAGGCATTCTTGCCGCTTGTGCATAAATATTGCTTTTTGAGGCGAAGCCGAATAGTGTAGATAGTAAATGATATCAATTTTGTTTTGTTAACTTGTGTGAACTCCAGTAATATCTTTTTTGGACTGCATTTATTGGGGGAGATAATTCATCCGACTTTCTTTTAGATGTTTAGATGTTGGAAGTACCGTACCTGGCCTCTGCGTAGGACCAGATATTACAAAGAATATTCTATAAGCAGCTGTAAATCGTTATCATAGAATAAAAAGAAATTTTTAAAACCCTCTGGGTTAAAAAACACACGCTCGATAGCAAATTCAATAGTTAGCACTGTGGCAGACATGAAATCATCTGCACCGCACGAGTGTCCGACCTCAACTCATATAATTCTGCATGTTTGTAAATATAAATGTTAGAGAAGGAAAATTATTTAAAGCCTTTAATCAAAAAAACCGTTAAAAAGAACCTCTGCTAAATCGAACAACGGTTGACCAGTGTTCAAATTTATGTACAAAATAGGTAGAATGGTCTTAATATTTCTAATAAACGAATCTTTAGTAACACAAAAAACAATAATTTTCAAGAAACAGTCGGT
This sequence comes from Agriotes lineatus, assembly GCA_940337035.1. Taxonomy (NCBI): domain Eukaryota; kingdom Metazoa; phylum Arthropoda; class Insecta; order Coleoptera; family Elateridae; genus Agriotes; species Agriotes lineatus. Next base: position 67,570,089 of record OW679194.1, on the reverse strand, counting down.
AAGATTCGAACCTACGCCCACAGAGAAAATATGATTTTTAGTTCGACACTTTGTCTGCTGGAACACGAATGTTATGTAACGTACATGCTTATCGTTGTATTATGAAAGAAGTAAGTAATTATTTCCGATCGCGGACGAAGTGCGCCCGATTGGTAACTATGAAAACGTGAGACATGCAGGCAAGCTCCCGCCAGACAGGCAGCTACACGCCGTTACATACGCAGATAGTCAGTAGTCTGATAGATTTACAATAATACAAAACATCTGTTACTAACTGTAATTGCTTGGCTGTTATTGTAGCATACCTATCTATGTACATCTTCCTTGAAATAATGTATATCTCTACCCGTCCAAAGAAATTCGATGCTGATATATGGTAAAACCTCCATTGAAATCCTATAGAAATTTCATCATGGTCTAGTATGCGCCATAATTCAATGTAAAAGAATCCTCACTTTTTAGGCATGCTTTTCAAGTCAACGTCGTTTAAAGTAATTATTATGTTAACAATTTGATTAAAACTTCTTCGATTTATCCAAATGCAGTTGTGAGATAATAACTTCTTCATAGTTATCTAATTTTTTTCATATATCCAATCTTCAGAACTTTGCTGGTGTCTTCAACCAATGTAGTAGGTAACTTTCTTGCTTACAAAAAATTGAATTATATAAATCTTCAAAGATTGACTGGAAAAATGATTACTTACAGGATTATGAAGATGGCAATTTAAACGTAGAAATATGGATCTTTTATTTTAGTTTTACTTCGTTAATATAGTTAAATGCTTCTAAGTGGCAACTACTATCTTTTAATTGTTGCATACTAACATGTTTAGACGGCACTACTAATAGTGCCATCTTCAGTTTTACTGCCATTGTCATTATTATTGGATTGTGATCTAAGTTAGCGTCTGCCCCTAGACGTAGTTTCACAGACTAACACTATATTTCTACCATCGTTTGAATAGTATGACATTTACTTGATGTCTTAATATTTTTTGGTGTTTCTTTTGGAGGTTTGTTGAGCAAAATTATAATTAAATGCCAGCTGCAGAACGGAAGACAAGTAATTTCTTACATGTTCTCTATGGAGCTCTTAAAGGGGAAATGCTAACGGCTACCTGTAGCAAATCTGAAATGTGCACTTAACTAGCTGTAGTAGGAAATGGGCTTGGTCTTAAATAAAAATGCAGGTGTTTACCTATAAAAGTCGAATTAGTAAAGTCAGATGGGTGTTTATTATTGGTCATTTGGTTATAGGCCGGAAACGCGCTACGTACGGCTCATACTCGAGATGTACCTTAGTTCGAATTGCTTTATTTGTAAAATACGCGAATCCTTACTGCGCGTTACAATAAAAGTCAACCAGCAATTTAAAACTATATTGAGATAGCATGCGTATTAAGTTAGATATTAGTGGATCTAGCTGAAGTCCGAGGGACGGGACCATAACAAACAATAAATTCAGTTTCCTAAACGGTTTTTATAATTCATATAATATGCCGGGGCGAGACAGTCTGCACAACACATTTTGTAAGAAAACAATATTGCTATAACTAGCGCAGGGCACTGAAGGAGTTACTGCACTACTTTGGAGATACGTCAAAAATGTATTTCTTATGTTAGCCAACCGGGTACAGCCCATGGCGCCAATCGCAAACCAAAGTTTGTGAGACTCGAAAAATGAACATCGAGCTTCGATCGGCATTCGATAAGGAATTCCAAGGCTGCATCATAATGCGGGAATGATATGAGGCGATTGTAGTGCAGGAAGTCCACAATTCCTTAAATCCGACTGAAAAGTCTACATGAAATTTCCAAGATTATTACACACAACTGTCACATGACTGATAACATCCAATGACACCATCCATTTTTTTGAATATCGACTGATAAGCTCCCTAGTGCTAATTATCGATCCGTAGATGGTGTCATAATTAGAAATGGAAATGCAAGAAACAAACAATTTGAGTTTTTTGGCATTATTACGAGTATATCAATTTTAAATCATAATTCGTATACGGGTTTTGTGTAATAATCTTCAAAATATAAACGCGGGCGATACACTTACATATAATTTTGCCCATGTCAAGAGTCATCGTGCTGATTGCCCTTAGAAAACTGCCCTCGGGCAAGCCCTCGGTACAGTTTTCATTGCAACCAGCACTCGGCCCTTGGCTTGTGCAAAATGATTGGTAAGTATATCTTACTATTTACTATTATTATATTACTATTGATAATTGGAGATGAAACGGTAAATGGAAATCTCCAAAAGTGATAGATTGCGTTTTATGAAGCCAATTAGATCTGAAAATGTGTTATTTGCCTGAATCGCACGGTAACGCTTCAATAAACTACTATCTTCAAGAGCAATTCACAGCCTACACGGAAACTTTGCTTCATATCCCTTTGTCAACTTTAAAACTAACTAGTCGGCGCCGGTGGGAGCGAGTCGAACAGGCCGTAGACGTAGATCTTTGAGCGGAGGAACTAACGAAATGTCACCTGTTCTTCCTTTCCTATCGGCCAAAATGTGGTGATAACTTAAAATTTTAAATTATTTATCAGTGTGTATTAAATACTGAAAACGCTATCCCCAAAAGATCAATGTTGCTATTGTTCACAGCAACGTTCTAAGGGGGTTGTGACTTATGTAGCTGGCGACACAATATTTACTTTTATTAATCTGGTGAAATATGGTACAGAGGAGATGTGGGTGTAGAGATTTAAGAGTAGCTTATTTTGCTGTCTTCAGTCTTAAATATCTATTATGTATTTAGTGTGTAAAGAGGGCCATTTTGGTATGAGGATGCTCGGCACGAAAAAGCAACCGAATCCCAAAATGGCTCTTTACACTCGAAATACATACAAAAATTTTTCTACGGTCCTAAATAAATGACAAAATTGTTAAATAATTTAAATTTCGATTCACACCATTTGATGAAGTCGTTGTACCGCCGTTCATAGAGGCCGCGCGATTTGGCCGGCAACAACTCATTGGTTGCTGTCTGGGCCGCTTCAAATACTTCAGGCGGGGTGCAATTATCTTCAGATTCCATCTTCAACTTCACAAAAACTCTCAAACTCAATAAAACTGTTGCGTGATGATGGACGAGCCGTGACGCAATTGTCAATAATTTTAGCCACTTCCAGAAAAATGACGAATTACAATAATAATCAGGTTAGCCATGGCGATGCGTAAAGTACTATTCATTCACAAAACTCGTGAACTGTCAAAACGCTGTCACATTGGTACCTTGTTTAAATTTTGGTTTGGAACTTCTGCTTACTGATTTTGGCAGCACTGAAATTTTTGAAATTTAAAAACTAAGATGTCACACTTTCGTCTAATCTCCAAAATTCTTAAATTTTTGTGCATACTGCATTTACTTCAATTTCAATGGAACAGAAACGAAAGCGGATTTTATTATTGGAAAGGGAAAAAAATGCTATAGTTAATTATTACAAGGAAAAACTTTCCTTAACTTTTGACACATGTAACATAACCTAACTGTAATATTACTAGAAATCACTAGATTCAAAGTACATTCCCAAAAAAACTGCAATTTCCAGGTACAGTCAGCAAATATGTAGAAAATTTGACATTGACAGTTCACGAGTTTTGAGTTCGACCGTAAACCTCACAGTGAACGGACGTGATAGATAGTGATATCAGTGCAGCCCAGTTTAACTACAACATACGGACTGATAGTAAGCAATTAGCTATAAGCATATCAAATCGAACTATTCCCGGCAAAATTCTACAAACAATAGACACGGAGCCCCCTCCAGGGGGTTCCAGTACTCCCATGGATACTTCAACTACAACCGCTACGATTAATTCTCAGCCCTTTAAACGAATGAGAGTGGAAAACCTCAGCGAATATCACAAAAAATACATAGCAAGCGAGACAGCTCTGTTAACCAAAAATAAATATTATCTCCCAAGTCAACTCGAACAAGCTCTTCATGGCGACGATAAGCCAACAAGTCAAGCAGCATTTAGCCAGCCACCACAAAATAAAATTCCTCCCATATTTCTACATGAAGTTAATAATTATCAAGCAATTCTGTCAGACTTAAAGAGTTTAACTCTAAGCGAATTCACAACACAACACGTTACAAACGGTTTAAAAATAAATCTCACTTCTAGCGAAGATTATCGAAACATAACAAAATTTTACGACGAGCAAAAACTTCAGTATCACACATACAAAGATCCCACAAAAGAAGTAATAGAAGTAGTCTTTAGAAACGTGCCTATTTCAATCTCTGTGCAAGAAATTCAGACTGAGCTTGAATCAAAGTTTTCTATCTTATCAGTTACAAGAGCTCTAAACAAAAATAAGTCACCAACACCACTGTGCTTTATACGATTAAGTAAAACAGATAAGGCTATGGAAATCTATAAAATAGACAGATTATTAAACTCAATTATTGTGGTTGAACCCCGAAGAAAATATCTTAACACGCCACAGTGTACCAACTGCCAACGCTACGGTCACACAAAAAACTACTGCCGGTTAGAAGCAAGATGCGTAAAGTGCGATGGTAAGCATCATTACTCTCAGTGTACTAAAAAACGCGGAGTAGACCCTCCTAAATGTGTGAACTGTGGCGGACCTCATTCGGCTAACTATAAGGGGTGCTCACATTATCTTTCAATCAAGAACAAAAGAATTCACCCAAACTCGAACCAAATTCCAGAAAACAGAACCGACCTACCAATTCCAAGAAACACAATCTATAACAATGTTAAAAGCAACCAAATAAATAATCTCTCATATGCTGGAGCAGCTAAACGTGGTTCTCATCATGAAGTCATCGCTCCTCAAATAAGTAATAGCAGCAATGATAATATTGTTGACGTGATAATTAAGAAAATCATTGAATTAATCGAACCCTTACTTCAACAACTAAAATCTCACATTTTAAACATCTTTTGTAATCTTTCAACTTCCAATGTTAAATAATACCAGTAAACTCGTTCATAAGTTAACACTTCTAAACTTCAATGCGGACGGTCTAAAAAGACAGCAAAATCTCTTCACACTATTCCTACAAAGACACGACGTGGATATAGCTTGTGTTACTGAAACTCATTGTATATGTACAGAACCTTATAAAACCAGTGGGTATAAAATCTACAGATGCGATCGACCTACTGAACAACACGCAGCAGGAGGAGTGGCAATACTGATAAAAAAAAAACATCGAACACAATGAAATAGTAATACCACCCCTCACTTCTATTGAAGCAGTAGCAATCAGATTAAAACTATCAAACAACCAACAATGTAATGTTTTTGCAAGTTATAAACAACCAAATAAGCGACTAAATCCAAATGATATCCAGAACCTATTTGACACCAATCTGCCTACCATAATGCTAGGTGACCTCAACAGCAAGAGAACAAACTGGGGATGTACTTCAAATAATCCTAGCGGTGTAATACTACTGAACGCCATAACTCAAACAGGGGTGCATATACTATCGCCTCCGGCATTTACCCATTTTCCCTACAGAACAGATCATACTCCTGATATACTGGACATTGCACTGCTTAAAAATATATCATTTACATTCCAGCAGTTTGTACTCAGTGAACTTGACTCCGATCACCTACCCGTTATATTAACTACGAGCTCCTCATGTTCAACAATATCTCCTCCAACAAGGATAATCAACGGTATCGTTTGTTGGGAAAGTTTTCAAAGCGAGCTTGATAAGAACATTCGTCCAGCAATTCGCATTACATCTTCTGAAGAAATTGACAACTTAATACTTCACGTAACAAATACTATAACAGATGCAGTTAGACAATCAACCACCGCAAAGAAGCATAGCCACTACAGACAAAACCCAGAACCGCCAAGTTATATCCTGAATCTTATTAAAGAAAAGCATAAGGTCAGAAGGAAATGGCAGTCCACCAGAAACCCTCAGTACAAGCTACGCCTAAATCAACTTATGCGTCAAATCAAATTAGAACTAGACAAACTTCGACTAGCATCCTATCAGTATTATGTTTCACAATTAGATGATTCTAATAACTCCTTATGGTTAGCAACAAAACGATTAACACGTAAAAGAGATGAAATACCTACCCTCACAAGCAACGGAGTTAACTATCAAACAGATCAAGACAAATGTGAGCTATTTGCTAACCACCTCCAAGACGTATTCAAACCTAACCCAATTAACGAGGAAACCACAGAAATTGAAACTGAAACGAACATACCTGAACACATACAGAACACCAATCATTCATTCGAACCTGTATCTCCAAAGGAACTTACTGAGCATATATCAAAGTTACACCCAAGAAAGTCTCCAGGGCACGACTTAATCCCTAATATAATTTTAAAAAACTTAACAATGAAATCCCTCGCATTGCTTGCTAGTCTATTCAATGCATGTTTTCGACTCCAATACTTCCCGAGCACCTGGAAGCATGCTGAAATCATAATGATTCATAAACCTGGAAAGGAAAAGTGTCAGCCCGGCAATTACAGACCGATTAGTCTCCTACCCACTCTATCAAAATTATTGGAAAAAGTTATACTGACTAGACTGCAAACCTTCATCGATCAGCAGGATATAAAACCAAGAATGCAATTTGGATTTCGCTCATCGCATGCCACTACCCATCAGCTTCTAAGGATCACAAATTTAATAAACAATGGGTTCGAAAACAAATACCACACAGTAATAGCCTTCTTTGATATCAAGCAGGCTTTCGACAAAGTATGGATACATGGCCTGCTATACAAACTGAAATGTTGTAATGTACCATTGCCCCTCTACGGAGTCATAGCCTCATTCTTATCGAATAGATCCTACAGGGTAAAACTAAACTCCAAATTGTCAGCAATTCAAAACATTGACTCCGGAGTGCCACAAGGCTCAGTTCTAGGGCCAATACTTTACAATATATTTGTGCACGACATTCCGATCCCTGATAATGTAGAAGTTGCTCTGTTCGCAGATGACACAGCCTATATAACACAAAATGCTGATTTAGCGGTAGCAGTAAATACATTACAAATAGGCATCGATATTCTTCTGAGTTGGTGTAATAAATGGAGGATTGAACTAAACCCAAATAAATGCCAGGCTAAAATATTTACACTCAAACGCCTATCTAATTCTAATAATCTTAAAATCGATAACAAAAGTATTGAATGGAATCCCAATGACGGTGCAGTTAACTATTTGGGCTTATATTTTGACAAACGGCTTACATGGGGATATCATATTAACAAGAAGTTGAACGCATGCCATGCGAGACTCTCTCAATTATACCCACTTTTGAATAGGAAAACTCCCTTGAAAAAATCCTGCTCTCTGCTACTTTACAAATCGCTAATTAGACCAATAATCATGTACGGATCAGTAATTTGGGGCACAGCAAGCAAAACACACATCAACAAAATACAAGTTTTCCAAAACAGAGTTCTTAGAATAATATGCAATGCAAGATGGTTCATCAGAAACAGCCAAATACATCGAGAGCTCAATATACCATATATCGAGGAAAACATAAGACAGAGATCAGAATCATTCTTTGATAATATTACCAAATGCAGCGGAGCAGTGCACTTTGGCCTTGACACCCAAATTCCACCTGAAGACAGAAGATTAAAACGGCGAATTTCAACGGATCTCTTACTTCCCAACGGATAAACTAAGTGGAGTGAGTGCACAAATCAATTTAAGTGTAACTGTCAGTGCTAGTGCAATAAACTGAACCAACCTGTCGATAAACTCATAGATGTTACTAGGGTCCAGTCCCTTAATGTAATTAAATGTTATTAAATGCGTATTAATTAACAAACCTATGTATAGCATTGCATGCTGATCTAGGTGTATTATATTAATAATAAAAAAAAAAAAAAAGTTCACGAGTTTTGTGAATGGATAATAAAATGAAGTGACGCAATTATTTCATTAAGACATTGTTTACGTGGTTGCGATGTTAAAATGGTTACCAGGAAAAAAATGTGTGAATCGCTAACTTTTCGCATTGACAGTGAGCTTTTAATAGTCAGTTTTAGAGGTGGCCCTAGAAAAACGTTATTTAATAAGCTTTAGTGTGAAAAAACACGACATTACTTGTCATATTTTTCAGTAGAAGAATTTTTTCAGCTAATTTTGATATTTTATTTACATTACTAATAGTTATAAGCAAACTTATTAGCTGCGTCAAACAGGTTTAAATAAATTTGTAAAATGAAACAAAACATTTCACGTAACGTTTCGCTAATTTAATATAGCTTCCTGAGACATTTTAAAACAAATTTTATGACAAAATAAAATTTTAGACAAAACAATTAAAAAAGCACATGAATCCTCTTATCTTTTTTAACTAATCGGTGCGATTTTATTTTGTTGATTTTTTTTTGTTTTTAGTCCATTGAATTCAAGGTTGATTTTCACCAATTTCCCTTCTGTTGCATTTTACAATTGATTTGATAAGAAATAGCTATTAAGGCAACTAGTGTTTTACAGAGGATTTTTAAACTGTAAAACACGAGTTGGCTTCAATATTTTTTCTACAGCCGAGGAGTTTGTTAGCTTAAATGCCCTAGGGGCTTCGCCCCTCTCCAAAGCGGCCCTCGGAGCTCTACCCCTCTCCAAGGGGGCCCTCGGGACTCCGCTCCTCTCCAAGGGGGCCCTTGGGGCTCGGCCCCTCTCCAAGGGGGCCCTCAGGGCTCGGCCCCTCTCGAAGGGGGCTCTTGCAGCTCCACCCCTCTCCAAGGGTGCCCTCAGGGCTCCGCCCCTCTCCAAGGAGGCCATCGGGCTCCGCCCCTCTCCAAGGGGGCCATCGGGGCTCGGCCCCTCTCCAAGGGGGCCCTCAGGGCTCGGCCCCTCTCCAAGGGGGCTTTTGGAGCTCCCCCCTCTCCAAGGGGGCCCTCGGGGCTTCGCCCCTCTCCAAAGGGGCCATCGGGCTCCGCCCCTCTCCAATCGGGCACTCGGGGCTCCGCATACAAATCGGTCCGATATAATAACTGTACTTTTAATCCTCACAAATAAGGTTTTATAACCTCTTAAAGTACTCCGTGCTTTAAATGGAATGGCGTGTTTTATAGACAACATAAAGCACGCCGCATATGACCCTTGAAAACAGTTTAAAATCACGGCTGTAGAAAAATGTTGTTAAAAGGGCTACCCTGTTGAACATAAAAATTGAATTTCTAACTGAAGATTTAGACTCATACTAACAAATTTACCCAATAAATTTAAAGATTCTTAAAATATTCCCAAATTATTGATAATTATACAAATTTAAATTTAAAAAAATAGGAACTAGGGTATAAAAACACCAAAATAAATGGTCTTTATGTCTTTACATTATAAAATTAATATCCTAAAACCTCAATATCAGGGTGGAAGATGCAATGAAACATAAGAGGAATTAAAGAGAAGAGAGATTTTTATTTAAAAAAACACTTACCCAAAAGTGCTACAATTTTCTTGATTTGTGAGATCCAAGAGGAAACAAACATATAATTGCATATCAATAAAACATTAAAATCATAGATGTTCCATTCTTTGGAAACGTTATTGTTGCAAACCCAAGGGGAAAAGAATAAAGAAAGAAAGTTTTAACAACAACATTTTCTTATCATATCAGTTGTAAAATACAACAAAAAGAAATAATTGATGAAAATCAACCTTGCACGAACGTTACGTGAAATGTTTTGTTTCATTTTTAACTTAAACCTGTTTGACACAACCAAGAAGTTTGCTTATAACTATTAGTAATGTAAATCAAAATATCAAAATTAGCTGAAAAAATTCTTTTACTGAAAAATATGACAAGTAATGTGTTTTTTACACAACATTTTTGAATAGTAATACAGCTGTAATCAACATTTAATAGAAATTTAATAAGCTATTTATTCTCCTAATGGGAAGAATTTCTGTGTTATAATTTTAATAAAATGTGAAGATACGTGATCTTAATGTAATATGAATGTATGTTTTTATTAATTTTTTCTTAGCTTAGCTCCAATTGCGTAACTATGAATGACTTTATCGATGACGCTTTGACTAATTTATTAATTAAATGAAGATAAATAAAACAACATTGAATGGTCAAAAAACTCCGACCCTACGACTAGCTGGTTGGTAATCATTGTAATTGTATCTTCTGGGTTTATAAGCATCATGGTAAATAATGTAGATTTTTAGCTACAAATGACAACCAGCTAGACATAAGCATTTTTCATTTATAGCTGTGTTACTCGTAGAAATAAATCCATCAAGTGTTGTGGGACGATAATAAATGGTCGCTGCATCCTGACACCTGATCCAAAATGCACCCCCAAGCGGCCATCATCAATTTCTGCTTTGATATCAACGATAAAGACGATTTCATGCTTTTGCCACGAGTTGTACCGTTCAGGTTTATCTAATAGGTTCAGATAAACTACGAGTCGACATAAAATGCAGAACACGACAGAATAGGTGGCGTTAACGCCGAGTCTGGGCTCGGAAATAAAGAGGCTATTCTAGAGATTTATGTGCAACGTGCAATTCTAATCGCCCATTTATCATAAACCGCGCATATCTTGATTTTTGCGGTGCGAAGTTGTCTGTACTATTCGCACAATAAGACTATCTGGAATTCTAGACATAAACTGTTTAATAATGTTCTGTAACGCGAATAACGCTGCGTTTGGCCTTAGCAAATTGCGCTGGACTTAACGCGCGGAAAACTGCTTCCAGTGATGTTGCATGAAAAAGTTGATATTAATGATGTATAACCTACGGTGAAGATCCCATTTAAGCGTTGGTAAAAATATGTAGGTTACCGCTAAGAAAGATGGTTATCTCAGAAATACAATTTTCAATACTAAACTAACAAATTCAGGAAGCTTTCGGCAAAAGAGAATTTAAAACTTAGTTTTTAGAGTATTTTCTTTAATGTTTTGCTACAAGTTCGTAGAAACCAAAACTATATACTTAGCCGTTCTATGGAATGAATTTGAAATAAAATCTTACTTAGATGTGAAGGAAGAAAGTTGTGGGTGCTGCTCTGAGTGTTTTCAACAAAAAGGTTTTGGTCGCTAAATCCAATATCACTAAAATATACCAACGACAATAATATTACACTTCAATATCAGCAGTATAGCGAGCAGTCAATACCCAAAACAGTTCCAAAGAGATGGGTTAACTCTCAACTAATTAAAATCGAATATGGGAGCCACCAACTTGATTATTCAATAGCTCACGAATCTAAAATGAACGATTCCCCGGTCATATGGTAAACGCAACTTATATTATAGGAAAATATTTCAAAATTACCTTCATCAAACCTAGACTTTCTGATAAGCTATAACCTATTGTAGCAATAACAAGACCTGTTTATATAGCGCGATCAAAGTATCGTTTATTTGTAACACATACAGGTAAATAAGGTTAATACCGAAATAAGATATTGAAGTTTATGGCAATTACATTCAAATAATATTAAATCCGCGACGTGATCACGTAACGTTCACAACCTAATGCTTGTGTTTTAAAATTTAAAATTAATAATGATAGTCAAAGCGCCAGACATATAAGTCGTGCCTCAATACAAAGTGGCTTAAGCAAGAATATGTTTCACCAAGGTTAATTATTCCCGCCGAAACATTTTTGAAGTGCCATAAATCAAAATATATGGTGATAGCTTATCTTGGAAAATCCAACGTCGATCAAGAAAACCAACTTCAATCTCACTTAAATGCTGCTTCAGGTGCAGACTATACACGCAAAGTCAACGCTGGAACGTAGTCATAACTACATCCATAGAATTCACAACGTGTTCAAACTTCGTTTGCCCATGAAATAGACAATTGGGTGAAATTGTGCGGAAACAAATTAGACTGCAAAACTAGTTTACGGTGTGTAACAATCACGTTAGACGTGTGCCACTTTCAGCTTTAATCTGGTATCATTAGGTCAAGTTTTAATACACATTGTTTACAAGCAAGGAGTTCTTGCAAGCGTTGTGTTTTGCACTTACGCAAATATTAAGTTATTAGATCGTATAGTGTAACACGACACAATTTAATTGCATATAAAGCTCTGTACTTTATTTGATCTTTTAATATACTTTTGAACTCTGAAGTGTATTCATTTATGAACAGACAAGGGCTATAAATGTTTTAAGGAGTAGTAGGCCTGGCTACTCCATTCACATCTCATCTTACAACGCTTCATCTCTTCACCAAATGTAAACGCCTTCAGTAAAATAACCTGGTTCTATAACTACACAATTTGTGTTCTGAAGTGCGTCCTGAACGAGTACAAGAAATAATCCCTGAAACTACAGAAATCGAAGGTTAGCATAAATTCTAGAAGCAATGCGGACACACGAAAATAATCGAACGTCATTAGCGTACAAGCGGGGAATTTCCAAGAATTACTCACTCGTGAGGGAAATTGGCTCAACGTTCCTTCCCCAGACCTAGGCAGCTTATTTAGAAAATGTAGACTGGTCGATAGACATTTAAAACTGGGATAAAATTGCATAAACTGGTTCAACAGCTGAACTTACCCTAATACCTGCCATCTCCCATATCCCATATCCACCAGTTAGTGAATATTCCCTCGTACTAACCGAAAACTAAGGAACGAAAAATCAATGTAGACGCTGCAACCTCAAATCATATATCTCACATAACAAGTGGGACACAAAGTCTCTGCAGTAACCAGGCCTAACTACCCCTTAAGACAATTGTAACCTGTGGTTGGTCACAAAAGCAGAGTTTAAAAGTATATTGAATTATTAAATAAATACAAATCTTTATATACAATTGAATTTGTGCCATGTTTTGCTGTTTAATCTGATAACCTACTATTGGTAAAGGCGCAAAACACAACGTTTGCATAAAATACAAGGATGGTAAACAATGTGTCTGAAATCTGACCTAATGACGCAACATTATAATGCCGCTGTCTGCATAAAGACTCCTTATAATATTGCAACGTGACCCAGTAAGCCAACACCAAAGCTGATTCTTCCCTACAAACAGTTTAACTGGTACATGTTATGAACTAGCTTATATTCTAATTTTGTGTCCACATAATTTCACTTAATTGTTTATTTCATGGGCAAACACCAAGTTTGAACATGAAGCGTTTCACTGTTTTGCATGCGGGAACTAAATTTGGATTTTTGGAAGAGTGTGATCTATTATTAACTTCTACTAATAACGATAGGGATTATCACAAAACCATGAACGGAGACTTTTCCAAACTTGGGTAGTTAATCACTTCCTGCTCTGAAAAAAAAATTCCTAGTAAATGTGTGGTAATCTTGGACGATGCACCGTATCATTCAGTGCAGTTGTGAAGTTAACCTCACTTAATTGGAAGAAGGATCAGATGCAGGATTGGTTGATTAAACACAATGTCAAAATTTAGGCAAAATTACAAAAAAACATATATGCAGTTTAATTCAACCTTTTAGGAAAGACAATGACAAACGTTAGGTGACTGACGAATTTTTGAAAGATAGTGGTCATGGGGTTCTTATATTACCTCCGTGCCATTATCAATACAATCCTATCGAAATGGCATGGGGGTTTTATAAAGCTTACTACAACAAGCATGAAAATTCTCATCTTCCATCCAAGGATAAGGTTAAGTATTTATGGGTTGAAGCTCTTTCAAAGTGACCTCAGACATGTGGCAAAATTATTGTGATCATTTTGAAAAAATTATTTCAGAAGACTGGGCGAAACATATGGGAAATATTTCGTTTGAAAACATTCCACCTTTCATTATTTCATTGGAGGAATCTGAATCAGAATCAGTTATTCATAATGATTCAGATACTACCAATGAAATAATGAAAGTGGGGGATTTTTGCATCAAAATTCTTGTTTATGACATGGAAAATGGAAAATCCACACCACTCAACTGCCAAAGCTGAATCGGCCCTAAGGTAAACCAAGCTCAAGACGTTTCTCGTATAAAATCTAAAGATGCTCGAAGTTTACACCAGCATACCGGCATGCATCCCAATAAGGGATCTCATTCGCAGTCTTGTATTTCTTACATTTGCATTTATTTAAATGTGGAAGCGTTAGTTTATAAATATTTACACCACCGTCAGCAACCTAGTATTACCATACATTTATTATGTAATTATAAATAAGTTATTATATAACTGCATACTGAAAAAATATATAAATTGTAGTATTTAAAAAATATAATTACATTAAAAAACAACTTTCATTATACCATTATGCATACTCAAAAAAGTATGAAACGTATTCAGCATCAGCAAATTGTCTTTCATGAAATTTATCTTAATCAAGAATAAAAGTATAATTATCATTTTGTATAAAATGGGCATAACCTAACTTTTGTTAATGACTGACATCATATTTACAGGGCGAAATTCATCACCCTAACAGGGCCTCCTATCGGGAAAATAACTATTGAACGATTTATATAAAAGAGTAATGGCGGATTGCCTACTGGAACAATTGAATACAATTCAATTTTCAATAAAACATGTGTAGGTAACTGTTCAACAAGTAAATGACTTATTAAAAATACAGATGAAGGAAAATGTAATGTGCAACTGTTTATTAAAAGCAATCTTGATATAACAACAAACAGGCTATTTTTAAAGCCTAATCCATTCTGGAATACTGAACCTGGAAAGATGGAAATGGACAACAATGCCTGCTCAACAAATTAGCTTAGACGTAACTATTAAAAAAATACTGACCATTCAAACAGATATACCTACTATTGCACACACACTAGCAAACATGGCGTGAAAAAGCACCAGGCAACGAAGATAACTGCTCACAAAAATATCAACTTCATTAAACCTTATTGAAGTATTAGTAATAAGCATTATTTAAACATTGTTAACAATATGAGCATAAATAATACTGTGGTTCGGCAAAAACTAAATTTAAATTTTATTGGTCTTTATTTGTTTAACAATTGTACTTTTACAAATTGTACTTTTAAATAGATAATGAATTATTTTCAAATTTATTTAAGAACTCATCTTTCCGAATTCGCCTCAGCCCGTGATAAATTCTTATAATGTTGTCCAACAATATACTCTCAGTGCGTTGATCTTAAGTGACTTGCCTCGCTTGATGATGGCATCGAAAAGTTACTAAGTAACGCAATTTCGGGTTCTTATGGGCCGAAATTAATTCGAAATTCTCCGGCCCTTGGTAAATTATAGCTAATAATTTTGAGAGGAGCATTTTGATAATGTGCCTCTATTATACAGATATAAAATTTA
The DNA here is from genome assembly GCA_940337035.1 of Agriotes lineatus. NCBI lineage: Eukaryota > Metazoa > Arthropoda > Insecta > Coleoptera > Elateridae > Agriotes > Agriotes lineatus. The sequence goes on along the minus strand of OW679194.1, from coordinate 67,554,815 downwards.
TTTTCAACATGACGACTGCGCTGTAATTCGCAACTTCGCGTAGTTAATGGTTGAATTTAGCATTTGGTAATAAATGGCTAGTCTGTAGAAATGGTACGATTTCTAATTTGTTCTAAGTATGTAGTGTATGTAGTGGTTTAAACAGTTTGTATTCTGAGCTTATACCGAACAATGCTGAAATATTAAAACTGACTATAAGAGATGCCGTAAACACAATACCCCTATTGGATATTCGAAACGTTTTAGAGGATTTAGACGTCTTCTTAAAATGTGCGTAGAAAATAGTGGCAGTTACACTGAATTAAATTGTGTTATTGCACAATGATATAAAAAATTAAATTTGTAGTTTGGTCCATCAATGAATTTCATCTGAAGAAATCAACACGGGTGACTTTTTCTAATAAAATAGTTTCTTGTTTCTCGGGGAAACTAATTTATGTGAAATATATCTGTTTCGTAAAAGTACTCAAATTTTTAGACAATTCTGTATACGGTCATAATTGCATATTCTGAATAACGTTTCTTAACGAAAATTTGCAGCACTTAGAACAGATAATATGCTACTTGAATGCAAAGTGTTTTATCTCCCTCCAATGCCTCCTTGTTTATAAACGTCGAAAATATACTTAAAATTTAATTCAGACCAGGAAGGACCTATTGTGACATATGAAATTGTAATTCAAATGGAGCTGCTGTGAAAATTAAGAATTGTTTTAGCCGCCGATGCTGACTTTTTATGGCACCTCCTACAGGTCCTATTTTTTAAATTAAGGTTTGATTGCATATTTTCCATTTTTCTGCATTGTAGAAAAACTTGGAAAGTAAGATAATATTTGAAAAAGACAGACTAAATCGACCCTTAAAATCTTTGTATTTATACTGTGGCTCTAGGATTAATAGGGGAGCCAATATGTTAGCATTAGGATTTAATATGGGATTTCCTATGTTGCGCGGTCAGCGGATATACATGCTACAGCCGAGCGGTGATAGTTACCCACTCGAGTTCGAGGTGTATTTATATTGCGGTTTATAGGGATAAATAAGTTGTTGATAGGTAACTCATTGTGCACTTCACCATTATTGTTTGCCAATAGTTTCATTTAACTCATTTTTATTCCAGCATTGTCAATTCTGCCTTCTCTGTCTTCCTTGGGTTTATTTGCATCTGGTATGTAAACACTTTGACAGTATACTTGAGAATAATAAATAAATTAGAAACATTTTTAATTTTTTTTTCTATCTAATCTGCTGTAAAACAGAGGAAATCAATTTTGCATGTTTCCAATAATTCCATCATTTTTTAAACTAATAATTGGCTATGGTTGCAGAAGGGGTTCAAAAACTCAAAAACTGATTATGAAGTAAGATGTGCCAGACCGTGTGCATACGGCAACCAAAATGAGAACTTTTATAATTGACTTCAATATTAAGTTATTCAGGAGAAAATATAATGCTTCCTTAATTTATCTGAAAAGTTTAGTAGACGCAGTTTCAAAAGATCAACACTTTCTATATGCATCGGATCATAAACCCAAAGAAAAAGTGAATATTGTTTGAGCCCAAAACATGTGCTAAACAAAAGTCGTTCAGTTATTAGTAGATAACATTCCACACAGTGTACTTGAGAATAATAAATAAATTAGAAACATTTTTTAATTTTTATTCTATCTAATCTGCTTTTTAAAAGAGGAAATCAATTTTGCATGTTTCCAAAAATTCCACCATTTTTTAAACTAATAATTGGCTATGGTTGCAGAAGGGGTTCAAAAACTCAAAAACTGATTATGAAGTAAGATGTGCCAGACCGTGTGCATACGGCAACCAAAATGAGAACTTCTATACTTGAGTTCAATATTAAGTTATCCAGGAGAAAATATAATGCTTCCTTAATTTATTTGAAAAGTTTAGTAGACGCAGTTTCAAAAGATCAACACTTTCTATCTGCATCGGATCATAAACCCAAAGATAAAGTGAATATTGTTTCAGCCCAAAACATGTGCTAAACAAAAGTCGTTCAGTTATTAGTAGATAACATTCTACACAGTGTAGTTGAGAATAATAAATAAATTAGAAACATTTTTTAATTTTTTTTCTATCTAATCTGCTTTTTAAAAGAGGAAATCAATTTTGCATGTTTCCAAAAATTCCACCATTTTTTAAACTAATAATTGGCTATGGTTGCAGAAGGGGTTCAAAAACTCAAAAACTGATTATGAAGTAAGATGTGCCAGACCGTGTGCATACAGCAACCAAAATGAGAACTTCTATACTTGAGTTCAATATTAAGTTATTCAGGAGAAAATATAATGCTTCCTTAATTTATCTAAAAAGTTTAGTAGACGCAGTTTCAAAATATCAACACCTTCTATATGCATCGGATCATAAACCCAAAGAAAAAGTGAATATTGTTTGAGCCCAAAACATGTGCTAAACAAAAGTCGTTCAGTTATTACTAGATAACATTCCACACAGTGTACTTGAGAATAACAAATAAATTAGAAATATTTTTAATTTTTTTTCTATCTGATCTGCTGTAAAAAAGAGGAAATCAATTTTGCATGTTTCCAACAATTCCACCATTTTTTAAACTAATAATTGGCTATGGTTGCAGAAGGGGTTGAAAAACTCAAAAACTGATTATGAAGTAAGATGTGCCAGACCGTGTGCATACGGCAACCAAAATGAGAACTTCTATACTTGAGTTCAGTATTAAGTTATCCAGGAGAAAATATAATGCTTCCTTAATTTATCTGAAAAGTTTAGTAGACGCAGTTTCAAAATATCAACACCTTCTATATGCATCGGATCATAAACCCAAAGATAAAGTGAATATTGTTCCAGCCCAAAACATGTGCTAAACAAAAGTCGTTCAGTTATTAGTAGATAACATTCCACACAGTGTACTTGAGAATAATAAATAAATTAGAAACATTTTTTAATTTTTTTTCTATCTAATCTGCTTTTTAAAAGAGGAAATCAATTTTGCATGTTTCCAAAAATTCCACCATTTTTTAAGCTAATAATTGGCTATGGTTGCAGAAGGGGTTCAGAAACTCAAAAACTGATTATGAAGTAAGATGTTCCAGACCGTGTGCATACAGCAACCAAAATGAGAACTTCTATACTTGAGTTCAATATTAAGTTATTCAGGAGAAAATATAATGCTTCCTTAATTTATCTGAAAAGTTTAGTAGACGCAGTTTCAAAAGATCAACACCTTCTATCTGCATCGGATCATAAACCCAAAGATAAAGTGAATATTGTTTCAGCCCAAAACATGTGCTAAACAAAAGTCGTTCAGTTATTAGTAGATAACATTCCACACAGTGTACTTGAGAATAATAAATAAATTAGAAACATTTTTGATTTTTTTTTCTATCTAATCTGCTTTTTAAAAGAGGAAATCAATTTTGCATGTTTCCAAAAATTCCACCATTTTTTAAACTAATAATAGGCTATGGTTGCAGAAGGGGTTAAAAAACTCAAAAACTGATTATGAAGTAAGATGTGCCAGACCGTGTGCATACGGCAACCAAAATGAGAACTTCTATACTTGAGTTCAATATTAAGTTATTCAGGAGAAAATATAATGCTTCCTTAATTTATCTAAAAAGTTTAGTAGACACAGTTTCAAAAGATCAACACCTTCTATCTGCATCGGATCATAAACCCAAAGATAAAGTGAATATTGTTTCCGCCCAAAACATGTGCTAAACAAAAGTCGTTCAGTTATTAGTAGATAACATTCCACACAGTGTACTTGAGAATAATAAATAAATTAGAAACATTTTTGAATTTTTTTTCTATCTAATCTGCTTTTTAAAAGAGGAAATCAATTTTGCATGTTTCCAAAAATTCCACCATTTTTTAAACTAATAATTGGTTATGGTTGCAGAAGGGGTTCAAAAACTCAAAAACTGATTATGAAGTAAGATGTGCCAGACCGTGTGTATACAGCAACCAAAATGAGAACTTCTATACTTGAGTTCAATATTAAGTTATTCAGGAGAAAATATAATGCTTCCTTAATTTATCTAAAAAGTTTAGTAGACGCAGTTTCAAAAGATCAACACCTTCTATCTGCATCGGATCATAAACCCAAAGATAAAGTGAATATTGTTTCAGCCCAAAACATGTGCTAAACAAAAGTCGTTCAGTTATTAGTAGATAACATTCCACACAGTGTACTTGAGAATAATAAATAAATTAGAAACATTTTTTAATTTTTTTTCTATCTAATCTGCTTTTTAAAAGAGGAAATCAATTTTGCATGTTTCCAAAAATTCCACCATTTTTTAAACTAATAATTGGCTATGGTTGCAGAAGGGGTTAAAAAACTCAAAAACTGATTATGAAGTAAGATGTGCCAGACCGTGTGTGTACGGCAACCAAAATGAGAACTTCTATACTTGAGTTCAATATTAAGTTATTCAGGAGAAAATATAATGCTTCCTTAATTTATCTGAAAAGTTTAGTAGACGCAGTTTCAAAAGATCAACACCTTCTATCTGCATCGGATCATAAACCCAAAGATAAAGTGAATATTGTTTCAGCCCAAAACATGTGCTAAACAAAAGTCGTTCAGTTATTAGTAGATAACATTCCACACAGTGTACTTGAGAATAATAAATAAATTAGAAACATTTTTGAATTTTTTTTCTATCTAATCTGCTTTTTAAAAGAGGAAATCAATTTTGCATGTTTCCAAAAATTCCACCATTTTTTAAACTAATAATTGGCTATGGTTGCAGAAGGGGTTCAAAAACTCAAAAACTGATTATGAAGTAAGATGTGCCAGACCGTGTGTATACAGCAACCAAAATGAGAACTTCTATACTTGAGTTCAATATTAAGTTATTCAGGAGAAAATATAATGCTTCCTTAATTTATCTAAAAAGTTTAGTAGACGCAGTTTCAAAAGATCAACACCTTCTATCTGCATCGGATCATAAACCCAAAGATAAAGTGAATATTGTTTCAGCCCAAAACATGTGCTAAACAAAAGTCGTTCAGTTATTAGTAGATAACATTCCACACAGTGTACTTGAGAATAATAAATAAATTAGAAACATTTTTTAATTTTTTTTCTATCTAATCTGCTTTTTAAAAGAGGAAATCAATTTTGCATGTTTCCAAAAATTCCACCATTTTTTAAACTAATAATTGGCTATGGTTGCAGAAGGGGTTAAAAAACTCAAAAACTGATTATGAAGTAAGATGTGCCAGACCGTGTGCATACGGCAACCAAAATGAGAACTTCTATACTTGAGTTCAATATTAAGTTATCCAGGAGAAAATATAATGCTTCCTTAATTTATCTGAAAAGTTTAGTAGACGCAGTTTCAAAAGATCAACACTTTCTATATGCATCGGATCATAAACCCAAAGAAAAAGTGAATATTGTTTGAGCCCAAAACATGTGCTAAACAAAAGTCGTTCAGTTATTAGTAGATAACATTCCACACAGTGTACTTGAGAATAATAAATAAATTAGAAACATTTTTTAATTTTTATTCTATCTAATCTGCTTTTTAAAAGAGGAAATCAATTTTGCATGTTTCCAAAAATTCCACCATTTTTTAAACTAATAATTGGCTATGGTTGCAGAAGGGGTTAAAAAACTCAAAAACTGATTATGAAGTAAGATGTGCCAGACCGTGTGCATACGGCAACCAAAATGAGAACTTCTATACTTGAGTTCAATATTAAGTTATCCAGGAGAAAATATAATGCTTCCTTAATTTATCTAAAAAGTTTAGTAGACGCAGTTTCAAAAGATCAACACCTTCTATCTGCATCGGATCATAAACCCAAAGATAAAGTGAATATTGTTTCAGCCCAAAACATGTGCTAAACAAAAGTCGTTCAGTTATTAGTAGATAACATTCCACACAGTGTACTTGAGAATAATAAATAAATTAGAAACATTTTTTAATTTTTTTTCTATCTAATCTGCTTTTTAAAAGAGGAAATCAATTTTGCATGTTTCCAAAAATTCCACCATTTTTTAAACTAATAATTGGCTATGGTTGCAGAAGGGGTTAAAAAACTCAAAACCTGATTATGAAGTAAGATGTGCCAGACCGTGTGCATACGGCAACCAAAATGAGAACTTCTATACTTGAGTTCAATATTAAGTTATCCAGGAGAAAATATAATGCTTCCTTAATTTATCTGAAAAGTTTAGTAGACGCAGTTTCAAAAGATCAACACTTTCTATATGCATCGGATCATAAACCCAAAGAAAAAGTGAATATTGTTTGAGCCCAAAACATGTGCTAAACAAAAGTCGTTCAGTTATTAGTAGATAACATTCCACACAGTGTACTTGAGAATAATAAATAAATTAGAAACATTTTTTAATTTTTATTCTATCTAATCTGCTTTTTAAAAGAGGAAATCAATTTTGCATGTTTCCAAAAATTCCACCATTTTTTAAACTAATAATTGGCTATGGTTGCAGAAGGGGTTAAAAAACTCAAAAACTGATTATGAAGTAAGATGTGCCAGACCGTGTGCATACGGCAACCAAAATGAGAACTTCTATACTTGAGTTCAATATTAAGTTATCCAGGAGAAAATATAATGCTTCCTTAATTTATCTAAAAAGTTTAGTAGACGCAGTTTCAAAAGATCAACACCTTCTATCTGCATCGGATCATAAACCCAAAGATAAAGTGAATATTGTTTCAGCCCAAAACATGTGCTAAACAAAAGTCGTTCAGTTATTAGTAGATAACATTCCACACAGTGTACTTGAGAATAATAAATAAATTAGAAACATTTTTTAATTTTTTTTCTATCTAATCTGCTTTTTAAAAGAGGAAATCAATTTTGCATGTTTCCAAAAATTCCACCATTTTTTAAACTAATAATTGGCTATGGTTGCAGAAGGGGTTAAAAAACTCAAAAACTGATTATGAAGTAAGATGTGCCAGACCGTGTGCATACGGCAACCAAAATGAGAACTTCTATACTTGAGTTCAATATTAAGTTATCCAGGAGAAAATATAATGCTTCCTTAATTTATCTGAAAAGTTTAGTAGACGCAGTTTCAAAAGATCAACACTTTCTATATGCATCGGATCATAAACCCAAAGAAAAAGTGAATATTGTTTGAGCCCAAAACATGTGCTAAACAAAAGTCGTTCAGTTATTAGTAGATAACATTCCACACAGTGTACTTGAGAATAATAAATAAATTAGAAACATTTTTTAATTTTTATTCTATCTAATCTGCTTTTTAAAAGAGGAAATCAATTTTGCATGTTTCCAAAAATTCCACCATTTTTTAAACTAATAATTGGCTATGGTTGCAGAAGGGGTTAAAAAACTCAAAAACTGATTATGAAGTAAGATGTGCCAGACCGTGTGCATACGGCAACCAAAATGAGAACTTCTATACTTGAGTTCAATATTAAGTTATCCAGGAGAAAATATAATGCTTCCTTAATTTACCTGAAAAGTTTAGTAGACGCAGTTTCAAAAGATCAACACTTTCTATATGCATCGGATCATAAACCCAAAGAAAAAGTGAATATTGTTTGAGCCCAAAACATGTGCTAAACAAAAGTCGTTCAGTTATTCGTAGATAACATTCCACACAGTGTACTTGAGAATAATAAATAAATTAGAAATATTTTTTAATTTTTATTCTATCTAATCTGCTTTTTAAAAGAGGAAATCAATTTTGCATGTTTCCAAAAATTCCACCATTTTTTAAACTAATAATTGGCTATGGTTGCAGAAGGGGTTCAAAAACTCAAAAACTGATTATGAAGTAAGATGTGCCAGACCGTGTGTATACAGCAACCAAAATGAGAACTTCTATACTTGAGTTCAATATTAAGTTATTCAGGAGAAAATATAATGCTTCCTTAATTTATCTAAAAAGTTTAGTAGACGCAGTTTCAAAAGATCAACACCTTCTATCTGCATCGGATCATAAACCCAAAGATAAAGTGAATATTGTTTCAGCCCAAAACATGTGCTAAACAAAAGTCGTTCAGTTATTAGTAGATAACATTCCACACAGTGTACTTGAGAATAATAAATAAATTAGAAACGTTTTTTAATTTTTTTTCTATCTAATCTGCTTTTTAAAAGAGGAAATCAATTTTGCATGTTTCCAAAAATTCCACCATTTTTTAAACTAATAATTGGCTATGGTTGCAGAAGGGGTTAAAAAACTCAAAAACTGATTATGAAGTAAGATGTGCCAGACCGTGTGCATACGGCAACCAAAATGAGAACTTCTATACTTGAGTTCAATATTAAGTTATCCAGGAGAAAATATAATGCTTCCTTAATTTATCTGAAAAGTTTAGTAGACGCAGTTTCAAAAGATCAACACTTTCTATATGCATCGGATCATAAACCCAAAGAAAAAGTGAATATTGTTTGAGCCCAAAACATGTGCTAAACAAAAGTCGTTCAGTTATTAGTAGATAACATTCCACACAGTGTACTTGAGAATAATAAATAAATTAGAAACATTTTTTAATTTTTATTCTATCTAATTTGCTTTTTAAAAGAGGAAATCAATTTTGCATGTTTCCAAAAATTCCACCATTTTTTAAACTAATAATTGGCTATGGTTGCAGAAGGGGTTAAAAAACTCCAAAACTGATTATGAAGTAAGATGTGCCAGACCGTGTGCATACGGCAACCAAAATGAGAACTTCTATACTTGAGTTCAATATTAAGTTATCCAGGAGAAAATATAATGCTTCCTTAATTTATTTGAAAAGTTTAGTAGACGCAGTTTCAAAAGATCAACACTTTCTATCTGCATCGGGTCATAAACCCAAAGATAAAGTGAATATTGTTTCAGCCCAAAACATGTGCTAAACAAAAGTCGTTCAGTTATTAGTAGATAACATTCTACATAGTGTAGTTGAGAATAATAAATAAATTAGAAACATTTTTTAATTTTTTTTCTATCTAATCTGCTTTTTAAAAGAGGAAATCAATTTTGCATGTTTCCAAAAATTCCACCATTTTTTAAACTAATAATTGGCTATGGTTGCAGAAGGGGTTCAAAAACTCAAAAACTGATTATGAAGTAAGATGTGCCAGACCGTGTGCATACAGCAACCAAAATGAGAACTTCTATACTTGAGTTCAATATTAAGTTATTCAGGAGAAAATATAATGCTTCCTTAATTTATATAAAAAGTTTAGTAGACGCAGTTTCAAAATATCAACACCTTCTATATGCATCGGATCATAAACCCAAAGAAAAAGTGAATATTGTTTGAGCCCAAAACATGTGCTAAGCAAAAGTCGTTCAGTTATTACTAGATAACATTCCACACAGTGTACTTGAGAATAACAAATAAATTAGAAATATTTTTAATTTTTTTTCTATCTGATCTGCTGTAAAAAAGAGGAAATTAATTTTGCATGTTTCCAACAATTCCACCATTTTTTAAACTAATAATTGGCTATGGTTGCAGAAGGGGTTCAAAAACTCAAAAACTGATTATGAAGTAAGATGTGCCAGACCGTGTGCATACGGCAACCAAAATGAGAACTTCTATACTTGAGTTCAGTATTAAGTTATCCAGGAGAAAATATAATGCTTCCTTAATTTATCTGAAAAGTTTAGTAGACGCAGTTTCAAAATATCAACACCTTCTATATGCATCGGATCATAAACCCAAAGATAAAGTGAATATTGTTCCAGCCCAAAACATGTGCTAAACAAAAGTCGTTCAGTTATTAGTACATAACATTCCACACAGTGTACTTGAGAATAATAAATAAATTAGAAACATTTTTTAATTTTTTTTCTATCTAATCTGCTTTTTAAAAGAGGAAATCAATTTTGCATGTTTCCAAAAATTCCACCATTTTTTAAGCTAATAATTGGCTATGGTTGCAGAAGGGGTTCAGAAACTCAAAAACTGATTATGAAGTAAGATGTGCCAGACCGTGTGCATACAGCAACCAAAATGAGAACTTCTATACTTGAGTTCAATATTAAGTTATTCAGGAGAAAATATAATGCTTCCTTAATTTATCTGAAAAGTTTAGTAGACGCAGTTTCAAAAGATCAACACCTTCTATCTGCATCGGATCATAAACCCAAAGATAAAGTGAATATTGTTTCAGCCCAAAACATGTGCTAAACAAAAGTCGTTCAGTTATTAGTAGATAACATTCCACACAGTGTACTTGAGAATAATAAATAAATTAGAAACATTTTTGAATTTTTTTTCTATCTAATCTGCTTTTTAAAAGAGGAAATCAATTTTGCATGTTTCCAAAAATTCCACCATTTTTTAAACTAATAATTGGCTATGGTTGCAGAAGGGGTTAAAAAACTCCAAAACTGATTATGAAGTAAGATGTGCCAGACCGTGTGCATACGGCAACCAAAATGAGAACTTCTATACTTGAGTTCAATATTAAGTTATCCAGGAGAAAATATAATGCTTCCTTAATTTATTTGAAAAGTTTAGTAGACGCAGTTTCAAAAGATCAACACTTTCTATCTGCATCGGATCATAAACCCAAAGATAAAGTGAATATTGTTTCAGCCCAAAACATGTGCTAAACAAAAGTCGTTCAGTTATTAGTAGATAACATTCTACACAGTGTAGTTGAGAATAATAAATAAATTAGAAACATTTTTTAATTTTTTTTCTATCTAATCTGCTTTTTAAAAGAGGAAATCAATTTTGCATGTTTCCAAAAATTCCACCATTTTTTAAACTAATAATTGGCTATGGTTGCAGAAGGGGTTCAAAAACTCAAAAACTGATTATGAAGTAAGATGTGCCAGACCGTGTGCATACAGCAACCAAAATGAGAACTTCTATACTTGAGTTCAATATTAAGTTATTCAGGAGAAAATATAATGCTTCCTTAATTTATCTAAAAAGTTTAGTAGACGCAGTTTCAAAATATCAACACCTTCTATATGCATCGGATCATAAACCCAAAGAAAAAGTGAATATTGTTTGAGCCCAAAACATGTGCTAAACAAAAGTCGTTCAGTTATTACTAGATAACATTCCACACAGTGTACTTGAGAATAACAAATAAATTAGAAATATTTTTATTTTTTCTATCTGATCTGCTGTAAAAAAAAGGAAAACAATTTTGCATGTTTCCAACAATTCCACCATTTTTTAAACTAATAATTGGCTATGGTTGCAGAAGGGGTTGAAAAACTCAAAAACTGATTATGAAGTAAGATGTGCCAGACCGTGTGCATACGGCAACCAAAATGAGAACTTCTATACTTGAGTTCAGTATTAAGTTATCCAGGAGAAAATATAATGCTTCCTTAATTTATCTGAAAAGTTTAGTAGACGCAGTTTCAAAATATCAACACCTTCTATATACATCGGATCATAAACCCAAAGATAAAGTGAATATTGTTCCAGCCCAAAACATGTGCTAAACAAAAGTCGTTCAGTTATTAGTAGATAACATTCCACACAGTGTACTTGAGAATAATAAATAAATTAGAAACATTTTGTAATTTTTTTTCTATCTAATCTGCTTTTTAAAAGAGGAAATCAATTTTGCATGTTTCCAAAAATTCCACCATTTTTTAAGCTAATAATTGGCTATGGTTGCAGAAGGGGTTCAGAAACTCAAAAACTGATTATGAAGTAAGATGTGCCAGACCGTGTGCATACAGCAACCAAAATGAGAACTTCTATACTTGAGTTCAATATTAAGTTATTCAGGAGAAAATATAATGCTTCCTTAATTTATCTGAAAAGTTTAGTAGACGCAGTTTCAAAAGATCAACACCTTCTATCTGCATCGGATCATAAACCCAAAGATAAAGTGAATATTGTTTCAGCCCAAAACATGTGCTAAACAAAAGTCGTTCAGTTATTAGTAGATAACATTCCACACAGTGTACTTGAGAATAATAAATAAATTAGAAACATTTTTGAATTTTTTTTCTATCTAATCTGCTTTTTAAAAGAGGAAATCAATTTTGCATGTTTCCAAAAATTCCACCATTTTTTAAACTAATAATAGGCTATGGTTGCAGAAGGGGTTAAAAAACTCAAAAACTGATTATGAAGTAAGATGTGCCAGACCGTGTGCATACGGCAACCAAAATGAGAACTTCTATACTTGAGTTCAATATTAAGTTATTCAGGAGAAAATATAATGCTTCCTTAATTTATCTAAAAAGTTTAGTAGACGCAGTTTCAAAAGATCAACACCTTCTATCTGCATCGGATCATAAACCCAAAGATAAAGTGAATATTGTTTCAGCCCAAAACATGTGCTAAACAAAAGTCGTTCAGTTATTAGTAGATAACATTCCACACAGTGTACTTGAGAATAATAAATAAATTAGAAACATTTTTGAATTTTTTTTCTATCTAATCTGCTTTTTAAAAGAGGAAATCAATTTTGCATGTTTCCAAAAATTCCACCATTTTTTAAACTAATAATTGGCTATGGTTGCAGAAGGGGTTCAAAAACTCAAAAACTGATTATGAAGTAAGATGTGCCAGACCGTGTGTATACAGCAACCAAAATGAGAACTTCTATACTTGAGTTCAATATTAAGTTATTCAGGAGAAAATATAATGCTTCCTTAATTTATCTAAAAAGTTTACTAGACGCAGTTTCAAAAGATCAACACCTTCTATCTGCATCGGATCATAAACCCAAAGATAAAGTGAATATTGTTTCAGCCCAAAACATGTGCTAAACAAAAGTCGTTCAGTTATTAGTAGATAACATTCCACACAGTGTACTTGAGAATAATAAATAAATTAGAAACATTTTTTAATTTTTTTTCTATCTAATCTGCTTTTTAAAAGAGGAAATCAATTTTGCATGTTTCCAAAAATTCCACCATTTTTTAAACTAATAATTGGCTATGGTTGCAGAAGGGGTTAAAAAACTCAAAAACTGATTATGAAGTAAGATGTGCCAGACCGTGTGCATACGGCAACCAAAATGAGAACTTCTATACTTGAGTTCAATATTAAGTTATTCAGGAGAAAATATAATGCTTCCTTAATTTATCTGAAAAGTTTAGTAGACGCAGTTTCAAAAGATCAACACCTTCTATCTGCATCGGATCATAAACCCAAAGATAAAGTGAATATTGTTTCAGCCCAAAACATGTGCTAAACAAAAGTCGTTCAGTTATTAGTAGATAACATTCCACACAGTTTACTTGAGAATAATAAATAAATTAGAAACATTTTTGAATTTTTTTTCTATCTAATCTGCTTTTTAAAAGAGGAAATCAATTTTGCATGTTTCCAAAAATTCCACCATTTTTTAAACTAATAATTGGCTATGGTTGCAGAAGGGGTTCAAAAACTCAAAAACTGATTATGAAGTAAGATGTGCCAGACCGTGTGTATACAGCAACCAAAATGAGAACTTCTATACTTGAGTTCAATATTAAGTTATTCAGGAGAAAATATAATGCTTCCTTAATTTATCTAAAAAGTTTAGTAGACGCAGTTTCAAAAGATCAACACCTTCTATCTGCATCGGATCATAAACCCAAAGATAAAGTGAATATTGTTTCAGCCCAAAACATGTGCTAAACAAAAGTCGTTCAGTTATTAGTAGATAACATTCCACACAGTGTACTTGAGAATAATAAATAAATTAGAAACATTTTTTAATTTTTTTTCTATCTAATCTGCTTTTTAAAAGAGGAAATCAATTTTGCATGTTTCCAAAAATTCCACCATTTTTTAAACTAATAATTGGCTATGGTTGCAGAAGGGGTTAAAAAACTCAAAAACTGATTATGAAGTAAGATGTGCCAGACCGTGTGCATACGGCAACCAAAATGAGAACTTCTATACTTGAGTTCAATATTAAGTTATTCAGGAGAAAATATAATGCTTCCTTAATTTATCTAAAAAGTTTAGTAGACGCAGTTTCAAAAGATCAACACCTTCTATCTGCATCGGATCATAAACCCAAAGATAAAGTGAATATTGTTTCAGCCCAAAACATGTGCTAAACAAAAGTCGTTCAGTTATTAGTAGATAACATTCCACACAGTGTACTTGAGAATAATAAATAAATTAGAAACATTTTTGAATTTTTTTTCTATCTAATCTGCTTTTTAAAAGAGGAAATCAATTTTGCATGTTTCCAAAAATTCCACCATTTTTTAAACTAATAATTGGCTATGGTTGCAGAAGGGGTTCAAAAACTCAAAAACTGATTATGAAGTAAGATGTGCCAGACCGTGTGTATACAGCAACCAAAATGAGAACTTCTATACTTGAGTTCAATATTAAGTTATTCAGGAGAAAATATAATGCTTCCTTAATTTATCTAAAAAGTTTAGTAGACGCAGTTTCAAAAGATCAACACCTTCTATCTGCATCGGATCATAAACCCAAAGATAAAGTGAATATTGTTTCAGCCCAAAACATGTGCTAAACAAAAGTCGTTCAGTTATTAGTAGATAACATTCCACACAGTGTACTTGAGAATAATAAATAAATTAGAAACATTTTTTATTTTTTTTTCTATCTAATCTGCTTTTTAAAAGAGGAAATAAATTTTGCATGTTTCCAAAAATTCCACCATTTTTTAAACTAATAATTGGCTATGGTTGCAGAAGGGGTTAAAAAACTCAAAAACTGATTATGAAGTAAGATGTGCCAGACCGTGTGCATACGGCAACCAAAATGAGAACTTCTATACTTGAGTTCAATATTAAGTTATTCAGGAGAAAATATAATGCTTCCTTAATTTATCTGAAAAGTTTAGTAGACGCAGTTTCAAAAGATCAACACCTTCTATCTGCATCGGATCATAAACCCAAAGATAAAGTGAATATTGTTTCAGCCCAAAACATGTGCTAAAAAAAAGTCGTTCAGTTATTAGTAGATAACATTCCACACAGTGTACTTGAGAATAATAAATAAATTAGAAACATTTTTGAATTTTTTTTCTATCTAATCTGCTTTTTAAAAGAGGAAATCAATTTTGCATGTTTCCAAAAATTCCACCATTTTTTAAACTAATAATTGGCTATGGTTGCAGAAGGGGTTCAAAAACTCAAAAACTGATTATGAAGTAAGATGTGCCAGACCGTGTGTATACAGCAACCAAAATGAGAACTTCTATACTTGAGCTCAATATTAAGTTATTCAGGAGAAAATATAATGCTTCCTTAATTTATCTAAAAAGTTTAGTAGACGCAGTTTCAAAAGATCAACACCTTCTATCTGCATCGGATCATAAACCCAAAGATAAAGTGAATATTGTTTCAGCCCAAAACATGTGCTAAACAAAAGTCGTTCAGTTATTAGTAGATAACATTCCACACAGTGTACTTGAGAATAATAAATAAATTCGAAACATTTTTTAATTTTTTTTCTATCTAATCTGCTTTTTAAAAGAGGAAATCAATTTTGCATGTTTCCAAAAATTCCACCATTTTTTAAACTAATAATTGGCTATGGTTGCAGAAGGGGTTAAAAAACTCAAAAACTGATTATGAAGTAAGATGTGCCAGACCGTGTGCATACGGCAACCAAAATGAGAACTTCTATACTTGAGTTCAATATTAAGTTATCCAGGAGAAAATATAATGCTTCCTTAATTTATCTGAAAAGTTTAGTAGACGCAGTTTCAAAAGATCAACACTTTCTATATGCATCGGATCATAAACCCAAAGAAAAAGTGAATATTGTTTGAGCCCAAAACATGTGCTAAACAAAAGTCGTTCAGTTATTAGTAGATAACATTCCACACAGTGTACTTGAGAATAATAAATAAATTAGAAACATTTTTTAATTTTTATTCTATCTAATCTGCTTTTTAAAAGAGGAAATCAATTTTGCATGTTTCCAAAAATTCCACCATTTTTTAAACTAATAATTGGTTATGGTTGCAGAAGGGGTTAAAAAACTCAAAAACTGATTATGAAGTAAGATGTGCCAGACCGTGTGCATACGGCAACCAAAATGAGAACTTCTATACTTGAGTTCAATATTAAGTTATCCAGGAGAAAATATAATGCTTCCTTAATTTATCTTAAAGTTTAGTAGACGCAGTTTCAAAAGATCAACACCTTCTATCTGCATCGGATCATAAACCCAAAGATAAAGTGAATATTGTTTCAGCCCAAAACATGTGCTAAACAAAAGTCGTTCAGTTATTAGTAGATAACATTCCACACAGTGTACTTGAGAATAATAAATAAATTAGAAACATTTTTTAATTTTTTTTCTATCTAATCTGCTTTTTAAAAGAGGAAATCAATTTTGCATGTTTCCAAAAATTCCACCATTTTTTAAACTAATAATTGGCTATGGTTGCAGAAGGGGTTAAAAAACTCAAAAACTGATTATGAAGTAAGATGTGCCAGACCGTGTGCATACGGCAACCAAAATGAGAACTTCTATACTTGAGTTCAATATTAAGTTATCCAGGAGAAAATATAATGCTTCCTTAATTTATCTGAAAAGTTTAGTAGACGCAGTTTCAAAAGATCAACACTTTCTATATGCATCGGATCATAAACCCAAAGAAAAAGTGAATATTGTTTGAGCCCAAAACATGTGCTAAACAAAAGTCGTTCAGTTATTAGTAGATAACATTCCACACAGTGTACTTGAGAATAATAAATAAATTAGAAACATTTTTTAATTTTTATTCTATCTAATCTGCTTTTTAAAAGAGGAAATCAATTTTGCATGTTTCCAAAAATTCCACCATTTTTTAAACTAATAATTGGCTATGGTTGCAGAAGGGGTTAAAAAACTCAAAAACTGATTATGAAGTAAGATGTGCCAGACCGTGTGCATACGGCAACCAAAATGAGAACTTCTATACTTGAGTTCAATATTAAGTTATCCAGGAGAAAATATAATGCTTCCTTAATTTATCTGAAAAGTTTAGTAGACGCAGTTTCAAAAGATCAACACTTTCTATATGCATCGGATCATAAACCCAAAGAAAAAGTGAATATTGTTTGAGCCCAAAACATGTGCTAAACAAAAGTCGTTCAGTTATTCGTAGATAACATTCCACACAGTGTACTTGAGAATAATAAATAAATTAGAAATATTTTTTAATTTTTATTCTATCTAATCTGCTTTTTAAAAGAGGAAATCAATTTTGCATGTTTCCAAAAATTCCACCATTTTTTAAACTAATAATTGGCTATGGTTGCAGAAGGGGTTCAAAAACTCAAAAACTGATTATGAAGTAAGATATGCCAGACCGTGTGTATACAGCAACCAAAATGAGAACTTCTATACTTGAGTTCAATATTAAGTTATTCAGGAGAAAATATAATGCTTCCTTAATTTATCTAAAAAGTTTAGTAGACGCAGTTTCAAAAGATCAACACCTTCTATCTGCATCGGATCATAAACCCAAAGATAAAGTGAATATTGTTTCAGCCCAAAACATGTGCTAAACAAAAGTCGTTCAGTTATTAGTAGATAACATTCCACACAGTGTACTTGAGAATAATAAATAAATTAGAAACATTTTTTAATTTTTTTTCTATCTAATCTGCTTTTTAAAAGAGGAAATCAATTTTGCATGTTTCCAAAAATTCCACCATTTTTTAAACTAATAATTGGCTATGGTTGCAGAAGGGGTTAAAAAACTCAAAAACTGATTATGAAGTAAGATGTGCCAGACCGTGTGCATACGGCAACCAAAATGAGAACTTCTATACTTGAGTTCAATATTAAGTTATCCAGGAGAAAATATAATGCTTCCTTAATTTATCTGAAAAGTTTAGTAGACGCAGTTTCAAAAGATCAACACTTTCTATATGCATCGGATCATAAACCCAAAGAAAAAGTGAATATTGTTTGAGCCCAAAACATGTGCTAAACAAAAGTCGTTCAGTTATTAGTAGATAACATTCCACACAGTGTACTTGAGAATAATAAATAAATTAGAAACATTTTTTAATTTTTATTCTATCTAATCTGCTTTTTAAAAGCGGAAATCAATTTTGCATGTTTCCAAAAATTCCACCATTTTTTAAACTAATAATTGGCTATGGTTGCAGAAGGGGTTAAAAAACTCCAAAACTGATTATGAAGTAAGATGTGCCAGACCGTGTGCATACGGCAACCAAAATGAGAACTTCTATACTTGAGTTCAATATTAAGTTATCCAGGAGAAAATATAATGCTTCCTTAATTTATCTGAAAAGTTTAGTAGACGCAGTTTCAAAAGATCAACACTTTCTATATGCATCGGATCATAAACCCAAAGAAAAAGTGAATATTGTTTGAGCCCAAAACATGTGCTAAACAAAAGTCGTTCAGTTATTAGTAGATAACATTCCACACAGTGTACTTGAGAATAATAAATAAATTAGAAACATTTTTTAATTTTTTTTCTATCTAATCTGCTTTTTAAAAGAGGAAATCAATTTTGCATGTTTCCAAAAATTCCACCATTTTTTAAACTAATAATTGGCTATGGTTGCAGAAGGGGTTAAAAAACTCAAAAACTGATTATGAAGTAAGATGTGCCAGACCGTGTGCATACGGCAACCAAAATGAGAACTTCTATACTTGAGTTCAATATTAAGTTATCCAGGAGAAAATATAATGCTTCCTTAATTTATCTGAAAAGTTTAGTAGACGCAGTTTCAAAAGATCAACACTTTCTATATGCATCGGATCATAAACCCAAAGAAAAAGTGAATATTGTTTGAGCCCAAAACATGTGCTAAACAAAAGTCGTTCAGTTATTAGTAGATAACATTCCACACAGTGTACTTGAGAATAATAAATAAATTAGAAACATTTTTTAATTTTTATTCTATCTAATCTGCTTTTTAAAAGCGGAAATCAATTTTGCATGTTTCCAAAAATTCCACCATTTTTTAAACTAATAATTGGCTATGGTTGCAGAAGGGGTTAAAAAACTCCAAAACTGATTATGAAGTAAGATGTGCCAGACCGTGTGCATACGGCAACCAAAATGAGAACTTCTATACTTGAGTTCAATATTAAGTTATCCAGGAGAAAATATAATGCTTCCTTAATTTATTTGAAAAGTTTAGTAGACGCAGTTTCAAAAGATCAACACTTTCTATCTGCATCGGATGATAAACCCAAAGATAAAGTGAATATTGTTTCAGCCCAAAACATGTGCTAAACAAAAGTCGTTCAGTTATTAGTAGATAACATTCTACACAGTGTAGTTGAGAATAATAAATAAATTAGAAACATTTTTTAATTTTTTTTCTATCTAATCTGCTTTTAAAAGAGGAAATCAATTTTGCATGTTTCCAAAAATTCCACCATTTTTTAAACTAATAATTGGCTATGGTTGCAGAAGGGGTTCAAAAACTCAAAAACTGATTATGAAGTAAGATGTGCCAGACCGTGTGCATACAGCAACCAAAATGAGAACTTCTATACTTGAGTTCAATATTAAGTTATTCAGGAGAAAATATAATGCTTCCTTAATTTATCTAAAAAGTTTAGTAGACGCAGTTTCAAAATATCAACACCTTCTATATGCATCGGATCATAAACCCAAAGATAAAGTGAATATTGTTTCAGCCCAAAACATGTGCTAAACAAAAGTCGTTCAGTTATTAGTGATAACATTCCACACAGTGTACTTGAGAATAATAAATAAATTAGAAACATTTTTGAATTTTTTTTCTATCTAATCTGCTTTTTAATAGAGGAAATCAATTTTGCATGTTTCCAAAAATTCCACCATTTTTTAAACTAATAATTGGCTATGGTTGCAGAAGGGGTTAAAAAACTCCAAAACTGATTATGAAGTAAGATGTGCCAGACCGTGTGCATACGGCAACCAAAATGAGAACTTCTATACTTGAGTTCAATATTAAGTTATCCAGGAGAAAATATAATGCTTCCTTAATTTATTTGAAAAGTTTAGTAGACGCAGTTTCAAAAGATCAACACTTTCTATCTGCATCGGATCATAAACCCAAAGATAAAGTGAATATTGTTTCAGCCCAAAACATGTGCTAAACAAAAGTCGTTCAGTTATTAGTAGATAACATTCTACACAGTGTAGTTGAGAATAATAAATAAATTAGAAACATTTTTTAATTTTTTTTCTATCTAATCTGCTTTTTAAAAGAGGAAATCAATTTTGCATGTTTCCAAAAATTCCACCATTTTTTAAACTAATAATTGGCTATGGTTGCAGAAGGGGTTCAAAAACTCAAAAACTGATTATGAAGTAAGATGTGCCAGACCGTGTGCATACAGCAACCAAAATGAGAACTTCTATAATTGAGTTCAATATTAAGTTATTCAGGAGAAAATATAATGCTTCCTTAATTTATCTAAAAAGTTTAGTAGACGCAGTTTCAAAATATCAACACCTTCTATATGCATCGGATCATAAACCCAAAGAAAAAGTGAATATTGTTTGAGCCCAAAACATGTGCTAAACAAAAGTCGTTCAGTTATTACTAGATAACATTCCACACAGTGTACTTGAGAATAATAAATAAATTAGAAATATTTTTAATTTTTTTTCTATCTGATCTGCTGTAAAAAAGAGGAAATCAATTTTGCATGTTTCCAACAATTCCACCATTTTTTAAACTAATAATTGGCTATGGTTGCAGAAGGGGTTGAAAAACTCAAAAACTGATTATGAAGTAAGATGTGCCAGACCGTGTGCATACGGCAACCAAAATGAGAACTTCTATACTTGAGTTCAGTATTAAGTTATCCAGGAGAAAATATAATGCTTCCTTAATTTATCTGAAAAGTTTAGTAGACGCAGTTTCAAAATATCAACACCTTCTATATGCATCGGATCATAAACCCAAAGATAAAGTGAATATTGTTCCAGCCCAAAACATGTGCTAAACAAAAGTCGTTCAGTTATTAGTAGATAACATTCCACACAGTGTACTTGAGAATAATAAATAAATTAGAAACATTTTTTAATTTTTTTTCTATCTAATCTGCTTTTTAAAAGAGGAAATCAATTTTGCATGTTTCCAAAAATTCCACCATTTTTTAAGCTAATAATTGGCTATGGTTGCAGAAGGGGTTCAGAAACTCAAAAACTGATTATGAAGTAAGATGTGCCAGACCGTGTGCATACAGCAACCAAAATGAGAACTTCTATACTTGAGTTCAATATTAAGTTATTCAGGAGAAAATATAATGCTTCCTTAATTTATCTGAAAAGTTTAGTAGACGCAGTTTCAAAAGATCAACACCTTCTATCTGCATCGGATCATAAACCCAAAGATAAAGTGAATATTGTTTCAGCCCAAAACATGTGCTAAACAAAAGTCGTTCAGTTATTAGTAGATAACATTCCACACAGTGTACTTGAGAATAATAAATAAATTAGAAACATTTTTGAATTTTTTTTCTATCTAATCTGCTTTTTAAAAGAGGAAATCAATTTTGCATGTTTCCAAAAATTCCACCATTTTTTAAACTAATAATAGGCTATGGTTGCAGAAGGGGTTAAAAAACTCAAAAACTGATTATGAAGTAAGATGTGCCAGACCGTGTGCATACGGCAACCAAAATGAGAACTTCTATACTTGAGTTCAATATTAAGTTATTCAGGAGAAAATATAATGCTTCCTTAATTTATCTAAAAAGTTTAGTAGACGCAGTTTCAAAAGATCAACACCTTCTATCTGCATCGGATCATAAACCCAAAGATAAAGTGAATATTGTTTCAGCCCAAAACATGTGCTAAACAAAAGTCGTTCAGTTATTAGTAGATAACATTCCACACAGTGTACTTGAGAATAATAAATAAATTAGAAACATTTTTGAATTTTTTTTCTATCTAATCTGCTTTTTAAAAGAGGAAATCAATTTTGCATGTTTCCAAAAATTCCACCATTTTTTAAACTAATAATAGGCTATGGTTGCAGAAGGGGTTAAAAAACTCAAAAACTGATTATGAAGTAAGATGTGCCAGACCGTGTGCATACGGCAACCAAAATGAGAACTTCTATACTTGAGTTCAATATTAAGTTATTCAGGAGAAAATATAATGCTTCCTTAATTTATCTAAAAAGTTTAGTAGACGCAGTTTCAAAAGATCAACACCTTCTATCTGCATCGGATCATAAACCCAAAGATAAAGTGAATATTGTTTCAGCCCAAAACATGTGCTAAACAAAAGTCGTTCAGTTATTAGTAGATAACATTCCACACAGTGTACTTGAGAATAATAAATAAATTAGAAACATTTTTTAATTTTTTTTCTATCTAATCTGCTTTTTAAAAGAGGAAATCAATTTTGCATGTTTCCAAAAATTCCACCATTTTTTAAACTAATAATTGGCTATGGTTGCAGAATGGGTTCAAAAACTCAAAAACTGATTATGAAGTAAGATGTGCCAGACCGTGTGCATACAGCAACCAAAATGAGAACTTCTATACTTGAGTTCAATATTAAGTTATTCAGGAGAAAATATAATGCTTCCTTAATTTATCTAAAAAGTTTAGTAGACGCAGTTTCAAAAGATCAACACCTTCTATCTGCATCGGATCATAAACCCAAAGATAAAGTGAATATTGTTTCAGCCCAAAACATGTGCTAAACAAAAGTCGTTCAGTTATTAGTAGATAACATTCCACACAGTGTACTTGAGAATAATAAATAAATTAGAAACATTTTTGAATTTTTTTTCTATCTAATCTGCTTTTTAAAAGAGGAAATCAATTTTGCATGTTTCCAAAAATTCCACCATTTTTTAAACTAATAATAGGCTATGGTTGCAGAAGGGGTTAAAAAACTCAAAAACTGATTATGAAGTAAGATGTGCCAGACCGTGTGCATACGGCAAACAAAATGAGAACTTCTATACTTGAGTTCAATATTAAGTTATTCAGGAGAAAATATAATGCTTCCTTAATTTATCTAAAAAGTTTAGTAGACGCAGTTTCAAAAGATCAACACCTTCTATCTGCATCGGATCATAAACCCAAAGATAAAGTGAATATTGTTTCAGCCCAAAACATGTGCTAAACAAAAGTCGTTCAGTTATTAGTAGATAACATTCCACACAGTGTACTTGAGAATAATAAATAAATTAGAAACATTTTTTAATTTTTTTTCTATCTAATCTGCTTTTTAAAAGAGGAAATCAATTTTGCATGTTTCCAAAAATTCCACCATTTTTTAAACTAATAATTGGCTATGGTTGCAGAATGGGTTCAAAAACTCAAAAACTGATTATGAAGTAAGATGTGCCAGACCGTGTGTATACAGCAACCAAAATGAGAACTTCTATACTTGAGTTCAATATTAAGTTATTCAGGAGAAAATATAATGCTTCCTTAATTTATCTAAAAAGTTTAGTAGACGCAGTTTCAAAAGATCAACACCTTCTATCTGCATCGGATCATAAACCCAAAGATAAAGTGAATATTGTTTCAGCCCAAAACATGTGCTAAACAAAAGTCGTTCAGTTATTAGTAGATAACATTCCACACAGTGTACTTGAGAATAATAAATAAATTAGAAACATTTTTTAATTTTTTTTCTATCTGATCTGCTGTAAAAAAGAGGAAATCAATTTTGCATGTTTCGAACAATTCCACCATTTTTTAAACTAATAATTGGCTATGGTTGCAGAAGCGGTTGAAAAGCTCAAAAACTGATTATGAAGTAAGATGTGCCAGACCGTGTGCATACTGCAACCAAAATAAGAACTTCTATACTTGAGTTCAATATTAAGTTATCCAGGAGAAAATATAATGCTTCTTTAATTTATCTGAAAAGTTTAGTAGACGCAGTTTCAAAAGATCAACACCTTCTACAGTGTGTCCCCGGATTGAGTTCACTATAGGTATAATCGACAAAAAATTTTACAATTTTATTTTAATGTTTTGGGATCCCGCCCTGCTTAGTCTGAAAACAATTTTAAGCAGAGTTTTAATTTTTAGAAATTAAGTCGGCCATGAAAAATGTGAAAAAACTATTTGCTATTTAGGTAAACTACCCTTTTTGTTCATGATACGGCAAAATTTTGTTAAGAAAAGTTGTTTAGAATGATAAATTACGGCCCTATGCAAAATTTCAGAAAGATCTGTTGACTTAGAAAACACCGTTATTTTTTAGATAATTGTATTTTATTTTCAGGTAAACTACTTTTTTTGTTCAGTATACGGAAAAATTGTATTGAGAAAAGTTGTTCAGAATGAAAAATTATGGCCCTGTACCAAATTTTAAAAAGATCTGTCGACTTAGATTAAACCGTTATTTTTTAGATTAAACACATTGCATTTATTAAAAATGACGGTTTCATCTAAGTAGGTAGATCTTTCTGAAATTTTGCATAAGGCCGTAATTTATCATTCTAAATAACTTTTCTTAACAAAGTTTTGCCGTATCATGAACAAAAAGGGTAGTTACCTGAAAATAAAATAGTCTTCGCTTCCCGGTCAAGGCCTACTTGTTTTTCAAAAACTGAAAATATTCTTAAAATTCTTTTCAAACCAAGCAGGACCGAATCCCAGAATCTTAAAATAAAATTCAAAAATGTTTAGTCCATCGCAACTCTTGTAACATCAATCCTGGGACACACTATTGTATTTTCTTTTCAGGTAAACTACCCTTTTTGTTTATAATACAACAAAATTTTACTAGGAGGAGTTGTTCAGAATGGGAAATTATGGCACTATACAAAATTTCAGGAAGTTCTACCTACTTAAATCAAACCGTATTTTTAATAAATAGGTACAATTTTAATGGTTTAATTTAAGTAGGTAGATCTTCCTGAAATTTTGTATAGGGCCATAATTTATCATTCTGAACAACTTTTCTTGCTAAAATTTTGCCGTATTATGAACAGAAAGGGTAGTTTACCTGAAAAGAAAATAGTTTTTGCTTCACTGTCAAGGCCAACTTGTGTTTTCAAAAACTGTAAATATTCTTAAAATTCTCTTCAGGCCAAGCAGGGCGGAATCCCAAAACATTAAAATAAAATTGTAATTTTTTTTGTCAATTATACCTATAGTGAACTCAATCCGGGGACACACTGTATATGCATCGGATCATAAACCCAAAGAAAAAGTGAATATTGTTTCAGCCCAAAACATGTACTAAACAAAAGTCGTTCAGTTATTAGTAGATAACGTTCCACACAGTGCAGCTACTTTACTTTTTTTAAGATTATGCACTTTTCCACAGCTGTTCTGTTAAAAAGTACTTGACCCTTTCTACTCCTCTGTATTATTTGTGGTATTCATTTTTTTGCCTGCGAATATATAATTTAAAAAAATATCTTTGTTCTCTAATTGCCACTTGTACCCCAAATTTATCTATACCTTGCCATTTTAGTAGTCAATCTTGTAAAAAGCCATTTAACAGAACGAGATCTATGATATCGATTTACTTTACGGTAATAAATTTTAAAATTAGGGAATTAGACATAAACATCAAAATTAACGATTTTAACGCTAATGAGGTCAGTGGATTTATATTTCCGGGAGAGAAAAAACGCAATATAACCCAACCTGCAAATTTTGACTCCAGTTTCAAACATACTTTGGACAAGGATATACAAAAAATCGTTGAACATGCTATGTCCGATCCAATACCAGGTAGAGAGGATTTGAGAAGTACAAGCCTTCGTTGGAATTCTTGTAAATTCTCTTAGTATAGAAAAAATAGATCTAGCGGAGTCTTTTAAAGAAAGTGAAATTGAAGACGAAGTGAATTTGAAAATAAGTGTTCTCTTAATGATGTCATTTTTGACAGTGGTCTATTATGAAATGTTTTATCGCACTTTTCCACTGTCTCCTTTCGTTTCGGGAGGTTTGGTCTACTCCCGTCCTAAGGCGAATGGTTAGTCCTAAGAAAGACTGATTTTTGTACGTCTTTCACTCGTACCTACTCCGAGGTTTGAACCCGAGACCCCTGATCGCTGTGATTACTAGTCTGTCACTCTTACCACTAGGCCAGCAGCGTGACCATATATTTTAGTCATAAACTTAGGTATATATATTGCAATGTCCCTAACATCTTATGATGTTTATGTTTGTTTAATTTTACCAGCTCAGGTAGAACAAATACTATTTAAGCTTGTATGTTATATTTTAGATTGAAATAAATTCCTGTTTAAATAAACTTATTTGAAATATATGCCCTTCTTGTAAAGGTTATTCATTATTTTTTTAATCTCCCAGTTTTATTTACAATTTGCCCTAGGACAATAAGTAAATGTAATAACAATAATAATCCATTATTACAATAATAATGCGTATAATGCATTAGTAACGCGTAGGCAGTCTTCCAATAAATCGTGCCTCTAATTTAAAAATCTTATCTATTGACTTATTGTATTCACTTTCACATTTCGGTTAATATCGGTAGACTATGTCTGATGGCTTGTACCTCTTGAGTCTACGCGTATCGTTAGATTCTTTAACTAACCTACGCACTAATCGATTTGGATGCACTGCAGTTTTTTACTGTACTTCGCACTACACTTACGCTCTTCTTCTTTCACTGTAGAAATTTGCAAGTCTCTTCTAATTATTGCGTTGATCACAAACCACGGGGCGTTGACCATAATGCGCAGGGTCTTTGCCTGGAATCTCTCCAGAATTTCAATATTGGAGGCTGACGCGGAGCCCCACAGTTGAATGCCGTAATTCCAAATTGGCTTTAGAGTAACTTTATACAAGAGGACTTTGTTTTCCAAGCTGAGTGGTGACCGTCGTCCTATGAGCCAATACATCGTTTTGAGTTTCAAGTTCAGCTGTTTCTTTTTTGCTTCGATATGCTGTCTCCACGTCATCCTTCTGTCCAGATGGATTCCTAGATATTTTGCTTTTGTATCTTGGGGTATTTGTTGGTTATTTAGGGTTATTGGCGGGCAGGTGTCTCTTTTCGTTGTGAACGTCACATGTGTTGATTTTTTTTATTGACTTTTATTCTCCATATTCGTAGCCAACTCTGTATTTTATTTATGTGATCCTGGAGAATAGCTGTAAATGTTGCTATGGTTGTAGTTGGATAAACTGGTAGGTCCGCTGTATAAAAGAGATACAATACTGGCCCAAGAACGCTACCCTGTGGAACGCCGGATTGTATTGGTGACAGTTGTGCATTCTTCTTGTTGTTTTACGTAGAACTGTCTGTCACTTAGGGCAGATTTCAATAAATGATATATGTTGTGCGGTAGCTGACGTTTAATTTTATATAGCAGGCCTGGGTGCCACACTTTATCGAAGACCTGGGATACATCTAAGAACACCGTTGAGCAGAATCGCTTCTCTTCTAGGTCCAGGTTTATTTGGCACACTACTCTGTGTACTTGCTCTATCGTCCCATGCTGCTCCCTAAAACCGCACTGATGTTCTGGTATTAGTTGCTTTTGATGCAACACTGGAGTTATTCGTTTTAATATGAGTTTCTCGAATACCTAGGACATGACCGGCAACAAACTAATTGGTCGATAGGAACTCAGGTTTTCGGGGATTTTTCCAGGTTTCGCTATCATTATAATTTCTGCTACGTTCCATGATATTGGGAAGTATTCTAGCCTTAGTGCTGCATTAAATAGCGCAGTAATTGTTTTGACGATCTTTTCTGGCAGTTCTTTAAGAATTTTACCAGTTATGAGATCCCAGCCCGGCGCCTTTCTTTGATTGAGATTTTTATTGATTACATATTTGACTTTACTTTGAATTTTTTTATTGGCAGCTCCATTTGCAAGAGGGAGTCAACATAGTTAAATATAGTATCTTCTTGTTCCTTTGGTGTCTCACTAGGAAATGGTGTAAATGTTTTCTCTAGGTGCTCTACAAAAGCTTCCGCTTTTCCCTTGTTTGTTCTAGCGCATTTTCCGTTTTCTAATCTTAATGGTGGATTAGGTTGTTGTTGTTGTTTAATATTTTTTGTCGCTTTCCACAGAGAGTAATTGGTGTCAATTGTTGCTGAGAGACCCTGTAAGTGTCTGTTTATGGCTGTGTTTCTTTCCTCCTCGAGAATCTTCTTCACTTCCTTCACAGCCTTGTTGAATTTGGCTTTATCATGTGGCGATCTTGTCTGCTGCCATTGCTTTCTGAGTTTACGTTTTTCCATTATTTTTTGTTTAGTGTTATCAGAGCAGTTGTTTTGGGATTATGTTTCTT
This sequence comes from Agriotes lineatus, assembly GCA_940337035.1. Lineage (NCBI taxonomy): Eukaryota > Metazoa > Arthropoda > Insecta > Coleoptera > Elateridae > Agriotes > Agriotes lineatus. The sequence continues at coordinate 67,526,733 of OW679194.1, read as the reverse complement.
ATTCATTATTGATTTTATTTCCTTTGCTAGCTCTCGTAGAACGAAGACTTTCAAATCAGGTTGGGTTCTTTCTTAATCAGAATTTTAAAACTTGATGGTTGATTAGTATAATGAGAGTATATCAAATAAATGACCGTTGTATAACTGTCAATGTCAAATAATTAAAATTGAAGTTAATCAAAAATCCTATCTGTATTTTAAAACATCAACAAAGGCAAGTATTTCCTTTAAATATGTTATTTACTCACTTATTAAATACTTGTTATTTTATATAGATCTTTTAACATATACCTGTTTAATACTTAAGTCTCCAAACAACCTTTCTGTAGAACCAGACAAAAGCTGTTCCTTTCACTGATATTCCTGAAGCCCCTGCAAATACTACTTCATATCCACTTGCAACACCTGCTGTCACCAATTAGCCCTTATGTATCTCCAACGTAAACACTAACACATCAAGCTCTTGATCTGCAGAAATCACCTCACTTGTTGCAGCAACCAAGTGACTCCAAAAACCCAATTCAAGTACAGGTGTAACTATTTACCAGTAACCGCAATTCCCTTTTTCCAACTCTTACAGAACACTCCCAACCTTTAACGAGAAATTTAATGTGTTCCACGTCAAACAAGAAATTCGATACATTCCATTTCACTATCTAATTCAAATGTAGAAATAACTGACCAACAACAAGCTCAAAAGCAGCGCTCCAAAAACCAAATTAGGTGTATATGTATTTGACCAACTGTTCCTGTGCTCCCAGCAATCAATTCCTTGTCCAATAAGCCATCCACAGATATTACATAGTTTATTTAATCCATTTCTTTGTATGTTTATTATTATATAAATCACATACCATTTTATACGTTTTATTATTAAAAATTCATGTTCTAATAGGGTTTTATGCTCATATTTATATTCACTAAACAATTTTACATGTACCATTTATTTTTTTAAAATCCTTGTTTTCTTTCTTTAATAATAATCTTAACCATAGCGATATTTTTCCATACATTTTTCTAAACCAACACTCCTAGATTAAATTACAATATAATTCTATATCAAGTGACTTTTTCAAAATTATAACTTTGCTTGTAACTTTCACATTAATTAAAATTATCTTATAGTTTACACTAATTGAATTGCTCTCTAATAACTATCCATATCATTCAAAGAATCATATTTCTAATTAACATTTTAGAACTTTATTTCTGAATATTAAATGCATTATCTGATTTGAATTTTATATGTAATTTCTTAATAAAATTTTGAATAATTATTCTGTCCTTGATCTGCTTAAATTCACCCTTGCACCTTTTTAATAATTAAGTAGTTTATCTTTCCATATATACTTTTATATCTCGGAATTAACTTTTACCAACAAAGCAGTAGTCTTAATATGCAACCACTACAATATATTGATATGGTATCGTTACTAGTGTACTGTATTTGCATTTTGAACGAACTGAATTAGGTCGGATGACAGGATTGGTATTGTTATTAATTAACTAGGTTATTATAATTATACTGCATTAATAAGAACCTTAATTAAAATTTAGTAAAATACAGCACTGATTTTTTTAAAGGGGGTATTGTGTGTATTGATATGTAAAAAAGAAATAAAGTGTATTTGTCTTAAATAAGATAATGTTACATTATTTGATAAATAATTTTCAATATAACTACAGGACAGTTTGTAAAAACTTCAAAGAACAAAGCTAATCTAATATTAAAAAGTATAATTGTATCAAAGGTGAAACTGAATTATTAAAATGTGTATAACATAAAATCTAGAAAATGTAAGTTAGAAAATTAAAAAGATAAAATGTAACTACAGGCATTAGGGATATAACGAAATAACAACAGAAAAAATTTGAAAAACATATGTGACAAGTAATTTTGGCAAAACAATTAAAAATCTGATATGATACACGCACACAACTTCCTTTTACAGTGCTCTTATAATTGTCCAAAAATTTTATTTTTAATTTTGAAACATTTGTCGAAAATTTTCAAAATTACAAGTTTTACAGAAACCGTACAAAATAGAATATTAGTTCAAGAGACAAATTTTCTCTAAAATTTTAAGCTGAATTCAAAAATGTGATAATATACCTGGTGTTTTATTTAAAATAGGAGTTAATAAAAAAACAAAAGAAACCCATTTTAGAGGTATTCAACTGGAAAATCACCTATCTCACATCAATACACATTAAAAATGTAATAAAAATGTAAAGTTTGAAAAAAATCGTTAAGAGCCGTTTTCGAAAAAATCGAACAAACTGAAAAATCACAAGATTAAACACCATATACTTCCGATTATGCGAATTTCTTCAAAAGTTTGTTGTCGCATCTAGATAGTACACAAAACCTATATCTCAAGTTTCAACGCCATGTCTCTTTTCGTTTTTGAGATATTCACACACACACACACACAGACCAATGAACAAAAACATGTTTTTGGGTTCAGGGGACTCTAAAACGTGAAGATTTGTTAAAAACTCAATTTCGAATTTTTGGGGTGAATCCAATACTTGGTTTATTGCAAAAGGAAGTAAAAAGCCATTTACCTATAACGTGTATAATTATTCAAATGGAAGTGATGGATTGGGTAGTAGCTGAATATAATAAATAAAGGACTCAAAGGCAAGATTTTTGATCAGGGGTTGCTCGTTTTATTGATCTTCAATTGCATGTATCGGTTTACACTGTTAAAACCAGGTATGTACATTGTGTAGCAGTACAAAGTCAAACTTCTTACGCATGAAGTGATAACGCCGGAGGCTTGCTGTTTGGAGCGGATGTTCGGTTGCATGTTGTTGGATTGTATATTCGGATAGTGTATGAGAGAGTCTGAGATCCATGAAGGAGGTTTTTCAGATAAGTGACAAGACAAGTAATTGAGTGTCAAAACAGATATATGTTGGTCAAGTCTAAAAAGTTGGTTTAATAAGTAATTGAACTATTATAATAACAAAGTACTTATCTAGTTTACCAGTGGTGAATATAATTCATTGTAAAAAATATTAAATTGGCTTATTGTTTTAAGATTGAAAATAACTCTGGATGTTCTTATTTATTAAAATATCATATAAGACAATTTATACTCGTATTTATCTAAATAACATTTAAATACCAAAATAATTTTACTATAAACTAATCAACATTGCTATAGATAGAACTTACCCTGATATTACAAGCAAATTGTAATACTAAAGATAAAAGGAAATCAACCCTAATATTTAAATAATAAAATAAATATAGAGGGGGACTTTATTAATAAATATCTTAAATAATGCATATCACTGCAATATGTTACCAGTGTATGCGGAGTAGCCTATGCACAGTAGACTATTTTTGTAATTCTCTGAGCAGTAGTGGCATCCAAATAGGCTTTATTTCTGGGCTAACCTGGCTAATCGGTTCTTCTGCCAGCGCTATGTATGTAGCTTCGTTCAGCTTCCTACGCAACCGGTTTTCTTCCTTACAGTTACAATTGATGTGCTATCCCATTGTATGTGTTGGTCTTCCTTTCAAACGTGTTTTGCGATCTTAGATTTGATGATTTTGTCCTTTCTAATATCCTTGAGGTGTTCCGATAATCTCACGCGTTGGAGTAATTGTGTTCCCCTATGCATTGTCTTCCACACTCACACGGTACGCTGTAGATCCAGTTCTTTGAACTCTGATCTTCGGTTTGAGGCTTGGTATGTGTCATTATGCCTCTTAAAGTTGTTGTGGAGGCAGTTCTTATCTTGAATCTGTTTCCGATTCTCTTCAGTTTGTCGGAAACTCCTCGGATATATGTTTGTCGGCTCCGTTTTCTCATCCTCTGCCGGTGTTGTATTTCTGCCCATCTCTTCTAGCATTTGGTTTAAAATTCTTTTTAAGGAGCCACTAGCTTGCAGGATTTCTGTGATTTTCCAATTTCTCGTTTAAGGTCTTCTTCCTTGGAGCATATGGTCTTGGTTCGGCTATATAAGCCTCTCGCGACTCCACGTTTCACGCTATTGTGGTGGCTAGAACCGTAGTGAAGATATATCCCCGTATGGGTTGGTTTTCGATATACCTTTGTTTGTACCGTTCCACCATTCTTCTGGACTAGTACGTCTAGTACTTAATTGATCGGACTTGGTTATCGTAGCCATAGACTAGGCTTGTTCTTATATAGAGATATAGCTCGTTGTTCAAAGTCTTCCATGTAGATGTTACTGACTACTGGATATAGCGGAGATCAAATGGCCACTCCAAACTCTTCTTGTCTGCTTGGAAGTATGTGGTCTTAATGCAGATCGTTAGCAGCTCTATTGTTGTATCTACCTGTAGATATGTGCATTCTGCAAGTGAGTCATCAAATTCTCGCCTGTTTCTGATGATTGCTAGTGCGACATCTGTCGGCATATTTGTGAAGAGGTTTACTATGTCGAAGCTCACCATGATGTCATTCTGAGCTATGTGAGTTTGTCTGATCTTGTCTACAAAGTGTTCAGTATTTTTCACTGCGAACACAGGAATTTTGATAGAGGATGACATGGTAAATGTGTGGAACTAACTATAGGTCTTAGAAGTATTCCGTTCTTATGAATCTTGAGTAGACCGTATAAGTGAGGCGGTTTGTTGTAATACGGAGTAAGTTTCCTTGTCTGAAGGTCTGAGAACTCCTCTTTGTGTTTATACAGCGTCTGGTATATTTTCCGTTCGATCTTCAGTGTTGGGTCTACGGGAAGACAGTGGTTCGATAAAACATCTCTTGAAAATAGGTGATTCACTGATAGAAAATATATAGCAGAATGACAACCTTCATAATGCAGAAGTCAGAAGGATAGGCGATTTTGAAACTGAATACTCTAAGGAAAAAATGACGAGCAGATTTATGTAAACTTTCAAGTTGTGTGTCTATCGGGTAACCTTTAGAAAATTTTGATTTTTTTGTACAAAAAGTAAATGTTAATCACAAATTGCGCAGGTAAGAGTAAATAAAAAGCAATAGGTGACATTAAAGGGTTTTCACTTTGATTGCAACTGGATGAAAAGTCTGAAAGAGTTAGCAGTGATAGAGTTAGACGCTTTATTCAAAGTACATCTACGAGTACCTCCGCTGGAAAAAATATCCACGAATAAATCAACTAAAGATAGGGTACCGAAGAAAAGGATTAAAGTATCCAAGACAGCAGCTAAATGAACAAAAGCGAGAACAAAGCCTTCTAGTCAAATCGAAGCCATGTGATTACGCTATAACAGAAAAAATCCCATAAAAAAGAGCACGAATATTTGTCATTGTTTTTTATTATCATATACTAGTGTTTGAGGAGGACAGTATTTATTTCTTGTAAACCAAAACGCTTTAAATAAATCATTACTATTATTATTATCCTTATGTATTGTTTGAGAAAAATAGCAGATTTTTTACTTTGTATTATGAAATCGATAATCTTCACTAAGATTTTATTTACTTTTAATGTTTCAAATTATTTTGTAAAACATAGATTAGTTTAATTGTGAAAAATAAAGAACAATTTGGATTAAATGAGTAAAACCACGAAAAATCAGGGGAAATCATGAAAAATCGGATGTAATCGTAAGAAAATCAGAGATACTTGGGAGTAAGTCAGATGAAATCTTAGAAAAGCATAGGAAATCAAAGTAAGAGGAAAATCTGGTGTACAGAAACTGGGTTGCGAATTACCCCTAGTAAAATATTGATAACCTGTACAGTAAAAAACGTAAATAAAAAATGAAATGCAATAAAACATAATTATGGAAATAGACCAACTAAAAACATATTGAGAAACATTGTTTGCTCTTATGGTTCTACTGCTGTTCCTGAGTAGCGACTGTTACTGCATTTGGTGACAAATTTGTGCAACTATTCAGCACATTGTTTACAAAAGATTTTGTACTTGCATCAGCCATGCCGTCGGCGTAATCTCTGAAACAGTTAACTTCAATAGCGCCCTCTTCTGTAGAGAATTTATTGGAATATCCGCACAAAACCGTTTTAGTCACTGAGATAAGTACTCAACACGGCGATTAATTTAAGCGTGATTAATCTCCCACTTCAGCCTTACGTTTGTAGTATGACTTCCCGTAGAACTTACGAAATTTATTAGCTACACGCGTGTACGCATTATATTTTCGATAGTAATTATTTACTTCTCGTGGCAACCGTATTCCTCTTGACAAAACAGAACTTGTATTTATTATGTGCTGTGCAGCACTGAACAATGGCACAAGTATTTGTAAATCTAATGGTGAACTATTATAAACTACGTGTAGTCGCAGCTACGTGTGGAGTCTCCCACGACAACAAGTTTAATGATACATGAATAATACAAGCGACTCTTTATCATATTAAGGAACTATAAAGAGCTTTTAACGACGATGAGGTCTGGAGTGTTTGTATACCGGTATTCGAGGCTCCATTTGGAAACTGTAACACCACTTCGCTATTAAGCCCGTTAAGTCACCACTCTCGGATTTTTAATTTGCTTGAAGCAGGTTAAGCAACTACTTATCCAACACTGCTAATGCACGCGAATTAGAGAAAACCCGTGTTTTTATTCCCGCCGCCGCTATCTAAACCCGGCTAATTCATTAATTAGCGCGCTCTTATCTCTCAGCAGGCGCCTGGGCTCTTTTTCTCGATTCCGTGGCTTTTCTACCTGTTCGCTTTATCGCAGGTGAGGAATCGCACAAAAAGAAAACCGCCCTTGCAATTACGAGCTGAGCCCCGCTTTCTTGCTTTGTGCACCTATAAATGGTCATAGTCAATTCCGAGGTGTGCAAAACAAATTATTATTGGAAACCCCTTTAATTTGCTAGCGCTATAATTGCGCGGAAATGAATGCTTTTAAATAACAGTGGAATCGCGAAGAACTGGATTGTGTTTGTATTGTTTATTTGGGTCATCGCTGCACTTTATTAAACACTATTATTTTATGGTTTTTATTAAGGAAGTGGTCAATTACATTTCGACATTTACGTTATATTATATTCGACCGGTTAAGCACGAACAATATTTTCCAGAAGTTTAATTATTACTTCCTTTTACGATAAAGGAAGTATTGGATTCACCCCAAAAATTCGAAATTGAGTTTTCAACAGATCTTCACGTTTTAGAGTCCCCTGATCCCAAAAAACATATTTTTTTTCATTGGTCTGTGTGTCTGTCTGTCTGTCTGTCTATCTGTGTGTCTGTCTGTGAACAGAATATCTCAAAAACGAAAAGAGGTATGGCGTTGAAACTTCATATATAAGTTTTGTGTACTATGTAGATGAGACAGCAAGCTTTTGAAGAAAATCGCATAACCGGAAGTAGGTGTTTACTCTTGTGATTTTTCAGTTTTTTTCGATTTTTTCAAAAACGGCTCTAACGATTTTTTTCAAACTTTACATTTTTATTACATTTTTAATGTGCATTGACGTGAGATAGGTGATTTTCCAGTTGAAAACTTCTAAAGTGGGTTTCTTTTGTTTTTTTTCTATTTTTTTTATTAACTCCTATTTTAAATGGAACACCCGGTATATTATTACATTTTTGAATTCTGCTTAAGATTTTAGAGAAAATTTGTCTCTTCAACTAACGCTCTATTTTGTACCGTTTTTGTAGAATTCGTAATTTTTGAAAATTTTTGACAAATGCTTAAAAATTAAAAATTAAATTTTTGACTAATTATAAGATCACTGTAAAAGGAAGTTGTGTGAGTGTATCACACCAGATTTTTTAAGTAAGTAATGCCAGATAGGAAATATTTGTGTTGGTTTAGCCGATTGAACAGTCGCATTTTCTCATAATAATGATCACTATAATGATTTGTTAGGGCTATTTGGCTACTTGGATTTGTTGCGCATATTTTGCCGTTAGCCTATAATTTGGGCATATTCTGCCGCATCTAGAGGGTGTCCCATATTTTCCCATCACTTTTATCTTATTTGTATGTTATGAACAAAGTCTAGGCACGCCGAGTACCAGGTACCTTAGTCACCGACCACTGTGGTCATATGGTCATATAATATTACCGAGATTAAGAAGATGCAACCCTAGGAAAGGATATTTTACGTAATAACAAAAGTATAGCTGAGTGAACATGTTGCACAATTTTATATTGCCCCATTTATCTAGGGCGCCATGAGTTTTTAAACCAAAGGCAAGATCAGATTTATCTTTTATTTAGGCAAGTTATAGCAGTTTTCTTATCTAATGTATATATAATCGGCCATGTAATTAACAACTACATAGTTTTTAGAAATTCTTAATTTTATACAAACAGTAATAGATCCTCCTTAATCTCGGAAAAATGCTAAGTAGGACTTTCGACCACAGTAGTCGGTGGCTAAGGTACCTGGTATTCGGCATGGCTAGACTTTGTTCATAACATACAAAAAAAATAAGAGTGAGGAAAAATTATGGGACACCCTCTAGTTGCCTTAAATGCACTTAATTTCTATAATACGAAGGTAAAGAGGATATGAATTGTGAGTAATCATGGAACAGCAGTATTGCTTATGGTCGGGACTACTCACTGCGTTTACTTAACGTGTTATTCGTGCTTCCTCTTGGTAGTGATGACTTTCTGAAAGAAATAAACCGTTTAAAAAATTCAATTAAAAAGTTTACTTAGCTGTTAAGCTTTGACGTTTGAAGGTTAGGTACTTTAAGGTTAAAGATTGTCTGTCGTATCATAAAAGTGACTCTAACTGGCAGTCAATGTTAATTTAGAAATAATATGGGTTGTTCTTGTCAATGTATGCTTAATATTTTGAAATTGTCTTAGCTCATCGGACATTCTCTGATCGGATTCGTAGTATTGTGTACCTGTTTTGTGAATAAATGAGGTTGGCTGCCGTGCCGCGGACAAAGTTATTCAACCCAAAATACTATTTTCAATGTAATCTAGATCCAACCATTCTATTTTTAACGAATGTAATTCAGAAAGGCATGAACATTATGTGTCATGAAGTTAGGTTATTTTATATGACAATTCGATTAATGGCATATATTTATTTAATGTTATTACCCCTTTATCACACAACAATCAAACGATATAATGGCATAATGCCCCAGTGCTAACAAGGCTGCTAATAAACAATAAATGAATCGCTGTCACCAAAAGGGGTAGCTTGGGAGTATAAGCTCGCGACAACTCAAGCCGCATATTGGAGTGGGTTCCAAAGAACACTACGATTACCTGATGTTGCAGGTTCAAGAAGGGCGCCATGCTGTTGTCCAGCTTCGGTAATAATACTCCCTGATGAAACTCGTAACGGCGAACTTAAATAGCTCAATAATAACAGGGACTCGATGCAACAGTAAATAAAAAGCCAGAGGACATTACTTCACATACAGTGGTAAACGTGGTTCAACAAATTTGATGCAGCCTGTACATATTATAATAAACAAATGTGCGGTAAAACCGGAAACGACATTCAATTGTTTTTATGTTACAATTGTTCACAATTTTCAACCCTATCGACGTACCGAATTGCATATTTCTATCTCAAGCCGTTTCGAAATGCCGCAGTGGGTAGTAGTTTCATTGTCACCCGGTATACATAAGAGAATGGAATTATGATTTTACTTTAGTAAGGACCCCCAATTTTAATTAGTAAAGTTGAGCAAAAAGGAACATATGTAAATATGTAAATATAAGGACATATAATTACATTCTCAAACTTCGTGTTGTGGCATACTCCAAGTGAATGAGCAGTTGGACTCGCTACGATTCGCGCGATCTATACCTGGCGAGAACCTTATTAGACAGATCTGTTTAAAAGCGGCGCTTCCGGTAAACCAATAGGCTCGTTATTGAGTCGTACGTGTGACAGTTTTGACTCTGTTCAAGTCACGATAAAAACCATAAAATTTAAATGATTAAACACAGTTAACAGTTTCAAAAAAGCATAGAATGGATCGTTCAAAAAGCAAAATCTAATTTACAATATAAACAATAAAATTTAACTGTTCAATTGCAATTAAATAGGTAGCATCACTTGGATACAAAATAATGCAAAGTTTGATACCTACATCAAATTTTAACCAGTTTCAAATATTATGCAATTCGTGGACGGGGTGTGCGATGCATGGAATTCATCTGCACTCTCGAAGTCGGTGGCAGAGAAGCAGCACAAAAAAGTACATAATAAATCTACAGCACCTTAATTCGACTGGTCGCACATCGGCGGGCAGATACCATGATGCGGTAACGAATCTCTTCGAGAGGAGGGCAGACGGAAGCCTCTTCAGCGTGCAGCAATCTAGCAGGTAAATTCCTGCATAGACCAGAACTTCGACATGGAAGGAAGCTAGGTCGTGGGCTATTTAACCACGAGAAAGGAATTGCCCATAAGGGTCAATCGACATCAAGCGGATCCTCAGCAAATTGGCAAGTGCAACTCGGCCCATGGAAAATTTGGCACGTAGAAAATTGGCACATAAAGAATTTCCTGTGAAAAGGTTCACAGCTCAGAAATACATTTAAGAACGCAAAAAGTTACATACCAGACATAATGCCCAAATGAAGTTAGTTTGCATATGCAAATAACGAGCGAAACTGCAAATTGTGCCCGGAGATTTTCACAAAAGCCAACAAATTTTTCGAAGCAGCCGAGGTGGACGCCCACGAATGAAGGAAGTGCTCACCTGTTTTAAGAAATCGATAAATTTGAAACGCTTCCAAACTGAGGTCAGGATAATCCAACATCGACAACGGGTTAAATCGATGACGTAAAAATCTTCCAATGCCGTTCGATACCGAAATGTGCAAACGGGCGCCACCTAAACATCAGACAACAAATCTAGAAAAATTTGCGAGCTATTTCGCCGGGCAAAGAGCTAAGATAATAGCGCACATTGAATTGCCTAAATTTCTAGGCGCCAAAAGTTGCTAAGATCAGAATGTAACAATGTTAATTATAACGCAAGAAAAAATAACAAAGTTATATTTTTTGACTATTTCGACACTTATATTCGCTTGAAGTCGTTTCTCATCTCATAAGTTTATGAGGTACAAAAATTAAATGACAACTTAACAATTGTCAAACTAACCTACAGAAGGTTCCTTCATTGAACAAATTAAATTAAAAAATAGTATGAAGCTGACTGGTATAATTAAATAATGGGTTGCATAATTTTGTCTACGGCATTAAAAATAGAGTATAGTTCTGATTACGTATTCTAGTGTCATTGTGCATATTGTGTTGGTATTAGCTTATTTTTGTTTTGATAACTTAGGAATGGCTACAAAGCGTGTGCTTCTACCCACACACCAAGAGGAGCCCAGTATGCACAGAGGCAGAAGGACAACCCGAAGGAGCACAGACGGGCGGTTACACAGCCCAATGTTCTCAAGACCGCACTCTTGCCTTCCCGTGGTGGAGCTGTTCCAGCTTGTTGAGCAGAGCGGGGCCTCCATTACGAGGTATAGAAGCAGGTGCAGCCTTTGTCTCGTGTCCAAGGCGAGGGAGAGATTGCGAGCTGTAGCTATAGGTTTCGAGCCGGTAGTCTGTACTAGTATTCGAAAGGAGTCAGACAGTCGACTGAGGAGCAGAGCCAGGAACGTTCCTGGTCCACGTTCCGAGACGCGTCCCAACCGTCGGCGTCGTTTGAAATGTCGGGTATGCTCACCAATGGCTAATATACGAGACAAGATACCCCGATCAGACCACACAGTTTGCCCAGTAAAACTGTCTGTAAAAGGCTAAGCTACCCTGTCCTATAACTGCGGGAGCTTACGTATTCGGTAACATATTGCTGCGCAATCGTGGGTGAGGATGCCGCAGACAGAAATGTTGCAACTGCAGAAATGCATGACAGCAAACATCTATGGCAGAGAGTCCGCTATCGACAGTTACTCGACTGATTAATATGAGTGCGCTTCATAAGGGGAAGCCCCGTACGCAGGGCGAAAATGCACAAGTGCGGCCCAGGAGAGCACGGCCGGCGCTTACACCGCCCAGTGCTCTCACAACCGTACCCTTTCCCTCTTATGGTGGAGCTGTTCTGACTTGCTGAGCAGAAAGAGACGAATCCAACTGCTGAACGCGGGGCCGCCGTTTGAGGTGTCGGGTCGGGAGTAATCCTGCCCTAATATCCGAGGCGCGAGTGATATCACAGTGGTGATTAGAGGTGTCGGTCACAGGTAGCCGGATATACTAGTATCCAAGACTAGTCGGGCAGTAGGTTGAGGAGCAGGACCAAGACCGAACCACGCTCCGAGACAGCACGAATTCACGCCTTAGAACTCCCGGAGACTACCCTGTCTTACACTTGAGCAGCAGTCGGTGAGGATGTCCAAAGGAAGTGTGAACAGGACGGCAGAAATATGTGGTAGAGAGTTTACTCTCGAACTATTACTGGTCAATGTTTACACTTGTACCATGGGTAGTTAGCGCAAGCCTCGAATGCCTCGATACATGGCATTTCGATTCCCGATATCTAGGCGCTAGGTAACTGAGTGAGGACGGATTTGTAGTGGCAGTGGTCAGCGATGCTGGGGTTTCGGCAGATGAACACACATTATTAAAGTCACCAAGAAGGCAGGATAGGCCTGCAAAACCCTACCCGGTTTAAAAGCAGCAATTTCTGGGGGATGCTGGGCACTTTGTTCACAGTAGTATCCCGGACGTGCAGGAGGACTTTACCGTGGCACGCAAAGAAGGATGATATGCTTTATTGCTCGGTGTATCCTAGTCTTCAAATGCAGACCAATGTGTGGTCACTTAGGGATACGAAAATAGAAACTATAACGATTGATACAGAAGGAAACGGTTGGTCGAGGCGTTGCAAAATTTCGATTGCACCGCAACTCAAATGGGAGATCTGTGTGTCGAAGAAAAATAGCTGTTTATTCATTATGGTTCCCGATTCATATGTGGATTGTTTCAGGATAAACTCTGAGGCGGTGGAATTAAATCCATTCAGCAATGTTCATTTGGTAAGATATTATTATCCCTATTAGCAGCATTATGCTGCAATTTCATTCTATTCCTTAGGTCACACGTCCGGATTATTCAGCGTAAGACTGGAGAGAGCGAGTTAAAAGTCATTTAGAACCTCAAGCAAGATGTATAAATAAAAGAACTCCTGTAAGCTAATGACATCTTTGTTGCAGGACTTTTTCAATTTTTGTTTGAGGGTTTCTTGAAATAGTGGATTGGATTATTGGAATTTTAACTACATTGTTCTCGCCATAAAGAATGCGAAATAAATTTGTCTAATGATCATAAACAGTAAAAAACCAAGTCCACTAGGTTTATGAACTTATTGTCACACACTGCGTTGAAGCATACGGAGTAGTCGGAAACAATAAATTCCTCGAAGAAAACAACAAGGGCCAGTGCCACAATACATCGAATACATCGATTGAGCCAAGAGTAAAAACCCTAATTGAAATAAACTCCACCAAGGTCTTCAAAAAAGCTATTTGGTAACACAATTTACATATCACGCCGTACGGTGAGGCGTCAGCGAACGGACATGTATATAAAGGGTGCGGCAAAATATACCCAGCTATGGAATATTGTTATAACTTTGTTATTTCCTTGACAGCTGTCAAAAGTAAAGTTGGATATCAAAGTAGAGAGATACAGAATTTTGTTATGGAGCGTTATTCGGCTCAACAAGGAGCAGAAATTGTTCAATTGTATTTCCAAAACTTTTCTTCTATAATTTCAACTCGACGAGCTAGACGACTCTTCGAAGACCTCCACACGGAGAAACAATTCGACGTTTAGCAAACGAAGTTGCACAAAATGGCACAGTAAATGATGTAAAGCATGCTGGAAGACCTTGTTCTGATCGTTCAAACTAAAATATTGAGCTTCTTCGGGCTGATGTTCAGGTAGAACCAAAAACTTTCACAGACAACCCTAATTGCGCGGTACGTCTTATTGTGGAAGTTTTTGGTTCTGCCTGAACATCAGCCCGAAGAAGCTCAATATTTTAGTTTGAACGACCAGAACGAGGTCTTCCAGTATACTTTACATCACTTACTGTGCCATTTTGTAAAAAAATCGTTTGCTAAACGTTGAATTGTTTTTCCGTGTGGAGGTCTTCGATTAGGATATGCTCGCCTAAAAGCGCGTTGACTTGAAATTATAGAAGAAAAGTTTTGGAAATACAATTTAACAATTTCTGCTCGTTGTTGAGCCGAATAATGCTCCATAACAAAATTCTGCATCTTTCTAATTTGATATAAAACTTCACTTTTGACAGTTGTCAAGGAAATAACAAAGTTATAACAATATTCCATAGCTGGGTATATTTTGCCGCACCCATTACATAAAACACAAATTATCGTATCAAGAAAAAAATGAGTTCTTCGCGTAATCACAAGATAGCGCACGTATATCAGTAAAATAACCGTTTACTATTCATTTAATCACACAAGTCAATTCCATATTTACCAATGAAATCAATAGATTAGAGCGTTTATTTTACGAGTTGACATACGAATTTTAATTAGGTACTTGCGAATAAGGAACTTTAATTTTGTTACCGGAATGTAGGTATGCAACTAAAAAGTAGATACGTAGGAACAACTTGTGTGTTGTACCTTTTCGTCAGTGGTATACATTAGGATAACTTTTAATTGTCTTTTTGACAAGTAATAATTCCTGTGTTAACTCGTAAAATAGACGCTCTAATCTATTGGTGTCATTTGTAACTATGGAAATGACCTGTATGATTAAATGGTGGCATAGAAACGAAATGCCTATGTTAACTATTAAAATAAATTCCCTGTATAAGAATGCAACAAAGCATTATTAAAATCGACCGAGGTATATGTGCTGATAAAGTTAGTTTTCAGTCTGTTATCCCCTAAGTAATTTACTTTGGCAGTTAAAATAACTTTTAAAAATATATCTTGGAAAACAAAAGGTGTAAAGGTAACGGAACATAAGCAGAGATATAGAAAGACTCCAAAATATGCTTTACCAACTAAATCAAGCATTAAAAAACGTTGATCAAAATATGAACTTGACAGGAGGTCCATAGAGTTATTATAGACAACCTAGAACAGACAATTGCTATGATCGTATGGTCAAAGTCCTACTTAGAATTTTGCCGAGACTATGGAGTTCCAATCCTAGCAATATATCTTTTACATGCTACACATCGTAGTAACATGGAACCCGCCGCTTTAGGGCAGGGTGTAGTTGTCTCCCAAGATAAGAATATTACCTGTACTCCAAAAAGGTCGTAGTCGAGTTGTCTCCTATTGCCATATGACGTCTAATTAGCATAAATACTTCATTATTATAATGTTAGCTTCAAATCTATTCGTCAGCTAATTCTCTCAAACAAAATAAACTTTATGAATACTTAGATACAATTGCTACTAGCTAGTCCAGGAAGACGGTGTGCAGTTCTTTAAGTACTAACAAATGATTAAAAGCCAAAATAGCGCCAACGAATCTTTACCAATTAACGGCAAGTGTATCCAGGCATTCAACCAAGAATTCGTAAACACAAGTAACACATAATTTCCTCAAAAAAAGCTCAAATCACGCACAGGTAGTAGTAACAAATCATAATGACGTGCTCAATGTCGAGGATTGAAATTTTCGGGAAGCTCTAAACCTAAGATTTTCAGGGGCTCCGCACTCGCTGCTATAAAAAGAAAAAAATAGAAAATCATGGATGCTTTCTCTAAAAGACGGCGCGAACACCTTCGAAAGACTTACCCCAGATGAATTTGGGCCACGTGTAGCTAATAATTGGTCATGCGCTTTTGATCTGCTAACTCGGCGTGAAAAAAATATCTCTCAATATAACTGCCAGGGCTGCATCGTCCGCACATTTAGCGAGAGCCAAAAACCAAAAACCATAACTTGCATGCGCGCAAAACCACTGAACAATCTTTCAAGACGCTAAACCAAAGTCACCGTCACGGAGTCAGAAAGGAAACCGCCTCGTCATAATTTGAGAGTCGCTGTCCCGCCGGAATCGTGGACTGCGGGGAGCGAGCAAAAATACAAAACCTGTATACAGAACTGCGAAATAATAGAGGCCCAATCGAAATGTAACAGTAAATAATCCTTAGAATATACAAATGTTCACAAAAGGTATAGCAGATTCGTATAAAAATAGAAACACATAAAAAGAATAAACAAGGTTTAATTGGCGAAATGTTGTGGTTTGAAATACGCAGTACCCTACCAAGTAGGTACATACTACATACATACAGAAATATACGTAATACACGATAAACAATACGTAAAACAATTAAAATTTAATATGGCTGTCCGCAAAACGAATTTTTTTTAACTGTTTTATGAAGTTCACTTGTAAATTATATTTTTCAGGATAGGCCTTGATTTTAATAGTATATTATGCTAATGGTGTATAAGTATAAGTAAACAATTAAAGCACATGCGACGAGTGCTATTGCTTTAACAACACTTATACACATGTGTCATACGTTATGTTTTATTATACCTGCTTCATAATGTCGACAATAGAGCTGGAAAGCAGCATTTTGATTTTGATTTATTGTACAAGGTGATTCACGAATAGTGTCTGATTTAGCGCCTTTATTCCTGCAACACAAATTACTCTCTCATAGAATACTTCGCGGTTTTTCAGTTTGAATAAAATTTTGTGATCATGATTTCAGAAAAAATTAAATAAAATTGTCATCCAGTGACAAAGTAATTTGTGTTGGAGAAAAAAACGGCGCTAAATCAGACACTATTCGTGAATCTCCCTGTATAAGGTAGTAATATGGAGATTGGTTAGCATTTGTTGTTTATGGTGCTGACGTTGCTATGTGAATTTGGTGTTTCTGCAATTTGTTGTGGTGAAAAATTGATGAATTAAAAGAAGAAATTTAATCGGAAATTCGAGAATTGGTTGAACAAGCTGAATTGAGATTGAACCCTTAAAATTCAAAGCATTCCTACCGTACAAAATGATGTGGATGGGAAGCAAAAATTCGAAAATTATAAATGAAACTATGTTTGCATGATGGAAATGGTAACATTGATCAGTCATCATAATTCGTTGATTTTTGCCTTCATATTTCTTGTTTCATTACGGTTTAGTATGTATAAATCTTCAACTCCCTGGTGTATACATTCAAAATTGCAAGCAACGTTAAGAATCAAGAACGGAGTGGGATTTAGCATCATTTCTTGTGTTTCATGCATTTATGAAGGGAGTAAACAAAGGTTATGAAGCCAAAGAGTCTTGTTTTCACGGCACAAGGACTATGTAAACTTTTCGTTCAGGTCCCTAATGACACTTTCTTTTGAAGGTACTGACTTATGACAATTTTGACAGATGTTAGTTGCAATTATTGAATTTTACAGGTTGTTGCTATTTGTGGTATGTTTGGTTCGTGCAGAAGATTCAAAATGTATGATTTGCCCATATCTGATATTAAGAGAGGGGGTTTCGCTTTAATCATTAACGTTCGTCCATCGAAAACTGGAAAAGGTAGAAACATTTGTTGTTGTTAATGATTCTGGTATACCATAAAATGTTCAGTTGTTCAACAAATATCTCTCATTACGCTCGGAGAACAGAGCATGTTTGAAGTGAGCTAATGGGAAGGACATCAAACAAGTCGTTGGGATTAACACTCTTTGTAGATATCCTTCTTGTATAGCACGTTTCCTGAAACATCTCTAGCAAATTTCCTTAATAAACTTTTACCACAACTTTAATAATTATAGTACTTTACACGAAACCGAAAAAGTTATTGCTGAATTATCAAGGAGCACTTGATTTCAACTGAATTGAAATTATGGGCAAAATACCTTTCAGGGCAAGCAGGGACAATCTCCTAATTATGAATTCCAACATTTTTGGGTCATCATACATATGTTAAACTCAAACGGTAGCTTCTTCGCTTGCTTTCATATACTTCTGAGAAAGACCTAATTCTTGATCCTTCCGATACCAAGACTGTCCAAAATGAAATCGGCATCCCTTTATCATAGCGTCCGGAAAAAATTAAGTCGGTAACATTCTTTTTTCGAATATTGGAAGGCTATGATGTAGCATTTCGTGCTTTTGTCCTAAAGTAAATAAAATACCAAGGTAATTGTAATGTTCATTTTTAAGTTCGTGAATGGTAAATAATTGCAAAGAAAACGTAGAACAGTAATTAAATGTACCATCACGTAAGAATGAGACAAATTTGATGCAAATTTTAAATTTGTACTCATGTTTCATATTTCTTAAACTAATACTCGCCACAACCCACAGCGAGTTAAAACTACGGGCAATGAGGAAACTATTGAACTAAGAACTGACAAATGCTTAAATATGCAAACCTTTAGGGATTGACAAGAGCTCTTCAGTTCCTATTGGTCAAAGCTGATTGCTAATTTGAAATTAAGTACATTCCTTCTGAAAAATTAGATAGTAAAATTTTTTAAACATACTTGAAGAAACAATATAGGTAAAACAGTGATCATTTGAAACGATTTCAATATACCTAAAAATACTCATTAAATCATTAAAATGTTTGCAAAAATAAAAATTATAAAGGCTTGACAGATATTTAATCCTCTAATCGGCTTATTTAATCTAGGGAGAGAATTCGACGCTGTCATTGTTTTTTTAGATTATAAGTATGTAATCATGATGATTGATAATACACCATTTTACTGTAAAACTTAAGGTAAAGAAGATATTACCAAAAAAAGCTAACGTTTGCATGTTGTTGGTAATATGGCCGCCAACGTAGACCTTCCAGGAGGAGGAAAATTTAATATCATATCGAGAGTGTCTAAAGCCGAAGTTTAGAATAATTTCCAGCTTTATATAGATCATTTCTGAATTGAAATACGTACCTGATTCCTGACCTAAGATAAATTAGTATATTGGAAGTCACGAAGCACCATGAGAAGTACAGGAAGCATTTAAAATCGATGGTTAGATATGTAAAAAACCAGTTAGCAGAAAGACTATAGTTTCGAACTACACAAGACAAAAAAATATCTTTGGGAGAGAGTGGGGAGAGAGGAGTGGACAACGAATGCTTGAGGAAGAAGTAGATTATGATGCATTAAGCATATCATGTTTTTTTTTATAGTGTTAAGTGTTGTTTGATAATTATATCAATATATACCTAGGTAAGATAAAATTGGTCATTTGGGATCGCAAAACAAACCAAGCAACTTGTGTCGCATTAGGAAAAACTGGAAACGGCAGTGTTCCTTGAAGTTGTTTCCCTTTATCTATTAACGCCCATTTTCATTATAATCTCAATCTGCTTTTGAAATTAAACGATAAATTGAAACAATGGCCAGTTTAACCTCGCAAATTGAATCCACTATCGGAAGCTGTGCCTAATTGAGTCGCAACTGCAGGTTGCCAGCTTTCAATTTACGTAAGAAAGCTAATTTTCATCCGGCGTGTTTCTCGAAACTGCAGCCTTTGATGTTGGTTGCCGAGCGATTTGCGCGGGACAATACAAACCGAGAGCAAATCGTGGATGAGCAACGATGGGAGTCGAACACACGTGTCTCCGCGGGAGGTCTCCCGGAGAGGGTGCCGCGTGACCCGGGGTCGCATTCACATCGCTGCATCCGCGTTCCTCTCCTCTGCACCAAGAGTGACAGTGCAAATGTCCTCAAATGATTCAAATTGTGCAACGGCGACGCCCAGCACCAGCACGGGTAAATTCAATTCATTTAATAACGCTAAACAGAGGTTACGTCAAATTAAATTGCTGTAATGTCGTCTCTAAAACCTGTAATTCATCATCCATTTAGTATCGGCGTGATGATGTATTGCCACATCTAAATACTTTCTTTTGCTAATATGACAGCAGCTTCGCCCAACGAGCAGGCTACAATATACGGATTGCAATAAATTATTGCTACTGTTGTGGCTCAGTTATCTCCCATTAGCTACAAGGTCCGCATTTTACGATGGCCCATTCAAAGACGACCCTTCGTCGCATAATTACAATAGCTACAATAAGAAAGCTATGTTCTGAATGTTCACAATTCAAAAATTCATGTGTTTTGTAATAACAACTATAACATTCTTTGTAGATCAATAAGAACACACTTCTAGTTGAACGCTTAAAAAATCAATTGTGATCGAGTTTACTCTGACAGACTGCATGCAACATTAAAAGTAGTTCAAATGTTCCAAATAGAAGCAACGACATACCCGATTTTTGTCTAAGGTCACTTTGATGAATATTTTTCTGAATCTCGTGTTATGTTGTGTGTATGCGTTCTGGTGTGCATAGAACACAACAGTACTATCAAACCTTTAAGCAGCTTAGAATGTTATTAAGGTAGCATAAGTACAAAGTAGTACTTGGTCAGGTGTCCATAACAGCCGTTCTTGGCAAGGTCCCTATAGCAGCCCTGAAATTATCTTGAACCTTTACCTGTGGTGGACAAAGGAAACAAAGAGCCTAGCTAAGAAAGCAAACTTATAATACTTAAGTGGTTATCAGACAGATTAACAGAAAATTATTCAGCATTTATTGAGTGGTAACAAGCTAAAATCAAAGTGAGAGAATAACAAAATAGGTCTTGGGAAAGGAAATGCAAAGACCTAAATGTTTTAATAGGTTGATCACAATAAAATATGTAAAGAATATAAAAATGAATAATAATAGCGAATCCAGATGACGAAGTTCATATGATAAATGGGTTAAACACTACAAAAAATAACTTACAGATAGTAGAAAACTATTTTCATCTACAGAGAATCAAGAAACATTTGGTAGAACAGATTGAACCAACAGACATGAACAAAGCCGAAAGATAATAGCATGCTTGAATGGAAATTGATGGAATAAGCACATATCACAGAATGTCTGTAATGTATTATCGCAGCGAAGTTTGTATACTAACACACAAAATGAAAAAAAGCTGCAAATATGAACTACGTGAGGAGAAGTGCGGGAATATCACAGCTGCAGCACTGCGGCACAATGAAAATAACGTGATTCTGACAAGAATGAAGGTAGAAAACTCAGTAATAGAAGGAATAGAACGAAGAGGTTTGAAATTGTTGTCAATATGGCAAGAAAAATGATGTACATTGACACCGTCAGGAATAAGCGAGGAAGGGGTAGAAAGTCATAAAAAAAGATATAAGAAACAGTATAAATAAGCGAGAATTAGCATAAAAGAATCCATATGACGGAAACTGATGGTGCTTAGCAATGGGGAGATCGAGGCCACGAAAGAGGCAGGTGTCTTTCAATTTAATGTTGCATGCACTGATTACTTTAAGATTTCTATAGAAATGACTGCATTATGTGGAAGTACTTTATCTTGTTAGTACTACGTTTCCGCACGAAGGAAAATATTTAAAATTTTACTTTTATTATATTATTTGAAAAATAAACTATTCATTTGTTATATTTTCAAATTATATCTAATGTTTTGTTTAAAAAGAAATAATTTGACTTAGAAATTATGGAGTTGGGATCCCAACCTACTTTTACTATATCGAAAAATAATTAACAAAATAGTAACCAGAATAATAAGATACTTTTGAAAACGTAAAAATATCAACGCCACTACAGCCAACAATGACTCCCATTAAAGAAAATTAAGCTTCAGATTGTATTTAGAGAATAGAAAAAAGTAGAAACTGTACAGTGCTGTCATCTTAATCTATAATTTCGAGTAGATAAAAATGTATATGTCACAGTTAAAACACTAATTTAGTCAAAACCCGAATTCAGTAGACAGAGGTACAGTCGCTACACTAACGTTAATAGTTTGGCCATATATGGTCACGATTCCCATTGGTTGTCCGCATTTTATGTCTTACGTCATTTTGACAATTACATTTAAATTTTGAAAATATCAAAACCAAATTTATTCAAATTTTTATTTGACATTCAATCAGGAAAATCGTTGAAAATACGACTACATAGCTAAAAAACCAGGCAGTAATCCTATCCTGAAGCTGTTGTTGGTTTGCAAACGGTCCCCTTCTGTTAACATCACCTTTTCCTGTAAAGCATACCAAAATGAATAATCTAATAAATTTGCGTCTCCCGAGTTTGGTGGCCAATAATTTGGGACAATAAACGATGGAACGTTATCTCTTACAAATATGTGGGTTCTTATGTGATGGTGCGCTATCTTGAATAAACATGTAATTCCTAAAACACAATTTAAACCTAGACTGAGTAGTATATCTGCACAAAATGGAGGCTCAATGCAACATAATTTTAAACAGTTTTAGGAAACAATTCTTACTTATATTCAGTAACGGCTGCTCCTTAGGGGCGCATGGGCGCTAGCCACCCAACCATCAACAGCCTATATAGCATTAGAAAAAAGTAACTATTCTATTATAGAAAATATATTTTATTATCTATTCGACAGTTATAATATAACAAGGTTTAAGTAATGAGATCCAGAGGCAGCTATTCGATACCTCTTAAAACATGTAAAACAACGTATGCGAAGTATGTCAACAATACATAAAGTATGTGTCAACACACCTGCTCGTATCAATACACGGGGTGGCTGGCAGCCGATGAGGGCGATCGGAAATAGGGCCCAAGCTCATATGGCAATTATGGACGCTGATGATGCAAAATTTAGGTCAGCAGTTTGAATGTACTCCGAAGGCGAACAGAGCTATAACCCCGCACGTAGTAAACTGGTGGGCTTATTTACAAACATATTGGAGCTCCCAGCACTGTTTTAGCAAAAAATTAGTTCTTATCATGTTAGCACCCAAAACTATTTGTCGGCTAATTCTCTCAAAGCAAAACAAACTTTATGATTACGGATACAGTTGCCGATCGGCTAGTCAGAAAAACGGCGTGCAGCTCTTTTAAGTACTCACAAATGAAAAAATCCGAAATATTGCCAACAAATCTTTACCAATTAACGACAAGTGTATCCAGGAATTCAACTTAGAATTCATAAATTAAAATAGCACATAATTTCTTGAAAGAAAAGCTCAAATCATGCACAGGTAGCAGTAACAAATAACACCAAAATGCCAATATCAAAGTATCACAGTTTCTAATTCGGTAGAATTCAGTACAAATATCAGATGATGTTTCCTTCCCAATTTCCAATTCGGAAGGTAGATTTTATAGTATTGTAGAACCAGTTGTTTCTTGACAGGAGATGGAACTTCTTGATGCAATAAGATGTAACGGGGGATGGTCAGGCCTTACCACCTCTTGAAAGACAATCTTCGCCTACGTCTTCCGTTACAAATGAACATACTTCGAGGGTTTAAAGTATATTGATTTCAGTACTAAATACAGATCCTTATATGTAATTAAATGTGTGTCGTGTTTTCACAACCTACTATTAACATAAACTAAAAACACGACAGCATGCACTTAATGTAGTGTAATCATACATATTGCTCGCACCTGATTTATCTTGTTTGCGACGATGGGTTGCTTTCAATTGCCCAATTCTGGTTCCTCCTGTGAGATAGGTTTCTCCATCAGGACCTCTTCCATCTCCCAAAACTTGTTAATGTGGTGATCTTCTTTGATGTCTTACATCATACTGCCACTCTCACGTTGGGTTATTTTGTTGCTTCTACTGCCCCAGATATGATCCATCCTAACTCCGTTTTTTGTGCCATTATTTCTTGTTCCATCTTCTTCATTCCTTCTAGGAGTATTTCTTTGTATAGATCTGCCCCTATGAGGATGTCTACTGGACCTGGCATGTTGTATGCTGTATCGGCTGGTAGGCATTGTTCCCATGCGTCTTTTTCCTTACTTATTATTGTGTTCCTTGGCAATGTTCCTGTTAACCTTGCCA
The DNA here is from genome assembly GCA_940337035.1 of Agriotes lineatus. Classification (NCBI taxonomy): domain Eukaryota; kingdom Metazoa; phylum Arthropoda; class Insecta; order Coleoptera; family Elateridae; genus Agriotes; species Agriotes lineatus. The sequence goes on along the minus strand of OW679194.1, from coordinate 67,502,996 downwards.
ATATAAGCAGATCCCCAAAAATTCTGAATTTGCTGGAGAATCGTGGCTTCATTTCCACTTCAATTTTTCCTCTGGATTTCCCAGCTTCGCTTCTTCCTAGCCCTATAATATCTGATTGGATTCTTACTCTCGGTAATGCCAACAACTGAGCTGCTTCTTCCGTTATAAACGATGTCTGTGACCATGGATCGACCAATGCTCTCAACAATTCGTAGTATCCTCCGGTTGTCTTTACTTTTACAAATGCAGTTGCTAACAGAACTTCCTATTAGTTGGAATGTTTGGTTTTTCTGCTGACGAAACTGCTTACTCTTCTAAGCTGTTTTGTCCGCTGGTGGTGGGAATTTGGGCGTTCTTATTTGGCTCTGGTTGCTGTTTCGACCCTCTTTGCTGTGGATTTCTTACCGGAGTTTTGTTTCAATCCTTATGCAGCAGAGTGTGGTGCCATTTGTCACATATCTAGCATTTATTTGAATTGTAGCTTTTCTCGTTCTCCTTGTGGACTAAACATCTCACACACAGACGATGGCGCCTGATAACTTGGTACCGATTGTCACTGGTCATTGAAATAAATTTCGGGCACGATGTGATCTTGTGGTTGTTGTTACAGATTCGACATCTGCCGATGCTTGCTTGATAGCCTCTTACCGGCGTTTTTTTATGACTCCGGTGGTTTTCTTGTCATCGCAACCTCCACTTTCCGTTTTGACTCTTGAATTGCTTCAAGTAATTGGAATGTTTTTTCCAAAAATTTTAACATTTCTGCCAGGTCCTGAATCTCTCTAGTGTAAACTCTCCATCGTTGTATCATGCAGCTGTTTCAGACTGGCTGCTGATTCGTTGTTTAAACTGGGCAGCTTTAATATGCTGTCTAAAAATTTCGAAAACAAAATACTTTTGTTGTTGTAACTGTTCGTCAGTAGGTCCCATGAAGTTTCGTAATTGGCATCAGAGGTGTCCAGATGTTTCATTAATTTAATTGCCTGGCCTTTGACGTACGTCTTGGGGTACTGCATCTTCTCTGCCTTTCCGAATGTGGTATAGTTGTGGATAAGTCGCCCAAAAATGTCGTGGATGGTAATCCAATTTTCATAACTTCCTTCAAAGATTAGCATGGTAATGTTTGGCAATGGGATGACCAACTCTTCTCTTGGTCGAGGATGTTAATTTCTCGGAATGCTACTTATTTTAATAAATATTTGAGCTATTACCTGGTTATAACGCTCTCGCTTCTGATTGTAGACTTCGTCCGTGAAGTAGTCCTCAGCAAATTCTTGTTCATATCCGAGAATCTCCTCATGAAAGTTCGTGATGTTTTCCCACTGCTCGCATATTTTGCTGGCCTTATGCTCGTACACCATTTTCATCTGGGCTTGTTCTAATGCTGACACTGCCTCATCCAGCACCTTGCTAAATAATCGCATTTTAATTACTTGTTTTTTAAGTCTGCCCACTTGTTCGACGGGGTTTTTTATTTTTTCGGTTTTCAGGCCGTTATTCTCCTCGCTGGCTGGATTTAATTTCTCCTGCCATTCGTGTATGTAATCTGCAATCACTTGATATCTTTCTTTTACGTCCTTCTTAATGTACTCGTGATCTGCTGGAAGTCGCTTTTGTAGCTCGATGTCATCGTTCTCGAATGCCCTCCAGAATCCTTCCAATTCATCTTCTCGCTTGGCTAAGTACAGTCGATTTTTCCTGCTTCCGAAATTCTTTTTCATATTTGTGAGCAACTAGCACATTTTGTCCGCGAGCTGCTTCTGTTCCTATACTATTGGTTCTATGTCGTGGCAGCTTCTTTACTGGCGTCCGAACTAACCTGGTCTAGTTAAGTAGTATCTTACCACTTTTTACTTTTCCAATTTTCCAATTTCTTAGCGGGACGTATGCCGCTGAAGATTCTTCTCTCTGAATGGCCAAAGCCCCTGGTGTCGTAGTTCTTAGCAGGAAATATGCTGCTAACACTTATTCTCGCCCCTGTGGCGTACATACCAATCTTGTTGCGAGTCCTTCACAAATTTTCATATGGAAATGGCAGATCCGGTCCAGTTGCCTAATTTGCCCAGAGTTTGGATCCGTTCCGCCTGTTACAGGACTCTTGATTGATGCACTAACTTCCCCTGCTGCACGATTAATCGAGTTCTTTACACTTTAATAATAATAATAAATTACTTTATTTCCTTGGATACAGAAAAAAGGCGAAGTTCAACTAATGTTGTTCTTCCACTTAATCGAACATAATGTCCAGGTAGGAACGTTAATATAATGTTCTTCCATCAGGTATACTACCTTAGTTGAAGTTACTTGAAATTTCGTGTTCCACTTCTTTTCTTCATTACTTTCTGTTGCTATGTTTAGCATGTTTTCTTCAAATTTCTTCTCATACTCTACTCTGCTCTCGCTGGTTTTTAGCATTTACACAAGTAGGTTCTGTTTCTGTATCCTTTTCTCTTTTGGCCTATGTCGCTTTTTTACTTTTATCGTTGCTCTTACTAGATAATGGTTTGACGACATTTTTGCTCCTCGACAACTTTTAATGCCTGTGATTAAAGTTTGATGTTTAGCTTCTATTACTAGATGATCAATTTGAATGACTACATTATCATTTCGATGCTTCCATGTTCCTTTATGAATTTCTTTATTCATCTTGAGAGTGAATACTAATCTTTGCTGCAAAGTTTATTAACCTTTGACCATTGCTGTTAGTTTTCTGGTGCAGACTGTGCTTGCCTATTACTCCTCTGTAGGTGCATGTACGTCTATTATACATATTTTCCTGTTTAATCCTCTTATTCTCCGGTAGCTGATTCTTTCACTTATTGCTTTAAAATTAATTATGTTCTCTACCCTTGCTTTTGATACTAAGAATCCAGTTCCTAATCGGTTTGACGTGCACCGCCATTTAAGAAGGTGTAATCTGTAAGTCCTACTATGGTATTGTCTTTTATTTTATGTCTTGTAATGCTGAAAGTTCTATTTGATATAGTTTGCATTGCTTTTCTAGTTGGTTTAGTGTTCCTTCATAATTTAAATCTGTTGCATCCTAAGAGCCCATGTACCAATTCCTATTTTTCACATGTTGGTTTACTACATTTACTTTTCCGTTGGGAACACTTACTTGATTTAATTGTTTTTTCATTTTACATAAACCATATTCATTCCCTTGTTCATTACCAATTGGTAGTCCTGGCGGTTACTTTTTGCTAGTTTTTCGGATCATTCGCGCGATCTGCCTGCTGTAGTGAGCTCTCGTTTTTGTTCCATTTATATACTACGTTGTCCACTGTCCAAAATTAATCAGTAGTACAAATTTTAAATAAAATGCTTACACAAAAGTTCTAACAAAAGTACAAACATGATCCACAACAGTTTAAAATTAAGTGCGTTCGCAATTAACCTAGACGCCGTGCTTGGGAAATCATTTAATCAGGTACGCAGTCCGTGAAGCGAACTGTACGATAGCAGCCCACGTCTGAAGTATTATTTCACCTAAAATAAAGGAAAACAAAATTTGATCTTAGCTTCCTTTGTACCCCTTTTGCACGCTATGTGATTATCCACATAAGCAAAGGTCCACACACAAACGAAGGTTGGAATGCAGGTGCCAACATCGTATCACGCCTAGGGTTACCAGCTCAGAATTTGTAAAATTAGAACACATACCTTCAGAAGCCCCGACATTTTGCTAGCGACCCCGGACGCCTCCAAAAACAAATAAAAAGCTGATTTTAAAAGATAAACTAAACTTTTTATTAAAGGTCTAAAATCACATAAAACTTTACATCAATCAACATAAGTAAAAACTAAGAACTCAAAACATGATTGGAATATTTTATTTGTATTTTTATTTGAGGCATATTTTACTAAGTAAGTTCATAGTAAACGTCAAGTTCATTAGTCTTTAGTGAAAAACTATTAAATAATGAATACGTTTCCAGGAAAACGAATTTTAGCTATCTATGCCTAAAAAACGATACTTACATCTAGATTTACTGATACTTTCCCAAATCCTGTTACAGTTTTAATTCCTCAGATCGACATTGATCATAATTATGGTCCAAAATCGGGTACAACCTACAGGGATCGCCGGCTTTACCAAAAACACAGATCTTAATGTGTTGGAGTAGATGTTGTCGCTCCGATTACTCGCACTAACTCAGTCGGGAAGGCGTGGTTCGAAAGCTCAAAGAAAAACCGGCGGCACTTACCCTAAAGATTGCTTAAAATAGATGCCTAGAGCGCCACTTGTTTCTAGATAAGGAATGGCAAACGTGTTAGAAACAAGAACACACACGTAGCCTATGGGGAAGTCCTCCACGTAACTGCACTCCACTACAGCGTCCCCTCCACCAAGTTCCTTCGGGCCTGTTGGTGTATACACGGTGTGGCCTTACGACAAATGACTTACCTTGTAGCCACACCCTCTAGAGCAATAAAAGAAAACACTAACAAGCCCAAATCTAGGGCGTTCTTACTTGAAGAGCAGGCTTTGGGTTCACACTTAATTACAACAGGCTTTTGCCGTAATTAACTAATGACTAAAGGGTTCAGCAACAACAAATAACTAGACTGAAATTAGCAAAGATTTAGGTTTAATAGCCCACCCAGTGGTGAGTTTAAATTTAATACAAAGGGTACATCCTAACTGGAATTTCGGGGTCCCCTAGCAAAAGTTAACTTAATCTAAGTATCATTAACAAATAAGCAGAACAAAATCACAGGAGTGACGCCCCTGCGTATAATAATTATTTGAATAATTCAATCAAACGGGCGTACGCAATGTCCAATATAAACTTCAATAGCGCACGACAGATGGTCGATATCACTTCACACGGCACATGATTAAACAATTTTACCTTAGCCCCAAAGCGTGTTTCTTTGGCGGGAGTGGTGAACGAGGTCCTGGTGAAGTCACTTGGCAGGGAGGGCTGCAGTGCAAACGGAGTTGTTGGGACAAGAGTTTAGGGAATCCCCAGTAATCAGGAACAAAAGATGACGGCCTTCGAAGAAGCTCGGGTGCAGCGTAACGAGGTGTTGCGAAAAATAATCCCTCAACGGTTGTGGGAGGAATGACGGCAAATACTACACTATTGCGCGGGCGGGCTCCCAATAATTACAAGAGGCACGGCGTTGACACACAGATTTGCAAACAGCAATGGTTTTCCCCACTTAACAGAGAAAAGTTAGTTACGGCTTAAAGATGTCGTCTCTAGTAGAATGTGCAATTAATGCAAATATCTTTCCCCGGAAAGTACACTATAGGAGACGAATCGGCCATTCGTATCAACGCCGAGTTACTTCACTACATCTGCCCGCACACGCAATTCCAAAACACCAACAATAAAATGCTTCGAAGGTTTGAGCTTGACTCACTTAAGTTCAGAAGAAATCAACACGCCGATTTACTAGAAAGGCACCGAAACTTGCTACAGGGCACTCACAAAAATAGCGCAGACAAAAGTTCATTAATGCTTTAACAAAAGCTCACAAAAATAGCGAAGCCCCCCCCGGCCGAGGCCCGGGGGTCGCGTTCTTCTAAAACGTTCTTGGTCGGAAGCTTGCTACTAATTAATTAATTTCAAAACGGGCTACGCGCGACGGATACAATGGAAGAAAATTCGGACTCAAAACCACTAATTTTAAATGCATCATTCCTTAAGGAGTTATCAATTCTTATTTCCTTCACACAAAGCTTGGTCATCAAGAAGCGTTCTAGAAGGAATTTCTGGCTTATACAGCGGATCCCAAAAATATTAAGTTACAAGGTCAGCTTTTACGAACTTCGGGCGTTGAAGTCAATAACAGGAAATGTCCAAGGGTAGCATAATGCGCTATTGCCAAAACAAATGTAATCCCAGAGCCTAATTTCTTTGTGCGTGGAACAAGGAAGGGTTGTTCAGAATAGATTTGATGCATACGAATTTAAAGAAGTGGTGATTACGACGCCGGGCAGTCGCGAAACATAACGCAATTGATATATGAAAGGGGGAATATTTATCAAGAAAGGAATTACAATATCTATGTTTGTTTTGAATTTAAAAAGAGAACGCTTACGGGACGAATTCTACGGACCGTGAACGCATCATTGTTTGGGCCAAATTATATTTAAAATGTAGCTAGTACAGGGCCGAATCCAGGAAAAATTCGGGCAGAATATTTTTAACTAATTTCGTTAATGACAACATAAAGTTGAACTGACAGCAAAAACGGCTTAACGAGGTCGAATATTCTAACACCCCCCTTACTAGAGATCAATTTCCCAAATTGGTCCTTGAGACGACCGAGAGAGTTGTTAGAAGATTCGCTTAGCTTGAGGTGCGGATTGAGATAGCCGTCACTACTCGGGATCCCAACCACGCGATGACGGATAGCGTCAAGGACAGAGTGAGAAGGAAGAAGAAATTGCCAAAAAGACCGGTTACGCCGGTGGAAATTACGTAAACTTATTATCATAAATGTCAAATCCGGGAAAAGTCATTAATGCGTGATTGTCAAAATCGGGAAACGTCTTACGCCCGAGCACAATTCCGTCCAACCGACCAAGGGAACTCGGGGAGTATTTGTAAGAACTACAAACACATAAAAAAAGAAGAAGAAGTCCAAGATCTAACCCCAAAAGCTGATCTGAAGAGGGCACGCTGCGCGTCACGGGATCAGCGCATTGTGTGAGTCCCACAGCAGGAACACCAACAGGGAAAGAAAGGACAAAAGGTTGCGACAGAAACTGTCAAAAATGGTCAATGATCGGGAGTAATATAAAAGAAAACTAAGTCCACCGAAATCCTCAATTGATGACGATGCCGAAAGCCAAATCGTCTATGAATTCGCAAAATGCGGGACCGAAAATGACTCCAACACCGAACACCAAAAGAAAATCCGGAAAAACAAAGTCTCCAACAAATGTCAAACATAAATTTCACTAAAGACACAACGTGCGAACACCGGGCCCTGGTGTCACATGAAGCTCAAAAGCTAACAACAAAATCGCTCCTCCCAAAGTCCAAAGGGCAGGAATACGATGCATGACCTAAAGCCATCAAAAGTCTTCAACGAGATTGCCTTTCCCAAAATCCAAAGGGCAAAGACACCTAAAGTGACAACCTAAAGTCATCAAAAGAAAATTCGGTAGGTGACGACAGATCGTCAATAAATAACGGAACGATGGAGTCTTGATCGAAAAAGAATTATTCTAGGCTTCAGAATGGCACAGCGTAACCAGAATTTGCAAAGATGCAACGCTCTCACACTACACGAGAACACAAGCGGGATTACTTAAGCGGCGTCTTCAAACAGATGTGCAATAAAGCAGAATTTGCCCCACCTCAACCTTCAGAGCGTGGACAGCAACGGTACAAAACGTCGATCCCAAGAAAATTTTACGCTGACCTAGAAGTCACTAAAACAAAACAACAACAGGCGACTAAATCGCAACATACTCCAACACGATAAACAACTAAGTTAATAAACGAAAGGGGTACGACAAAAAGTGTACAAGACACTACGACAAGTGATGATGCACGCGATGAAATCAGAAAACGAAGTTGGGCGATACACAATAGAAATGAAAACGAAATAGAAGTCAATCAAAAAATACTACGCCAATCCAACTAAGATGGTTTGAGAGACCTTAAAAATTCGCATACGCGGATCTCACAAACACACCAACACAAAACCACATCCTAACAACGGACCAATAAAGAATAAGGAAAACGAAATGATTTCCAACTCGTCAACAAACAACAACGCGGCACCACATTAAAGGATAACAACAAAAAAGTCAACATCAGTAATCTAAATGCGTCAATGTCGATGAACTCTACTAACTTCGACTTAAATTCAGAATAGCACAATAAAATTTCAAATTAGCTGAAGGCTAAACACAATCAACAATTAACGAATTCAAAAAAAGTTCGATACCTTCCAAAAATTTCAGAGTTTTCACGAAAAAGACTAAAAAACACGGTTTACTTAATGATCCATACTAAAAGAAACAATTAACACCAAAAGAAGGGCTTCAAAATATGCCCTAGCACTAAAAAGAAAATGTTGAAATCTTAAACACGAAAAAACACAAAAATCCCGCGAAAAATCCCGGGAAAAACAATGTTTAGTCTGTCAAAGGGATAGCAAGGAACTTATTTAATAAAAGAAAACATATAGGATACGCGTCCTGATATGAAAAAAACACGTTTCCATATTTCAAAGTCTTAAAAAGTCAAGTTTTCATGCAAAATACTGGAAAAAACTATATGACGTTAATGCCAAACCCTAAAATGAAGCTGTATGACAAGAAAAGAAACACAAAAACAATGCCCTAAAGGCGTTATCGACAAAAACGAGCCACACGTTGGGATAGCCACTTAGATCTGTTACAGTTTTAATTCCTCAGATCGACATTGATCATAATTATGGTCCAAAATCGGGTACAACCTACAGGGATCGCCGGCTTTACCAAAAACACAGATCTTAATGTGTTGGAGTAGATGTTGTCGCTCCGATTACTCGCACTAACTCAGTCGGGAAGGCGTGGTTCGAAAGCTCAAAGAAAAACCGGCGGCACTTACCCTAAAGATTGCTTAAAATAGATGCCTAGAGCGCCACTTGTTTCTAGATAAGGAATGGCAAACGTGTTAGAAACAAGAACACACACGTAGCCTATGGGGAAGTCCTCCACGTAACTGCACTCCACTACAGCGTCCCCTCCACCAAGTTCCTTCGGGCCTGTTGGTGTATACACGGTGTGGCCTTACGACAAATGACTTACCTTGTAGCCACACCCTCTAGAGCAATAAAAGAAAACACTAACAAGCCCAAATCTAGGGCGTTCTTACTTGAAGAGCAGGCTTTGGGTTCACACTTAATTACAACAGGCTTTTGCCGTAATTAACTAATGACTAAAGGGTTCAGCAACAACAAATAACTAGACTGAAATTAGTAAAGATTTAGGTTTAATAGCCCACCCAGTGGTGAGTTTAAATTTAATACAAAGGGTACATCCTAACTGGAATTTCGGGGTCCCCTAGCAAAAGTTAACTTAATCTAAGTATCATTAACAAATAAGCAGAACAAAATCACAGGAGTGACGCCCCTGCGTATAATAATTATTTGAATAATTCAATCAAACGGGCGTACGCAATGTCCAATATAAACTTCAATAGCGCACGACAGATGGTCGATATCACTTCACACGGCACATGATTAAACAAAGCGAAAACACATATTTACTGTAAACAATTTTACCTTAGCCCCAAAGCGTGTTTCTTTGGCGGGAGCGGTGAACGAGGTCCTGGTGAAGTCACTTGGCAGGGAGGGCTGCAGTGCAAACGGAGTTGTTGGGACAAGAGTTTAGGGAATCCCCAGTAATCAGGAACAAAAGATGACGGCCTTCGAAGAAGCTCGGGTGCAGCGTAACGAGGTGTTGCGAAAAATAATCCCTCAACGGTTGTGGGAGGAATGACGGCAAATACTACACTATTGCGCGGGCGGGCTCCCAATAATTACAAGAGGCACGGCGTTGACACACAGATTTGCAAACAGCAATGGTTTTCCCCACTTAACAGAGAAAAGTTAGTTACGGCTTAAAGATGTCGTCTCTAGTAGAATGTGCAATTAATGCAAATATCTTTCCCCGGAAAGTACACTATAGGAGACGAATCGGCCATTCGTATCAACGCCGAGTTACTTCACTACATCTGCCCGCACACGCAATTCCAAAACACCAACAATAAAATGCTTCGAAGGTTTGAGCTTGACTCACTTAAGTTCAGAAGAAATCAACACGCCGATTTACTAGAAAGGCACCGAAACTTGCTACAGGGCACTCACAAAAATAGCGCAGACAAAAGTTCATTAATGCTTTAACAAAAGCTCACAAAAATAGCGAAGCCCCCCCCGGCCGAGGCCCGGGGGTCGCGTTCTTCTAAAACGTTCTTGGTCGGAAGCTTGCTACTAATTAATTAATTTCAAAACGGGCTACGCGCGACGGATACAATGGAAGAAAATTCGGACTCAAAACCACTAATTTTAAATGCATCATTCCTTAAGGAGTTATCAATTCTTATTTCCTTCACACAAAGCTTGGTCATCAAGAAGCGTTCTAGAAGGAATTTCTGGCTTATACAGCGGATCCCAAAAATATTAAGTTACAAGGTCAGCTTTTACGAACTTCGGGCGTTGAAGTCAATAACAGGAAATGTCCAAGGGTAGCATAATGCGCTATTGCCAAAACAAATGTAATCCCAGAGCCTAATTTCTTTGTGCGTGGAACAAGGAAGGGTTGTTCAGAATAGATTTGATGCATACGAATTTAAAGAAGTGGTGATTACGACGCCGGGCAGTCGCGAAACATAACGCAATTGATATATGAAAGGGGGAATATTTATCAAGAAAGGAATTACAATATCTATGTTTGTTTTGAATTTAAAAAGAGAACGCTTACGGGACGAATTCTACGGACCGTGAACGCATCATTGTTTGGGCCAAATTATATTTAAAATGTAGCTAGTACAGGGCCGAATCCAGGAAAAATTCGGGCAGAATATTTTTAACTAATTTCGTTAATGACAACATAAAGTTGAACTGACAGCAAAAACGGCTTAACGAGGTCGAATATTCTAACAATCCAAATATCAAACCTCGTTTTGAATTACACAACGTAGATACATTTGTTTATTGCTTATTTCCTTTGTTATTTTAAGGTCTTAATAAATCCAATAACGGCGAAGTAGAGAGCAGAGTGTGTGCACACATTGACACACAACATAACATCAACTCAAATGACTATTGACTACGCAAGTTCGTAAAATTATATTGTGTATTTTTGTTTAATAGTGTGTGGCCAGCGGCGCTAGCAAAAATCGAGCGGAACGTTGCTTGTCCGCCTGTTTCTCGAAACAGTACGATACTAGTAATGTTACAAACAACAAACTTAAAATCACGGATGCATGCAATAACTCTCCCCGGACGCCCTAAAAAAGAGGACAGTGTCCAGGGAAAAGAGGATGGATGGCAACTCTAATTACGGCGACTGCTAACCTATGCGTTTCAGGGGCCCGAGGCTGGTTGCCCAGATGAATTGGGGCAACGTGCCGCTGAATGACAGGTCAGTGCATATAAAATCCGCCAACTCGGCGCGAGAAACAAATCCACCACAGAACTACCCGGCTACAACAATCTGCAACTTCTGCGAAAGCCACGAACCAAAACAACCATATTCTGTAAGCCCATAAATTCGCAGGCCAAATTCAAAGGTGCTACAACCAAGTCCCCATCACGGCGTTCGAGGAAAAGAGACAAAATCAAACATTCGAGTCGCTTGGCAGCGCAGATAAGAGTCAAGAAAGGCTATGAGTGCGTGAACATACGAAAACCTACAGCACAGCCATCTAAATGTAACAATCGGTATAACTGCTTGCAGAACAATGAGAAGCAGCGCTACCGTTCACAAAACATATCTGGCCCAACCCGACCGCCAAAACTGTAGGAGGCCCTCTAATTATTCAAATTATATTATTTTAAATGTTTATTAATATATATTCAATAACTTAATAACACTTTAACGGGTAAAAGGTGGTAAAAGTAAAAAGGAACAGGGGGTTAAAATTGTTATTGTTTATTGTTTGCGCTGTGAGTTGATTTTGGGTTAAAACGGAGTAAAAAAGCTTATCTTTTTTAATACTTATGTAAATTTTGTGGCGTGTTTGAATAATTTTTGTTCTGTGTATATGATGTTTCCGTTTGAATTATTAAAATTAAAAATTGACTTAAAACATCGCCGGAATGTAGGTAAGCCATTAATGATAATTTTTTGTTTAGCAATTGTTAAAAATTAAGAGCCCCCCAAATACAATTATTACGAACCGCCACTGCGTATAGTGCTGATACTAAATTACGACTCATAAAAGTTACTAACTAACAATTGGGAAGAAATTAAATGCTCGGCATTTTATTTATACTGCAGGTCATATTTTCCCGATAGTTTGTCCAAATGCATGATTAGAAAATAAATGTTCGATAAAAATACTAAACGCTCGATAAGTGCATTGAGTGCTCGGAATAAAATTTATATGCATCGTAAGAAAATAAATGTTCCATAAAAATATCAGACGGTCGACAATGATGACGAACGTTCGGTATAAAATTCAAATGCCTATTAAATTAAGGAACATTCAATAAATATAACTGCCGCTCGATACAAAGTAATGATGCTCGGTACAAAATTTACATCTTTGGGTAAATTATAATAGACAACACGTACGTACGATAATTACAATCTATGCTCGGTATGAAATTTACTTGCTTTCTTTTGCATGTTTTTTTACATTACCTTTCATTAAAAGCAATGACTATATCTAGGTAAACTGTAATTCTCATAATAGTACATTGTGTATCTAGGACGAAAAGCTTAACATTTCCAGACGACTGTGAATATTGTTAAGCGAGATGAATGCCCAACAACACAGGAGTCTGGGAATGTTGCTTTTTGTCCAAGATACACATACTATTTTTCCGCCGATCGATACGAGTAACTAAAAAAATTAGGAAATAGTACTCGAATATTCCCTGCCTAGGCCAGGAATATTATTCCTGTACAGTTTTAGTGTAAATTACCTAACAACGGCTGATGTAATGGAATGTTTGAATTATTCCTGTACAGTTTTATTGTAAACTAGCTTTTGCCAGCGACTTCGCTCGCCTACTTAAGAAAGTACCTAAGGATTACGACTACTTATTTTTTCAGTTTATACTTAAAGTATTTTTTATGTCACGTCCACCGTCTTGGACTTAAAAACAAATGTCATTTTCGCAATCAACGTCCCAAAAACCATCAATAACGACACCCATATCGATCTTTAGACTTATCTACCCCATTTCATCCCCTAAGGGGTTGAGTTTTGGAAAATCACGAGATACGTGTTTGCTTATTTGTTTTTATGAGTACTCCTACAAAGTTTCAAGTCGAAATGTCTATTTAATATTATTTCTCCATACAAAATTGGAACCCCTATTTTACCCCTTTAGGGGTTGAATTTCGAAATATCCTTCCTTATTCCTTGTATATGTCATAAAGGGGACCTCTGTGCAAAATTTCAGCTTTCTAGGTCCAAGGGTTTGGGCTGGGCGTTGATGAGAGGGTTAGGACTTTCATTTTTATATGTGTATATAGATTACCTGGCAAATCTAGACAACGAAAACCTTTCTCTTAGAGTATTTTCGTCCTTGATAATAATAATAATAATAATTTATTAAGCAATATTAACAAGATTAACAATAACAATAACTCTGTTAAAAGACTCTAGGCGGTTATTAGTACTTGGAGTTTTCTTGTCTACCCCTTCTTACCAGTTTCGATTCAACTGGAGCCATTAACGTTCAAAATAATTTGTAAAGTCTTTTGGTTCCTTCAATTGGGAAACAAACATGTCATAAGCTTTGTCGAATACTTCACGATTTTCACTTAGTTGAAGACAATCAAGATCTTCCAGGATCTTAGAGATATTTTATTTAGGATGCACGAGTTGATCAGCTTTTTTTTCTTACGTTTCTTTTCATATGTGCCTAACACATCTTATAATATTCCACCCTTGTGCTCATTAAGGGTACAAAGATAATTACTAATTAACTTTCTGGTAGCTAGTCGAGTCGGAGACAGGGTCAAGATTTCCCAGATATACATAAGAAGCGTAGCAAACCAAACACAGGATAGCTTTAAACAATTTAATATTGGTACTCAGAACTATTTACAAACGTAATCATAATTGTATAATTGAAAATGAACATTTATCTCGAAAATAAAAGTAATCCTTCGCTTCTTGCCCCTTGTCGCTGCAACCCGTCGTACAGCCGTGTAAACGGTGATCTCTGGATAGCCCCCTCGGGAATTCTTGTGGAGACGCCTCTGGTAACTTCTGGACCGACTTCGAGATAGGCGCGCGTTCTTCACTTGGCCCTCAGCGAAAGAGTTTCGGGCACATGTTGCTGTAATGTCAGGTTAATTAACTAAATATCGGATTCTTGCTTACGTGACGGCGGTTTCCTAAGGGATTGGCCCTTAGTCGGAGAATTCGCGGTGTGATGTTGGTGTAAGAAGCGGCGCCACGCGGATTCGGTGGAGAGATTCACCTGGTGAACGTCCTTGAGCTACCTGTTGGTGCGTAGGAGGTGATCTCGGGCTTCGCTGGTAAGTAGAATTCTGTAGCTAATAAAAACATTAACCAATTCTTTCGAGGGGAGCAATTTAGTCTTAATACGGGCTTTTGAACTAGATATTACGGGACGCTATTGTCATATCTTAATTGCCAGCACTTTGGTGAAATAATTATTTCCAAAATGAAATTTAGATTGTTTGCTAAGCAAGTTATCTCCATAGACGGGCCTGGCGGTCTCTAAAAAAGGAAGAGTCGTCGCCGGCAAACACGTCTTAAGGATTTGTCAAATTAAATTATCAACAGATTTGGAATTATTTAACTTAATTTACCTAGACGGGCCTGACGGTCTCTAAATAGAGTCTTCGTCGGCTAACACGTCTCAAGGATTTGTTACATTAAATTATTAACGAATTCGGATTCCTTTATTTAATTTGGATCTCGGGGAAACAAGTTAAAATAAGGGCAGAACGGCGGAGCGGCTCTCAAGCGAACTTCGTCCCGTACCAATTCTACAGGATATGGGACAGGTTTCAGGTTGCAATCGTGAAGGCGGCCTTCTCGTTGAAGAAGTCTTCGCCTATCGCCGACTACGGATCAGGTCAGGAAAATGAATCTAAGGTTCTTAAATAACTAGCCAGGACGGAACGGGGTCGGGATCTAGGAGAGGAATGGATGCTGGTGAAGGTGTCGGTGTACAAGTGGAGGAATGCCTTGCGGAGCGGTCGTGAAACTGCTTATAAATGTTCGCCTTCGGAATTCGTGTAGCGAACAACTTCCTCGGAGGGTTTAAGAGGGGGACCGGCGCAGAGATGCGCAAACGTGGAGCGGGGGATCCGTTGATGACGCGCCGTTATCGCTGGATGGGCGTTCCAGATCTACAGCCCCTGATAATCAAAAATCGCTGAGGGGGAACGCGCTAATTAATTTTAATTTAAAAACGCGTTCGCCCGGGGCGAAACGTTACACATGACCTCCTCCTGGGTAAAAATGGGAGACCACCGGTGGAGAAGACGTCCACAAGGGACCTGAGGATCTCGACACAGAAACCCTGTCTAGTCCGTAAGTCCTCCTGAAACCCTCAGGGGTCAGCCTCATCAGCTGACACGGGCCTAGCGTTCCCGAGGCACCCGAGCGAATCCCAGATGAAGAAGATGGCACCAGAAAGCCAGTTTTTCAGTCCCAGAGCCGCAGGAAGCTGCATGTAAGTGCCTGGTGAGTCTGGAAAGAAAGAATCATGTAAGTTTGTGTGAATGCCGCCGTAGTTAGCGTGAAAACTTACCATGAAACCCGTTTGGAGATGAGTCCTGTGCGCCGTTGTGTGAAAGATTTTACGCCGGGCTCCGCGGCCTCTGAATTTTTCCCTAGAGATTGTGTTGTGAAAGAAGGTTATCCTGAACCCCGAATCCTTTCGCACACTCAGAATCTCCCAGCATGAATGTAGGTTGATACCGCAACTGCATCAGCTCCGTAAGCTCCTACTAGTGTGATCACATGTTGAGACCGCAACTGTGCATCAGCTCCGGGAGTTTGTAACTCTGTGCTTAATCCAGATAAGCGTCAGAGAGCGTTCCAGACGAATGCATTTATAATGCGATTCCAGAATGTATTCCAGATGAATGCCTTTGTGACAGTGCAATTCTAGAATGAATGCAAATGTGCATCCGCTCCGTGAGTGTGAAACTCTCCTACCCAGATAAGCGTGAGAGAGTTTTCCCTGAACGAATGTACCTGTAACAGAGCGTTTAACTTTAAAATGCGATTAGTATGATTGAAAGTACTGACCGTTCTCCTTCTGAAGCGTACTTTTACCCCCGTAGACCCGGCTAACAGTAAAAGTTTGTAGGTATACCGAAGCTTGAAGGAGAAGATGTAGAAAGGAAGCCAACTGTTTCCTGTACCAGATGACTCGAAGTTGAATTTTTTTTGTGCGTACTAGTTTCCGGAAGATTGTGCGCCGGGCTCCGCGGCTTATACAATCTTCTTCCAGCTGAAAATTTGAATGAATGTACAAATAGTCTGTCCTGAAACCGGAATGCTTTCAAGTATCCAAATAAGTCCAGAATGTATTCCGAAAGAAATGAATGTTTTCTGTGTCGAGATCCTCAGGTCCCTTGTGGACGTCTTCTCCACCGGTGGTCTCCCATTTTTACCCAGGAGGAGGTCATGTGTAACGTTTCGCCCCGGGCGAACGCGTTTTTAAATTAAAATTAATTAGCGCGTTTCCCCTCAGCGATTTTTGATTATCAGGGGCTGTAGATCTGGAACGCCCGTCCAGCGATAACGGCGCGTCATCAACGGATCCCCCGCTCCACGTTTGCGCATCTCTGCGCCGGTCCCCCTCTTAAACCCTCCGAGGAAGTTGTTCGCTACACGAAGTCCGAAGGCGAACATTTATAAGCAGTTTCACGACCGCTCCGCAAGGCATTCCTCCACTTGTACACCGACACCTTCACCAGCATCCATTCCTCTCCTAGATCCCGACCCCGTTCCGTCCTGGCTAGTTATTTAAGAACCTTAGATTCATTTTCCTGACCTGATCCGTAGTCGGCGATAGGCGAAGACTTCTTCAACGAGAAGGCCGCCTTCACGATTGCAACCTGAAACCTGTCCCATATCCTGTAGAATTGGTACGGGACGAAGTTCGCTTGAGAGCCGCTCCGCCGTTCTGCCCTTATTTTAACTTGTTTCCCCGAGATCCAAATTAAATAAAGGAATCCGAATTCGTTAATAATTTAATGTAACAAATCCTTGAGACGTGTTAGCCGACGAAGACTCTATTTAGAGACCGTCAGGCCCGTCTAGGTAAATTAAGTTAAATAATTCCAAATCTGTTGATAATTTAATTTGACAAATCCTTAAGACGTGTTTGCCGGCGACGACTCTTCCTTTTTTAGAGACCGCCAGGCCCGTCTATGGAGATAACTTGCTTAGCAAACAATCTAAATTTCATTTTGGAAATAATTATTTCACCAAAGTGCTGGCAATTAAGATATGACAATAGCGTCCCGTAATATCTAGTTCAAAAGCCCGTATTAAGACTAAATTGCTCCCCTCGAAAGAATTGGTTAATGTTTTTATTAGCTACAGAATTCTACTTACCAGCGAAGCCCGAGATCACCTCCTACGCACCAACAGGTAGCTCAAGGACGTTCACCAGGTGAATCTCTCCACCGAATCCGCGTGGCGCCGCTTCTTACACCAACATCACACCGCGAATTCTCCGACTAAGGGCCAATCCCTTAGGAAACCGCCGTCACGTAAGCAAGAATCCGATATTTAGTTAATTAACCTGACATTACAGCAACATGTGCCCGAAACTCTTTCGCTGAGGGCCAAGTGAAGAACGCGCGCCTATCTCGAAGTCGGTCCAGAAGTTACCAGAGGCGTCTCCACAAGAATTCCCGAGGGGGACCGGCGCAGAGATGCTCAAACGTGGAGCGGGGGATCCGTTGATGACGCGCCGTTATCGCTGGACGGGCGTTCCAGATCTACAGCCCCTGATAATCAAAAATCGCTGAGGGGGAACGCGCTAATTAATTTTAATTTAAAAACGCGTTCGCCCGGGGCGAAACGTTACAATCTTAATTGTAACGTTTGAACCAAACACAATTTTAAAAGCACTTTGTATTCTATGGGCCGCATCGCATATTAATATCGAAGGATCAATACTTTCACCAAATACGTTCTCCGCACTAATTCTCAGAGCTTTGAATGCAAAAACGAAATCCTCTGGTAGCTCATAGGTGCAAACTGCTACTCCAAAAGTATGGAATGTTCTTTCTCGATCTGTTGTTCCAAACACAAGTAGCAGAAAACCTTGCCACATAACCTTACATGTTGCATCTGCATCAATATGGCAGACATTTAGCCATAAACTTAATAAATTTTTGGTAGACATAAAAAACCGAAAAAAAGACGGATCCCCATATTCCATTTGATGAGATAGTATGAAAGCTTAGTCTTCGCCATCTGGTACGTGAGAGTGGTCGATTCAAAATGTTTCTAATTCACCAAGACTTATGGAATTTGAACCGAATTTTGACGTTCTTAAAGAAGACAAATAGTTATTAGCATTTTAACTTTTGGACCGTAATCGAATAGGGTCTTAATCTCAGTTTTAGTATGTTCGCTCATTTTAACGGTCGCTTTGGATACTATACTGTCCCAAATAAGGAGCAATTCCGATCGATATAAAAATACATCTAAAGTATTGGCCGGATAATACAAATATGCACCAGAGGCACATTGCTCTCTGCGGCATTTGACTTTTTTGCTACGCTAAATAGCACTAACGTTTCCCTTTGTATCGAGATTTTTATGAAAAACGCTCCAAATACCTTCCTCCTTCACTGACTTGAGACCTAAGGCTTTCTTATTAAACACTTGTTCTCTTTTCCACTTCTTGCCTACCTTCTTCTTGCTTCTTGCTGTGCATGCTTCTCAAATACATCACTCTCACTTTAATCAGATGAACTGTACTGTGTAAATCTCACTATGACTCATATTTAAAGTCACTTCTAGAGTGATAAACACACAATAAAGGCTTGGCCCGCATATCGAACCTTTGAAAAGCATTAAATTATCGAGCGTTTATTAATACAATATTATACAAAATTTCAATTAATAGTAAACTTCAGATATCGACCATTTGTTTTTTTAGGGTACATATTTAATTAAAATATCGAGCAGAACTTACAATGCAAATGATATATTTTATATTGTAGATTTTGTTAAATTTTTAATGGAATATTTAGTATTTTTTAGAGTGAAAAATGCATTAAAATGCCGAATGTTTATAACCACCCCTAAAATGTATGATAACCAGCTACATACATGTTGATTGTTATTTAATGGGTTCGTGTTCGATTCCCAGTCCCTGTGAAGTTTTTAAAAATAAAAAAATGTGGATGAAAACTTCTACAGAATGCCATCATTCGGAAATGATGTAAAGCCGTGGGTCGCATGTTACTATGATGTGTATCATGCAAAAGAACTCTTGCTAGGGTTGGAACTCCTAAGTCTCGGCGAAATTCTAAGTAGAGCTTTGACCATATGACCATAGCAGTTGGTGTCTAAGGTACCTGGTACTTCGCATGCCTAGACCTTGTCCACAACGAACAAATAAACAAAGCGAATTGTATGTATAATATTGATCAAGTATGTAAATGAGGTAATGTTATATTGTTTGTTTGTTTGTTAATGGACAAGGTCTAGGCATGCAGAGTACTATGTACCTTAGACACCGACTGCTTTGGTCATATGGTCAAAGTCCTACTTAGAATTTGGCCGAGACTAAGGAGTTCCAACCCTAGCAAGGGATCTTTTACATGCTACACATCGTAGTAACATGGGACCCACGGCTTTACATCACTTCCGAATGATGGCATTCTGTAGAAGCTTTCATCTGCATTTTTTTATTTTTGAAAACCCCACCGGGACCGGGAATCGAACTCGCGACCCTTAGATCAGTAGTCAGGATGCTTACCACTGAGCTACCGACCCCGGCTAGGTAATGTTATATATCATGTTTGTATATGAAATAATTGAGTTGGTTGTTTTTCCCCAGAAGGAAATCAAAACGATTGTACTTTCAAAATTGGAAAAAATACAATTTTGCCAGTAAAAGTGTTAATTTATCGTTTTATTAGATGAATACGAACGCGTGGCAGAAGGGCTGCAACTAAATAAAAGTTCAAACGGCAAATAAATTCAGGAAATATAATATTCGTGATTGACAAGAAAATCGTCCAACGTACAGTGATCACCCAAAGGCAGTCTTTAATGACGGGTGTCTCTATAAGACACCTGGAAAGGTAAAACCTTAAGGCTTAAATTCAGTAAGGCCGTCTTCAACCGTAAAATAGTGAAACTGAAGCTTAGATATTTCGCTTTGCAGTACCATGATCGAGAAACTAATTGAAGGAGCATTGTCAGTATTCTTTTCTCCAGCGCGATATAAGACATTTTTTTTCAAAAATGTGGATGTTATCGCGTTACACATAAAAAATGTAAATTAATTAATATAAGTAACATCAATCAGAAATTCGTTAAAACCCTTCACCACACAAATCAGATTTATATGTTTTTCTTCATGTTCCGCGCTACATACATGTATTTCATTTCAAGGAATAGTTCCTAATTTAAGGGTGCAAGTATAAGTGACTTAAAAATCAAACGTCAATGTTGACATTTAAGTATAAAGGTACAGGTTACAGAATCTAGTGTACCTGTATAATACTTTAGTAAGAGTAGAGCAAACAGCTAAAAATTTTGGATCATTTTTTTATGGCTACCAAGATTTAATGACATATTGAAAAACAAAGTTGGCAACACATTAGGCCACACAAAATGCAGTTGGACAGTAAGCACATTTACAAGTAAAGCTAACAAGAGTAGAAGCTGCAAGTATGAAGTTATTTCCACTATTCCTAACGTCGGTCGTTCATTCAAACTATTCTCTCGTAATGTAAAAAGCTTGATAACGTTACTTGTATCGTAAATTACTATTACAGTAGAAGTCCGTTAGGCGAGCATATCCTAATCGAAAACCTCCACACGGAGAAACAATTCAACGTTTAGCAAACGATGTTTTACAAAATGGCACAGTAAGTGATGTAAAGCATACTGGAAGACCTTGTTCTGGCCGTTCAAACTAAAATATTGAGCTTCTTCGGGCTGATGTTCAGGTAGAACAAAAAACTTCCACAATAAGACGTGCGGCGCAATTATGGTTGTCTGTGAAAGTTTTTGGTTCTGCCTGAACATCAACCCGAAGAAGCTCAATATTTTAGTTTGAACGATCAAAACGAGGTCTTCCAGTATGCTTTACATCATTTACTGTGCCATTTTGTAAAAATTCGTTTGCTAAACGTCGAATGGTTTCTTCGTGTGGAGGTCGTCGATTAGGATATGCTCTCCTAAAAGCGCGTTGAGTTGAAATTATAGAAGAAAAGTTTTGGAAATACAATTTAACAATTTCTGCTAGTTGTTGAGCCGAATAACGCTCAATAACAAAATTCTGTACCTTTCTACTTTGATACATGGTGTACTTTACACCATGCTTTGATATACAACTGCACTTTTGACAACTGTCAAGGAAATAACAAAATTATAACAATATTCCATAGCTGGGTATATTTTTCCGCACCCTTTAAATGTCATTAATTTCCAATTTCGTGTATAGCTGTAAGCAGTTTTAAGTTGTAACCAGCTCGTAACTTATGGCGTCTGTAGAAAATGATGAAGATATTTCTAAAGACAAGACGTTAAGATTGTGAATGAGCAAGTTATTTTAGCGTATGCTCAGAAGTTATAGCAGTCTTAAGCCTTCTTCTATGTGGAGTTGAAGGCTTGCTTGCTACTGAATTGTGTGACAAAAGTCACTTTGACGTTTGGCACAAAATTTAGCAGGCCATAGTCTTTACGGACACTTTTTACGGCCGCAGGCCATAAAAAGGTTGCTTACGTAGTAGTAAATAGTCCTTAAATTAGGCATTATAAAATAGTTATTTATGCAACACGTGCAAAAAGTAGTACTTTTTTTACGAATGGGAAGTTTTGCAATCACATGAGTGAAAAATAAACACTTTATGCATGAGTTTCATACAATATTTTTAACTTGTAGACTCTGGTTGGCTGAACATTAATAATCGTGAAATATTGCAATGTCAGTCTTTTTCATCAAATTTCAAGAACTAAAACTTCTGGGTATTTATATAATAAAATAACTTTTAGAACAAGGTTCAGAGGTCCTACATCCAGTCACGGAATTAAGTAGTTCTTTGTGAGCTTAGACGACAGTGCATCATTCAAATCTTCATTAATATATGCGCAATAAGCTATTACAGAAATGTATTTCGTAAGTTACGGTGGAAATTACTTCTGCATATACCGGGTGTCCATTCTCAAAGTCGAACATAGGCAATTGACATTAGTGTATTCAATTTGCAGGTATTTTACCATTAGTTCTATACTACATGAATAAATATTAAAGTAACAACAGTTTTTATTATAAGCTATGTAAAATAAACAATAATAAATAAAGATCCTCCTCCTTAGTCCTCATCCCTTGACAGGAAAGTGGTGACTGTCATTGCAATGGATGCCTTCCACTCTTCCCGATTAGTTGCCATATGAATCGCCTCATAGACAGGGGTCCCAATCATCTCTCGAATCTGGTCTGTTCATCGGCGCGGAGAGCGGCCTCTGGTTCTTCTACCTTCGGCTTTCCCTTCGACCATTAACAACTCCATATCGTTACTGCGCCTAGATGTATGCCCAAAATATCTCAAGATGCGTTCACATATGACTGTGTGAATTCGTTTTTTTGGCGCATAGTTCTTTTAGGATGGATACGTTGGTTCGATGCTCTGTCCAAGAAATGCGAAGCAGTCTTCGGTAAGTACACATCTCAAAAGCATCCAGTTTCTTTCGTTCTTTTGCTTTGATAGTTCACGTTTCTGAGGCATATAATAGAATGGAAAACACCAAGCTGTGCATGAGGCGCATTTTTGTTGTTTTTGTAATGTCTCGGTCTTTCCATATTTTCGTGAGTTTAATAACCGCGCTCCTGGCTGTTTCAATTCTTCTGCGAATCTCGCTTTCAGAATTTCCATCGTTTGTGATCACAGCGTCTATAGTCTGTTCAGTAAACATAAAAACACAAAGTGGCCTTCTCTAGGAATGTACTTACAAAAAGTTACTAAAACAAATGGGTTAAGGGTGTAACATTTACATTCCATCTGTCATAAATGTTGTAATTAACTACTTTTAAGGGTATTATACGAATACTGTGTTGATACTATTGACGTAGCGGTTATTAATATGTATTTTTTATTACATTTTATAAAACTTCAGATGAGCATTTCTAGAAAATATCTACTTTGATACTGACAATCAGACATATTAATTGTCATTTTTAAATTCAAATCTGCCTGTATACAGGTGTGGAAACCTTTGCAAAACAAAATACAGAATCCCTAGTACAAAAATTATATGCACATGCCAACTTAAAAAAAAAATGTTTTTGTGTTTACTGAATGCCCTATAAGTAGATATACTTTTGGACTACTTCGTATTCAAGGACTTGCCGGATTTCGGGTCTATTGTTATGGGTTCTGTCAATGATCATTATTTTAGTCTTGGAACGGTTAATATGCAGTCCCATATGTTGACTCTCTTCTTCCAAGTTATGCATGAGATGTTACAACTTCTGTTTGTCTTTAGCCACGATAACGGTATCATCGGCGTAACGCAAGTTGTTAATTTTCTTACCATTTATGGAAATACCTCCCTCATATTCATCAAGAACCTTTCGCATGATATTTTCTCCGTAGACATTGAAGAGCAGGGGCGACAATATGCAACCTTGACGAACGCCTGCATATACCGTGTGTCCACAGGAAGACGCACCATAGGGATAACCAAATAGAATAGAAAGATCGGCTAATGCTGTGATCGCCGGCACGCTAAAACGTTGTTTTCTGGCTTCTGACTCGCCACGGTATGAAACAATATTGTTATAAATGGTACAAGAAAAGAGACGGTGGTCGTAGCACTGGTTGATATTTATATTCTATTAGCATTATCTTATCTCTATGGTGCGTACTCCTGTGGACACACGGTATGTTAAAGGATTTATATAGCATATTTTCGATCTGGACTTTTGCGGAACTGTTGGATGGGTACTCCCATCTCAGTTAGTACATTCCAAAGACATGACCATTTTACCGAATCGAATGCTCGTTGGTAGTCGACGAAGCAGAGGTACATAGGTATGTTGTATTCCTTAGTTTTCGCAATTAATTGGCGCAAATTGAGGATTTGCTCTCGGGTACCTTTCCCCTTAACAAAGCCCGTCTGTTCCTCTGAAATCTGTGGCGTTAGATAGTACTTTAAGCGTTCGTTAAGAATACGAAGCATTATCTTGCTAGCATGGCTCATAAGTGCGATCATGCGGTAATTAAGAACATTCAGTTGTAGCGCCTTTCTTGTGCAGAGTGATGAGAGTTGATATACACCAATCTTCTGGCCAGTTGCCGGTGTTCCATATTCTCAAGCAGATTTTGTGGAATAGGTCAGTTCCTTGATCTCCCAAGAGTTTGATCAGTTCCGATGGTATTCCATCTATTCCTGTTGCTTTTCCAGTCTTGAGATGTTTTATAGCAGATTCAACTTCGGACTTCATTATGGGTGGTTCATTTAGGTCTGTTATATATGGCAGTTCGGTATTTGTAGGATCGCCTCCATAAAGGTTTTCACAATAAGTTCTCCATACTTCTGCAACGTCATTAATATCGGTGATAATATCATCGTTTTAATTTTTTATGGCCCAAGATTTTGGTTTAAATTCCTTGACAGGTATTTAACTTTTCTCTACAAGTCTTTTATTTGTTGTTGGAAAGAGTGTTCTTCGACCTCTTCGCATATGCTTTTGATACGTGCGTTTTTGTCTCTTCTGCATGCCCCTCCTATTTCCTTATTTAATGTATGAAGTTGATCAACTTTGTGAGGATGTTGTGATGAATTAAGGACTCTTCGTTGTTCAATAAGGGAGTATGTAGCAGCGGTCATCCAATGTTGTTTTTTAACCTTTTCTGTTGTATTAGAAGCATTTTCTGCTCATTTGTTTAACCATGCTTTTCCTGATAACTACATTTTATTAGGGGTATTTTCATCTTGGAAGGTTGGTACAGGTAATGTTTTTATTGCCTTTTCGATTTCTGCGTTGTTAGAATCAAATCTCTTTTTCGCTATCGTTTTTCGTGGCCTATATAGTTTGAGCGCTATATGAGTAGTCAGAAGTTTATGATCAGAGGAACAGTCGGCTCCTGACCTGGTTTTAACATTCAAGAGTGCTGAACGCCATCTTTGGCGGACCAGTATGTAGTCAATCTGATTACGATATTGACCGCCAGGTGATATCCATGTATAAAGCCTCCTTGGGTGGTGCACAAAAAGGGTGTTACCTATAACCAGTTCATGTTCTCGAGCAAACTGAATCAGTCGCTGTCCTCCGTCATTGCGTGTACCTAAACCATATTTTCCCATCACTTTATTCAAATGCTCATCCTGTTGTCGTTCTACCGCGCCTACCTTAGCGTTATAATCTCCCATAACAACTAGGAATTGGTTATTCTGTAGGTAAATTTGCTATTGCCCTGTCTAGGATCGTCTGTTGCAAAAGGCATTTCTTACATTAGCCAACTGCCTCTCAGTAATTAACGCGCACTCAGTAACTATTGCTTCTCTCAAAGGATTAATATCTGGGTGGCGTCTTTTGTAAATTCTGCTTTTCAGGTTGCCCCACAAGAAAAAGTCACAAGGTGCCAAATCAGAAGATCTTGCTTTCCAATTTATAGCACCACCTCTACCAATCCAACGATTTGGGAAAGAATAATCATATTGTTATTAAAAATTTCAACTCAGATATTAATTTTTTGAGGATACTGAGTTCTGGTAGAGATATCAATCCTAGGATTTTTCTTAGTCCAATATCGCGTGTTTTGAACATTTGGTTCGTTATTTAATGTAAAAGTATATTCATCTGTGAAGCAGATTGACGACAGAAAACGACGATCATTGTTAGCACGCTCTTGCATTTCATAACAGAATTGACCCCTACTTTCTTCGTCAACAGCAAAAATTTCTTGATGACATTGTGTCTTATAAGGATGATATTTGTGCTTCCTGAGTACATCCCATACCTCAACAGAAATGTCTTACACTGTAAGTTGGGTCCATATTTACCATGGCCAAAACACGCTCTTCTGTGCAGTCAACTGTTTGTCGATTTCTTGGTATATAATTATTATTATTGAATATTTTGGTTTAACATTAAAAAATATTATTACTTGCCGTCTCTAGCTTCTGATTCTACAGAAACATTTGCACATCATTCAATTTTTTTTTACATATTTCCAAACTGTTCTTACAGAAGGTATAGGTATGTTATTAAATCGAACGGCAAACCATTCTCTAGTACTCCGCAAACTAACGCCACTGTAAAATGTTTTAAAATTTGAAAATGTTGAACGAATTTGAGATGATACGGATGACTCTTGGAAAATGCCCAGTTTTCGCGAATTTTTGCGAGTTGTAAGTATTGCAGGTGAATGTTGTTGATGTAATTTCGAAGATCTCGTCAAGGGCGAACTTTCTGAAAAGGTTGTGAAAATGTAAGATTTGAGGGGGCGAAAATACGGGGGTTGAAACGATTTTTTGGACACGAAAGCATTCGGCGCTGTTACATCGCATACTTTTTGAAAGATCCAAATGTGATTTGGGGCTAGTTGGAAAAAGGATGGACCAACGCTCATCCTACAAGCTGGTTTTTGGGGTTTGCGATGCAGGGGGGCGAAGTTACAAAGGTAGAAAGCTGAGGTGTATTTGTAGCAAATTGGATGTTTGCATAAACAGGAGCAAAGAAAAAAATTTCGAATTTAGTTTTTGGCAGTATGTGGATGCATCTGTGGGTTTTTAAGAATTTTTATGCTCAGGTTGATTTAGAGGTTGCAAAATGGGGAAAACGTTACCTATAATTATCAGAAAACCTTAAAATTAATATTTGTGTGAATACCCTGTTTGGAGATTTTCTACTGATCGTTTTAATTTTTTAAGAAAATTTGGAAGGTTGAGGTGGTAGAACAGAAAACAATCATTGTTGTTCTCTGAACCTCGCCTTCTGGTTTTCTGATTCTACCTAATCACCTTTTTCGTACACTAGCATTGAAAGAGCTACTTTGCCGTACAATTTATTAATTAGAAAGTTACACTTTGCGGTACTCGTACGGCAAAGTAGTACTTTGCGGTATTCGTACGGAAAAGTAGCACTTTGCATTACGAATTTTACTTTGCCGTACAAATACCTCAAAGTGTATCTTCCTAATTAATAAATTTTACGGCAAATTCAGATGAGGGAATAAATTTATTATTCCGTTTTGTATGCTAGTGTACGAAAAAATATTATACGAAACTCGTATGAAAGTGGCTTTTCCATACTCGTACTGAAAAGCTCCACTTTCTATACTTGTAACGTAAATTTCTATTGTCGTTCTATTTTGCAAGTTGGTAGTTCAGAAAATAAAATTCTTTATTATTATTATATAATTGCACAGTAAATAATTTACGGGCACACAAAACATTTGTCATTATAACAGCAATTTGGCAATAGTGGGGAGCTAATTATTATAAAAGCTCAATCATAAATCCTTATATAAATAAATGTATTCTAAGTGGAGTTAATGACAAAAAATAATATCACATCAATATTAATAAAACTTGCCCAACAATAATTATACTGTTATCATCAAACTTTATGTTGTTGTTGTTCAGTTGTTCTTTATAATTAAATGCTGAAATTTCAGTTGCATCTTCTTTGGTCCTTCCGTAGTATGGAAACACAATTTTAGTTGAATATTTTCGCCTATTAACATGTTGTGAGCTATAAAACGCGGATCGTTTGTTGTAGCCACCCGGTATATTTTAGGGTTACATCTACTCGGAATGTCCTGTTAGGGAGTCTCGCAAAATTACTTTATTTCAAACTTCTCGCTATCAATGATTCTGTTGCATGCTTTTAGTGCGTTAAAATATTCTTCCGCTATGCCTTTTTGATACGCTCATCTTTCATTTGCTTTGTTTAATGTGTTAAAATGTGTCTTATAGGAACAACTCTAACGTTCAATTGCGGCCATTTTAATATAAGACTGGTGTTCAGCATGGCATTGTTTGCGTTTTTATTTCCGTTTCATTCATATATCTCGGGACTTAATTAAGCAGACTGTTTTCGAACGGTACTTTTACTTGGAAACGCCAAGACAGGATTTTAATTTAGCGTTACTTAATGCAGCTCCACTGAAATGTTATATTAGCTTGTTCCATTTCCTCTTGAAACGGAAAGCAACTTTTCCTATAATTTCTTCTCGATAATTATTATCATTTGTTCGGAGGCAATAATAGGCATCATCTTTGCGCCTCGCAGCCTTGCCAGGCGATACAAACCGGCATCTATCCTTTCTTCTTCACTCCAGTTAAAATGGCCGTGCAAGTGTTTAACTCACCGGGAGTGAATGCGCAACAATTACTTTAATTTAGGTTTTCGTAAAAATGGAATTTTACAGCCTACGTTGGGTTTCTACAAATAATGGCGAGTAGAAAGCATATTTCAAGACTTTCCAAGCGGTTACTATCAATTATTTCATTTTTCAGCACACTTCTTTCACTATAGCAAACGTGGCGCAAAAATGCGCACACAATGTAAGGAGTTGCGTTCCGGTATGTTATTATGGGGTAATTAAACGCAGTTCAGAATCAGATGTGCCCCGGGTCCTGATGTTCTATTGTGTCGGCGTGGTTGCCGGTTTTCACTACCGTGTCCGTTCGTGATTTATCTCTAGGCCCTTGCAGTTTCTAATGCCTCCTACGCGGGCCTCAACTTCGCGCGATACAACTTCATCAGTGCTCACTTCCTTGCGAGATTAGAATAAGTCAGTTATTGTAAATCATTAGTTAGACGTCAAAGCCAAAGGATTTACTTTGTCTCGCCAGTGCTTTAGCACTTAATATGAAATACTACACAAGTATCGATAGGAATACCCTGATAACGCCCGATAGACTTTAATGTGCACCTATTTGTATCTTTGTTGCAATTTTTCGACATTGTTATCCTCACAGCTACTTTTACTTGTGAGAGTGGCATGTGATAGGCGCACTTATTTTTTCGATCACACTATTCAAACACTAATGATTTCTATTGGTATAACTGTTGCCATAGTTATAACGTCAAATCGTATTTTCGATTTTCAGAAATCCTCTTTTGGGATTTTCTGTCTACGTATTACCATTGCATTCCTATTACCGGCGCTGATGTGTGGACTTCCTCATGTTCTATATGGCTTCTGACTTCGTATACTTTTGTTGTTATTGTTTTCACATTTTGAGTGCATGGTGGGCAAATTTCGATATTCTCGGAATCCCGATAACTATAGGAGATATGAAAAAATAAACCCCCACCCTCGATCTTTTTTGTCGAGAAAAGCTTATTGGTGAAGGTCAAAATTGGCTATCGTTTTTGGCTTTCTCTATATAGAACCCATAATTGACTGTAGTATCATGTAGGGTAACTGCCCCAGTAATGGACACTGCGCCAGTAATGGTCACTTCTATTAATAAAAACCAAATAAAATTCAAACTACGCGCCATAACTCTTGCATTTTGTTGTCTAGTGTGTATTGGTATCAATTACAACGAACTTGCGAAAAGTTGCGTACCTAACTTCACGGTGCTGGCATAAAAAAAATATTTTGTGGTGGCGGAACTGTCATTAACCTGTTTCAACCTTACTCATGAGAACGTGTTTCGAGATTAGTTTGTTAACAAAATTGTGTGAAATTAGAGTGTTTTTAATTGGCTTTTATGCCTTTTGTATGGACGGTAAGTACATAAGTAGTGGTAATAATTGATGTATGATGAATTTTAACTTGGTTTTAATTTATGAGGGGGTGACCATTACTAAATCACGAAATTTCATAATGCGTCATTAATGGTCACTGGGACTGTCCATTTCTGATCACGTACATTTTAGTAATGGTCACCTCATTATAGTTTAAAGCAGTCGGAAAAATGTTGTAATTTCTTTCACTTTTACTATCAGATAGGGCACCAAGAAAGAAAGATGGGAAATCCAGGAAGTTTTTTTCATATAGTGATGAAAACTTACGAAATGCAATGAAAGCAGTTACTGAAAATGGCATTAGTAAAAAATTAGCAGCACTCCAATTTGGCTTTCCTCGTTCTACACTTATACGAAAACTGTCTGGTCGTGTTCCAATTCAAAGAAAAATGGGACCCAAAACAGAGTTATCTGAAGCAGAAGAAGAAATGTTAGTAAATTTGATATTGTCTATGGCTCGGAAGGGATTTCCCGTACACAAAAGTAATCTTATGTTGACTGTTAAAAAAATTATTCAAGAAAGTGGAAGAGAAACGCATTATATATCAAATGAGGGACTGCCAGGACGTTCTTAGTTTGAGGGTTTTCTCAAGCGGCATTCAAATATTAAAGAAACGCATGCAGAATCAGTTAGTAAGGCTCGTGCTGCTGTAACTCAAGACAGAATTGAAAATTGGTTTGATGAAATATCAACTTATTTAAAAGAAGAAAAAATGGAGGACATACTTCAAGATCCAAGTAGAATTTTTAATGGTGATGAAGCGGGATTTAAGCTTTGCCCCAAAAGTGGAAAAGGGCCTGCTAATAATATTGTAGATTTTTACGAGAGGGTTTCTTCAGAAAAAGAACAAATTACAGTTATGGCGACCTTTTCTGCAAATGGAAAAGCTGTGCCCCCCATGCTTATTTTTCCGTACAAAAAAATGTCTAAAGCAATAGTAGAGTCAGTTCCGAGTAAGTGGGGTTTAGGGAGATCCGAAACCGGTTGGATGAACTCGGAAGTTTTCTATGAGTACATTTCGAATCATTTCATACCGTATTTAAAATCTGAGGATATTATCCGCCCAGTTATTCTGTATGTGGATGGCCATAGGTCTCATACGACTAAAGAAGTTAGTGAATTATGCGATGAGAACGGAATTATATTGATTTCATTATTTCCAAATACAACGCATATAACACAACCGGTAGATGTTGCGGTATTTAAACCTCTCAAGGCAGGATGGATATCAGCAGTAAGAACATGGAAATTTGAAAATTTTACTAAGAAAGTTACAAGACATACCTTTGGTGTAATTTTATCATCAGTTTTCGATAAATATGCTACCACTAAAACAATTGAAAACGATTTTCGAAGGTGCGGTTTGTATCCATTTAACAAAAATAACGTAGATTATACAAAGTGCATTCCAAATAGGAAAGCTGAGTTAATGAGTGCTGACGAACAGCAAGATAATTTAAGTAAAAAGTTACTTTTAAAAATAGAAGAAAAAATTGAGAAGAATGAACTTGATACATTTTTGGACACATACACAAGAAAAGCAGAATGGGCTGGGAATCTTGAGTCCCTTAAACTGTATAAAGTTTGGGCAGTAATAAAGAATGAAGGTGAATCAGAAAATGCAAAACGGAAAGAAAATGTAACATGTGTACCTTCCGTGAAACAAAATGTAACTCAGAATTTAGAAGAATCGAATGGAGATCTCACGTTAGAGGATAATGGAGAAACTTACACACCAGAAATTCGTAATGCTAGTTACATATCACCTAAGCCACACACTTCATCAACAAATCGTTGGTGTACTCCAGAAAATCTGAACACTCACTTTTATGAAAAGAAGGAAGCTGAAGGCTTTAAAGTCCCCACACCATTTAAAAAATGTTTGGTATTTCCCAGAACCCCTGAAAAGAAGAAACCACAACGAAAACGACAACTCTTTCCAGCGGTTGTATCCAGTGGAAAATATAGGGTGTTAAGAACTTTATAAACTTTTGCCGCCTCTCTTGCATTCTGAATTCATACTGTGCGCAGTAGACTGCCGGGCGGGCTTCCGATTCTAAAAACTCACTTACAAATCCGTCTGTCAGCGAGACAGCACGCGAAAAGGTCCGCTCTGCGAAAGTAATTATTGTTCACATGTTTAAATGTTAAACTGTTCGTGTAAATTTATAGCAAATAAATTACCTACTTTGCTTTCAACGAGTGTATAATTCAGTGAAGAAATAAAATCAATACAGTCCATTAACGTCCAAGGCGAGCTAGCAATCAGGAATTTTCCAAAATAAAGGAAAACTGAGAGGCTCCCCAACATTGGTCCATCGATCCGGATTAGTACGAGCCCGGAAAAGCCACATTGTTCCTTCGTGCCGCATGGATCATCGGCCCGGAGTCGCAGTTGTACAAGGCAAGTAAGTGCAACACGCAGTTTTCAATCGTGTTAAATTCGTCCCTAACGAGAGGAACGAGAGGAAGGAAGACAGCATACGCTGCTAGCAACGTGAGAGCGAGAAAGCCAAACGCCAAGTCTCGCGCCAAATTCGTGCAGGTGTGGAGGCAGCGGCCAGCTGCAGACGAGACGGCAGTTCAAACCACAGAAACGAAAAAGGCGGCACACACCAATATCAATGTAAGCCTAATTTCCTTTGTGAGATTTCCTATGCATGAATTTGTGACTCTGCATGTGCATAATTTCAGCTGCTTATTATTGCGTAAACAAATGGTTTATGAGTCATATAAACATTTTAATTGCGTGAAATGCCAAGCTATTTCGTTGTGCGCGAGTACAATTCAGTCACAAGTTAATAATCTCGCGTTGTACCAGGGTCGTTTTCTGCGTCGTTAGCGCCAAGATTCTCGCGTCGTTATCAAAGCTGTCTTGCGTTGTAAACAAAATTCCGTACCAGTGGCGTACGAAAGTTAGTTCTATCTGCTAAATTGTTTTAATTTCAACAATTATGGATCCGCTTGTAAGAGCACGTGGCTCTATCAAAGGCAAGCTTACGCGTCTCTCAAATCACGTGCAATCTTTGCAAACAATTCAAGATGAAGATCAATTCTTATCTAGCGCTCAGATTGTTCAATTGCAGAAAAGATTGGATGCTATAGCCGCCGTGTTATCAGAATATTACGAGGTTCACGAACAAATTTTAGACACCAGTAAGGATACAGAATCTGAAATGCAGCAACAAGTCGAATTTGAAGACTCTTATTTTCTTGCAATTTCACAAGCTGAATGTTTGATTAATGAATACAACAAACAGTCTGATGTTGCACCAGATCGTTCTGGATCTCCTAATGGTAGCGTAAGATCAACGCATTCAAACTGCAGCTCACATTGCAATAATCGAGCTGTACGCCTTCCTGCCATCTCCATTCCCAAATATTCAGGGAACGTGTCAGAGTGGTTGGAATTTCGTGAGATTTTTATTAGCTTAATTCATGAGAATCAAACGCTAACTAATATTCAAAAACTGCATTACTTAAAGGCTAGTTTACAGGGTGATGCAAGCCAAATTATAAAAGTTTAGAGTTTACTGCGAGTAATTATATTCTAGCTTGGGATGCATTGTGTAATCGTTACAATGATCCAAAAATTCTGATTCATAACCACCTCAATGCTATATTCGAACTTGAATCGTGCAGTAAGGAATCTGCAACTAAATTACGTACGATTAGCGATATGTTATTCAAACATTTTACAGCAATCAAATCATTAGCTACCGAAAGCGAGCTTCTTGATGTTGTTATCATTTATGTCGTTTCTAAAAAACTGGACCCCACGACATTCCGTGAATGGGAGGTCCTTAGAAACCGGTCAAGTTCTGACCTGCCTAATCTTGACGAGTTCAAGGAATTTCTGCAAAACACAGCCAATCTTCTAGAAACTCTGAAAGTAAAAAATATTAAGCCTGTACCCGAAAAGTCTTCCAAGGTACAGTCGAAATCATTTGTGTCAGGTACCCCTTCGTGTCCACTTTGTAAAGGATCTCATCCCTTGTACAAATGCGATAAGTTTGTCAAGCTGTCTTCTCTTGACAGAAATTCAAAGGCAAAAGAGCTCCGTGTATGCGTTAATTGCCTAACTCAGGGTCACCTTGCGAGCCGCTGTAGCTCCAAATATACGTGTAGGAAGTGCAAATCAAGGCACAACACCCTTCTTCATGAGGACAAACCTCAAAATGCTTCTTCTAGTCAACCAGGGTCTGCGATGTCGGCAGAAACCCCTGTTGAACTAAACCAATCGATTTCGGCATTCTGTTCGAATGCTTTGCAGGTACTATTACCTACGGCTACCGCTAAACTCATCGCTGATGATGGTACGCCTCATGTTGTGCGAATCCTGCTGGATTCCGGTTCCCAATCGAACTTCATACGTTCAGATTTGTGTAAAAGGTTGAAGCTTCCAACTCGCGAAGTCAACGTTACTGTTTCTGGCTTAAGTAAAGCTACTTCTCAAATCAAGGCTAGGTGTGATATCAAGCTGCAAGCCCCTCACACCTCATACAGTATTGGTCTATCCTGTCTTATTCTCGATGAGATTACAGGTACAACCCCAAGTTTTCGTGTCCAGCGAAACAGTTTCAAGGTTCCTGATAACATCAAGTTATCAGATCTGTCCTACGACCAACCGGGCACCATCGACATTCTGATTGGTTCGCCCATTTTTTGGCAGCTCCTTTGTATTGGACAAATTGGTCTAGGCCCAAATCTTCCCATCCTCCAAAAAACTCGTTTTGGTTGGATTGTTTCTGGCCCTACAGGCCCCCCTTCTGCGTACCCTGTACAGTGCAATCTTAGCACGATCGAGGATGCTTCTGATTCCATTGCTAGGTTTTGGCAACTCGAACATTACCCTGAGGAAAAGGTCCGCACAAATGAAGAGAGCGCCTGTGAGGCACATTTTGTGAAAAATACTCAACGAGAAGCGAATGGTCGATTCGTTGTCTCTATCCCTTTCAAGAAGCCTGTAGAGTTATTGGGCGATTCATTGCAAATCTCTCAGAAAAGATTCTTATCAGTAGAGAATATTTCAGATTCTGCAAGTAGTAAGGCTACCACGCGTAGCATCTTGTCTGAAATATCCCATATTTCAAATTCTACAAGTGGTGAGGCTACCAAGCGTAGCATCTTGTCTGAAAGATCGCAGATATTTGACCCGCTGGGTCTGTTAAGCCTTTGGTGGCATGGTCCCACCTGGCTAAGCGAAGGCGAGGCATCTTGGCCTACTTCCAAACATGTTCGTGCTGAGCTTCCAGAATTCAAAAAAGAAGTTCAGAGTCTTCCTGTAACCTCTGTTGAACCATTTCCGTTCAATCAGTATTCAAGCTTCGCTCGCTTACAACGAGTTACAGCTTATTGTTTTGTCACAAAGGCAGTGCACCTTGAATTGGTCGCTGATCTTTCTACTGAAACCTTCTTAATGGCTTTTCGCCGGTTTGTGGCTCGTCGAGGCAAGCCGCTCCATGTCTATTCAGACAATGGCACTAATTTTGTCGGCGCTAATTCCGAATTAATCGAATTAGGCAATTTTCTTGCGGAACAAGGCCTTTCTATTTCCGAATCAGTCGCGAGCGACGGAGTAGCTTGGCATTTTATACCCGCGCACAGTCCCCACTTTTGCGGATTGTGGGAGGCCGGAATTAAGTCCTCCAAACATCACCTACGGCGCGTTATAGGTAACGCTAGTCTAAATTACGATGAATTTTGCACTTTGCTGGCACAGGTGGAAGCGACCTTAAACTCCCGACCCCTGTCTCCTTTGTCCTCTGATCCAAACGACCTTCAGCCTTTGACTCCTGCTCATTTCCTGATTGGTCGTCCGTTGGTGTCACTGCCTGATCCCAACGTTACTGAGATAGCCGAGTCTCGGCTGTCTAAATACCAGAGAATACAACAACTTCACCAGAATGTGTGGAAGAGATGGAGTAAAGAGTACATCTCGGAACTCCAACAGCGCACCAAATGGCGCGCGCATCTTTCGGACCTCCAGCCTGGTTCCATGGTCCTCATCAAGGATGACAATCTACCCCCTCTGAAGTGGAGGTTAGGCCGGGTCACCGAGCTGCACCCTGGCCTTGACGGCGTTACGCGTGTGGCGTCAGTGAACACTGTGTCAGGAATCGTGAAACGATCCTTCGCCAAATTGTGCCCGCTACCTAGTGTTGTGAACTAGTGCGTTAGCGTTCAGCGCAGTGTTCGTAAGGCCTTTTGGCTCCCCATTGTTCGGGTTTTCTTGTACTCGATTAAGATCCATGTACTATTATGCTTTGTATATATGTGTGTTCATGTTACATGTTTTACTCTAGCTGTTACATGTCAACTCTGTACTGTTTTATTTGAAAGGTTACCCTTTCCAAGGCGGGCGGTATGTTAAGGACT
This sequence comes from Agriotes lineatus, assembly GCA_940337035.1. NCBI lineage: Eukaryota > Metazoa > Arthropoda > Insecta > Coleoptera > Elateridae > Agriotes > Agriotes lineatus. The sequence goes on along the minus strand of OW679194.1, from coordinate 67,467,019 downwards.
TTATAAACTTTTGCCGCCTCTCTTGCATTCTGAATTCATACTGTGCGCAGTAGACTGCCGGGCGGGCTTCCGATTCTAAAAACTCACTTACAAATCCGTCTGTCAGCGAGACAGCACGCGAAAAGGTCCTCTCTGCGAAAGTAATTATTGTTCACATGTTTAAATGTTAAACTGTTCGTGTAAATTTATAGCAAATAAATTACCTACTTTGCTTTCAACGAGTGTATAATTCAGTGAAGAAATAAAATCAATACAGTCCATTAACGTCCAAGGCGAGCTAGCAATCAGGAATTTTCCAAAATAAAGGAAAACTGAGAGGCTCCCCAACATAGGGAGTTCTATGAAAAGCAGATTGATAGTAAGTCTACCTCTAAATCAAAAAATAGAAAAGAATCACAACCCATTGCAACTAAAAATGATGGCAGTTCTTCGGAATCGGATATGGATAATATACCTTATGATGATGAAGATCTGGATATAAGTGAGCCGGAAAACCTAAATTTGATAGTTGGACAACATGTTATTGTGCAATATGACGACACATATTACCCAGGTTTAATATTAAAAAATGACGATGAAGGAGCTGAAATAAAATAGATGAAAAGAGCAGGACTTGATTGGAAATGGCCATCAAGAGATGATATCCTTTATTATTTTAATGATGACATCATATGTGTCATCGATGAACCAATATTAAAAAACAGTAGGGGTTTGTTTTCTGTTCCTAAGATGTCTAAATATAAATAAATTCTTTTTGTTTAAAGTTCCTAATTCAATAAAAAATGAAAATGTTTTATTGGTGTCCATTACTAAGGCCAGTAGTGCCCATTACCTACACAACTATGTCCATTATTGGCACATTTGACACAATTTTGTTAAATTATTGCTAGTAACTTTACCTTTATAATTTAATTTCTTTAACCATACATATCGTAACCTACCTATATAAAATGAGGTTTCTTTTTATCACCTTACACTTTACATTCAATAAAGGTAAGTATATACTACACTGGTTTAAAGTCGAAATAATGTCTTCGGTGTCCATTACTGGAGCAGTTACCCTACCATTCAAGTGATAAATGTCAGGTGGGGTCGATTTATTAATTTTAACTGCTTTATAACAAAAACACGATTTTCATTAGTAATATCCCTAGTGCATGCCTAATTGTCGATAATTTTGTCGATTGCGCAAAGTGCACGAGACAAAATTAGAATCAATTTGGTATGCAAGAGGGGTATATTTTGCAGACTATTTCCCGAACAAAAGTTAACAGGGTCTTCTTTCACCGCTAATTTGGCTAATTTGGCAGTGGTAGCGCTAGATAGTAGTTAGGGACATAGGGAATCTTGTTTATCCATTCTTGTGCGTCACTAATTAGATGACGAAGCAATTTGCACTAGTGCAAATTATGGATAATTTGCACTAGTGCAAAATTATCCCATAATTGGGATCTGATTGGATAAATCTCATAAATTTAAAAGATTTTATTGGTTTAAAGTGTGTGAAGGAAATAGTCAAAGTAGTTTTAATATTTCTTCGTTTTCCAGTTAAAGGATTGTGTAATTTAAATATGCCTGATTAAACAAAGTATCAATCATTGAGTTATTACAATACCGACCGTTTGATTGACAGAATTAATAACGTTTGATTGCTACTATCAATATTATACAGTATCAGTCATACATTTGGACATATATGGAAAATTGCTTTTTTAACCATTTATCAAAAATATACACTATATATAAGTCTCTGCATCTTATCAAACTAAAAATGCATGCGCTAAAATTAAAATTTCTCTTATCATATACGGGAGAGGTTCGAAAATATCAAAATGGTTTTTTAGAAATATTTCTTATAAAACTTCAGTTAAAAATTATAATTGCTTCAATTGTTATTTTAGTTTGGATCGTTTGTTATCATTTTTTTAAAATACCTGTGTTCTTTACTTTCAATACAAAACTGAGATTTTTAGCACTAATTTCAATCACGTATTTTTCTGGTTGCTAAGTGAGCAAAACTCAAGTTCAACACACATTGGTCTGTTTTTAAGACTAGAATTCACCGGCAATAAAGCATATCATCGCCCTTCGCACGCGACGGTTATGTCCGTTCACACGTTCGGGACGCCACCAGATGAAATGTACCCTTTTAAACCGGTTATGGTTACGAAGTCTTATTTTTCCACCCTGGTGACTGGCCTGGTCACCCACCGCAACTTAATGCGCGTTCATCCGCTGCAACCCAAGCTGAAGCCGAGATCGCTGATCAGCATACGACCAACCACTGCCACTACGAATCCGTCTTCACTCAGTCAGCCGAGCACCTAGACACCGTGCATTGAAATGCCATGTACCGAGGCATCCAGGACTTGCGCTAACGACCCGTGATACGTTGACGATAACCGTTCGAGAGTAAACTTTCCACCACACATTTTTATATGTCGCCTCAACATTCCTGCAGTACAGTGTGCAAGTGTGGGACAGGGTGGTCTTCAGGAGTTATAAGGAGTGAACTCGTGAGGTTAGCTCCGGGGAAGAACGTCTCGGGTACTTGCACAGTGTAACCAGGCCAACACCTCTGACGACGATCGTGACGCGTCTCGGAGCGTGGATCAGCTTTGCTCCTGTCCCTGCTCCTCAATTGACTGGTCACTTTGTCTCGAATACTAGTACATTCGGCTACTTGTGACCGACACCTCAAATAACGGATTTGACCTCTCACGCACCTCGGATACTAGGGCAAGATTATTCCCGACCGGACACCTCAAACGGCGGCTCCGCGTTCAGCCCTTGGATCTATCCCTTCTTGCTCAACAAACCGAAACAACTCCACCACGAGAAGGCAAGAGTACGGTCTTGAAAGCACTGGGCTGTATAACCGCTCGTCTGTGCTTCCCTGGGTTGTCCTGCTGCCGCCTTGCATACGAAGCTTCCCTTCATAAAGCGTACTTGTACCAATTAGACAACTAGCGGTCGAGAGGGGACTTACTCCCACACATGTTTGCTGCCATGCATTTCTGCCTGCGGCATCCTCACCCACGGTTGCGCAGCAATGCGCCAACGAAATACGCAACCCCCTTAGTTGTAAGACAGGGTAGCCTCGCCGTTTACAGACAGTTTTACTGGGAAAACTCCATGCGGTCTACTCGGGGTAGTTTGTCTCGCATACTAGTCATCAATGAGCCTGCTCGATACCTCAAACGACGGTCGTGACGCGTCTAGGAACGTGGACCAGGTATGTTTCTGGCCCTGCTCGTCTGTCGACTGTCCGACCCGTCTCAGATACTAGTACAGACTACCGGGCCGACACCTCTAGCGACAGCTCAATATCTCTTCCTCGCCTTGGATACTAGACTGCTCCTGGTTCAACACCTCGTAACGGCGGCCACCCGTTTGCCCCTTCGATCCGTCTCTTTTTGCTCAACAAGCTGGAACAGCTCTGCCACGGAAGGGCAAGAGTAGGGTCTTGAAAACACTGGGCTGTATAAGCGCCCGTCTGTGCTCTCCTGGGTTGCCCCTCTGCCTCTCTGCATACTGGACTCCCCTTTGTGTGTTAGTAGGGGCTCACACCTTGGAGCCCTCAAGTTCAATAATAGATCATTATCGTATCTGTTAATATTGTATGTTATTGTATTGCAATTGAACTAAACAAACATAAGAAATGATTCACAACAACCACCGGCCGTTACAGATCATAACAGCCGCCCGCCGTTTTATAATGGTCATCACGGATCACGTGCCCTTTAAATTGTGTTCAATAGATTATTCTTAAATTGTATACATTTGTATTACGAAAAATCTTGTACAACACACGCGCAATATGCAAATAACCGACTTGGTTGATTATTAACCTCGGCTATCGTCTCAGATTTCATGTTTCCTTATGTGCTGTATTTCTTACTCTGTTTCATCTAAAATCTCATTTTAGCAGTTGTGATTTTACTTCAATTTTTGTTGATATCCCCTATAATTCGCTACTGATGGGATGGGCGCGTTCTTGAACACTTTCATTTTTATTTCCTTTAGTATTGTTTCCTCATGAAAATTACTTTTATTACGTTGAAAAGTTTACCTCCACTATTCACTCTTTCATTAATCTCTTTTCCTCTTTTTCAAGAGTTATTTCTGTGTTTCTAGCGATTATTAACTGTTTGGGTTTCATCCATATTAAACTTCATGTTTACCCTCTTTATTTCAACATTGAATTTTGCAACTTCTCGCCTATGTTCCGCATTGTCATCATATCGTCTGCAAACATTATTTCTGTTAATGTTACTCGCTTTAGTTGCCAATTTCTTACTTGAAATTCTTTAACCTTTTCTTTAGATACTTTTTTTGCTATAATGACTACTGACAATAATAGTTGACTGAGAACTCATTTCCTGATTCGATTTTACGAGATTCTTAATTTTCAATTCTCACACTGTTGCTGTTTGTGGAATATATCGTATGTAATGCTTTTATGTCAGATATTAATTCTAGATGCACTCTTTTAATTCTGTTTTTTTTTGAGGTCTATAAAGCATATCTGCAGTAGCCCTCTTTTCTTAAGTATATTTTCCTATCTATTGCAGAATAAATTTCCAGCCATGTACACCTTGATTTCAACTGAAGGCATAGTGTGATTCTTTTAGTGTGCTTTCTAGCACATCTCTAAGTCGAGCTCTTGAAATTCTATGTGTAGTTTATGTCAGTCTGTTGACTTATCTATTTGTGTAGTTTTCTATCATTTAATCTTATATTTGATATATTTCGTTCCTTAAACTGGACTTATCTGTCTCGCAAGCTCAGAAAATAAACCGTCCAGCTACGCCACAGAAATTATAACTTTTGTTCCTGATAACATAATATACTATTTCCTTAGACCTGCGTTAATTATCGATATAGTATCACAGGTGAGACCCACTTACAAGAAAAAAGTAGTAGGTATTAGGACGAGATGTAACCTTCGATGAAAATAAGTTCACCTACGATGACGAAAACAAACTGCCATGGAGAAATTTTGTCGAAGAAGAACAGCATGAATTAGACTCTAAGGATTCGTCGGAAGATGAATCTTCGAATGAAGAGGAAATGTGTGACGAGTTTAAAGAAAATAGAAATTCCGAAGAAATGGAAAGTGTAAACCAAATATAACTTGACAAGGAAACAGATAGAGACATCAGAAGAGCACCGGTATGGTCGGATGATTACGATGCAACATGATTAGCGTTGAAGGCTGAAAGCTATGTGGAAAATCTACTGCATTCTTAAATACTCGTAGAATGTTAAAAGAAAATGTATACATGTGCCATCCTGAAGGATTTGAGAAGGCACCAACAGGGGTAAGCATCTAATTTGTAGGTTGAACAAATCACTGTATAACTGAAACCCAGCTGCTCGTTGCTGGAATGAACGCTTTAATGATAGCTAATAACATTAGGTTTTAATACAAAAAATCTGATTACTGCCTTTATATAAAAGCTGAAAATACTAGACCTAAGGTTTTATCATATTTTTGTTGGCGATTTAATTATATATGTTGGAAATGCCTGAAAGAAGTAATATTTGTAAAACAACAACTTATAGAAGAATTTGAAATGGAAAATATGAGTGAAGTGAAATATTTTCTTGGTTAAAAATAAAAAGAGATATAAATGAAAGGGTGTTAATGATTTCTCAAGAATAATATCTAGAAGTTGTTCTAAAACGTTTTAACATGATAGAATGTAAACCTATATCTACAACCATGGAACCCAAACGACAACTATCGCCAGAAGAAGGAAGTCAAAATTTCAATAAGCTTTACAGAGAATTACCTGATCTATGTGCATATGTAAACTATACCAGGGCCATAGTTTAAAACACAACTTTGCAAATTTTCACTTCGCACCTTGCGTTTGCTAAATATCAAAAATTGCAAAGTTTTTGTGTTTTATAAAATATATAATTTGCTAGTCCAAAAATATTTTGAATGTGCAGAAATTGATAGAAAATTGCAAAGTGCAAGTGAAAAGTTGCAAAGTTGTTTTATGGAATAAGGGCTGAAACTCGCCAAATGAAGAGCGATAGAACCAACATAGATAGAACCAAATAAAGATAATTTTGATATATATCAAGAAAACACTCAATCTGAAATTGGTCTATCGAAAAGAAAAGGAATTCTTACCTCACCAAAAGCACACCTATGCAAGGCAAAGTTGGACGCCTTCGGGGTATGGATTTAGTGCTTTTCTCGGGATTGGAGCTGGATCTGAAATTTGTCTCCGATTGTAGGACAGGACCTCGCTGCTAGACGAAAAATACTCTTTTAGCAGGTACGTCGTGCCCTTTATTTACGATTGGATCGAAAGTGACCTGTGGGACCACTTCAGAGAGGAGACCGGGTTGCAGGTAAATTTGGATTTTATTCTGGAGTAGGAACATCTGCCTTCGAGGAAATGAGTTTAACGGGTGCAGGAAATATATACCGCCGGGCGGAAACGTCCGCCTACACGTCTTTTAGGGCAGGGACATGTTCCTCCGATGAAACGGTTTCAGGAGAGTTTTAGGTATTTAGGAAAAGTTGCCCTTGGACTCAAGTTTGTTACGGTTCGCGCCGGCCTCACAAGGCCCAACCGGGCCTGGAGCGGAGAGCTCTTCCAGGTAAGAGCTGCTGGTCGGGTTGCAGGATCGAAGTCTCAAGTGTTTTCATCAAGCTGGACGTTCTCCTTTTATACTCTTCTGGTCCCCTTTTATCAGGGATATCTTCTAAGGAGGTTTAAATGAGACTGCGCGGAGCTCTGGTTCACGCCACCTTGCCCATCGTTGCATGCGTTCGCTTTATCTTCGATCTGAGGGTTCGTGCGATGCAAACGTTGCTTGTAACATATTAGCGCCGTACACATTTCCAGCATAATATTTATGCTTTGAATGAATTTTGTTCAGGTGTTAACGCTATAAAGTTTATTTATCAGTTGAAAATATATTTTTTAAATTTGTTGGTTTAGTATAAACGCTGTGACTGTGTATTATCTATTTAGAATAAAGTATTTTCACTCAGAACTTGCTGTAATTATCGTTATTTATTAATATCAGTCCTTCTATACAGTCACAATTTGCCGATGATCAGGCCAAGACACAGGATAATGTAGAATATGTATCGAAACATGAAAAATGGGGGTCGACATTAAATATAGGGAAGACGTAATACTTAAATATAGGTGAATAAATGGAGGACTTAACTTTGGAAACGGAGGAAACAATTATAGCTGGTGAAGAATACACATATTTAGGTTCAAAAACTGAAAACAAAGAATTATGACGTGGGTAAAAGACAAAATAAAATACGGTAGAAAAACAATAGGCGCTCTAAATGGTATTCTAGGGAATCACGAAGAAAAAGACAAATTTATATAATGATAATCCAGAGTGCAATTTTGTATGGTGCAGAACTATGGTAACCGTCGTAGAAACATAGACTGCAACTCAGAGCCTTAGAGATAATGGGTGTGGAGTACGTCACAATGGAAGAGATGGAAAGAAGACAGCTGGGTTGGTACGCCCAAGTAACAAGAATGGAAGCAACCAGGCTTCCGAAACAGTCGATAAAATGGAAACCATACTACAAGAAGGAGCGAGGTCCATCGAGAAGAGGGTGGTTTAAGAAAATACAAGAAGCTATACAACAAATAAATATAAAAAAGGGCATTAGATGGATAGAATCTATTGGAAAAACATATTGAACCCCGGAAGCCCCACATAAAGGTCACAAACGGCGGAGAGACATAGTGTAAAATTGGTATTTTATCAATCCTGATTTCCAATACAGATATCAATCAGAGCAAGGTTTTTACACACATTTTGTAGAATCTAGTAGAATCAAGTAGTTGAGTGTTGCTTATCAGTACAGTATTTGACTGCTAGAGCAGAAAACCGAAGTTCAATCACCATACCGAAAGTTTCCTCAAAGAAGAAAGGTCGATGGATGCCCCAATAGCAGGTATGTTTACAACAAAGCTGGAAATATATTATTCACGTTTTTGCGCATATATCAAACGCCACAAGGAATATTCATTTTGAGTTGGACTGTTGAGAAGAACTCAATAAATAAACCAAAACCCTTGCAAATTATTGGAAAGGTGTTTCACGTTGAGTAACGCCTTTTAAACACAATCATATCGGCTATTGCGGCGCTCTTAACTGTTGAACATCCAGCTGGACTTTAGTAGTGTAACGAGCGATTAACCGACATCAGATGGTGTTATCTGACGACTTTCGATAGTGTTTCGGAAGCTCCACAAAACGCAAAACAAAGATAATTCTGATCTTCATTGAATTTTTTTCCGGTGATTAAATGCGTGCATAAGAAACGTTAGTGGCGTAACTAATTGATTTATAAAACATATTAGGTATACTTTTTACTACTTCTCTATAGTCTAGTTATTTGAGCAATTACCTATTACAGCACTTCTCACTTTAATATTCTAAGTAATAAATTATTTTCGATAAATACGTCTGTGCATTGTTAGACCAATTAGAATTGTTTTTAGGCTCTCTTTACCTATTTTAATAGTTTCGTCGCACTACGACTTATTTTTATAGTTTCCACTTCTCAGCTTTTTCAATTCGTATGTTAAAAGTGTAGTTTTTTTTTATTTTCTACTGCATTATATTATTAGTTTGTAATGCACAAAATTAATTTTTCCCGGAACATTTACAATGAATGTGGAATATTAAACGCAACAAAAATGAAGCGATTGAACTTTTTTATTTCCGTATTGCATATTTCCTAAGGAATGCGTTCATCATAACCAAATTGTAAATAATTTAATCTTAACCTTCGATGTTATCGTACGAACTCTAAGCTGCGACCATTCGTTATATTCACAAGTTTAATTTTGAACAACGAGTAGGTAGTGAACTAAGCTAGATAATGACCACATCCATTTTATTGTTGGGAACAGTGCGACGTGTGTACTTGGATTTCTCATGCAGCGAGTACTGGAACCTTGGTGATCTGAATCAATTTCCGGCAGCTATTCTTGCAGATACGGCAATGTGAAACAATATTATATGATTCATATGCATAATACGAGCACGATCCCGCTGTAATGTACCCACCATACCCACGATTATCCTGTTCTAAGTAAAAGGTCAAAAAATGCTTGTATTAGATCAAGTGGCAGAGCGACACGCCGACGGAGCCAATAAGGCTTATCAGTCTAACAAACGACACAGTTCTTTTACTTACTTGCGCCTTATTTATAAGGTTCAAAAATAGGACAATTCTATTTTCAAACCTGTTAAACTGAGCTAATATATCATAACGTACGCAATTATCTGACCTCCATCTCCCCATTGCGAATGAAACACTAACTTATGTAGGTATAAACATATATTTGTGATTATTAGGGGTTCGATATAATCGAAGTAAAAAACTAAATAGTACCAGGGAAAATGAAAATCATCTCGATAAGTTCATCATGGCTATATTAGAATTTACTCTTACAGTGTTTTCCGATTGCTTTTCACCATGTATCAGCTGTGTTTCACTTTATCTCAAATGCGTCGTCTGCGTTGAATGTTTATATCAACGCAGACGACGCTCAAATGCTTTTCCCTCTTGTCAACACTTGTCAATATTGACAAGAGTGTTACATTTCACAAACAGTGAAACACAATTGATACATGGCGAAAAGCAATCGGAAAACACTGTAACTCAAAATATGCTAATCTTATTCTAAATACGTAGTAATTACAAGGCCAACAAGTACTATATAAAAATCTTTCACTTAGAATACATTCAGCTGATAATAGTATATTATATCATGAAGGACTAAAATGCATCATTAAATCCCGCGAGTGAATATATTTCCTGAAGGCCCATAGGGCCCGAGGGAAATAATCACTCAAGGGATTTAGGCACTTTAGTCCCGTGTGATATACGCTATTTTTTGCACTTTTGGAAACATTATTATCAAACATTTGAAAAATTTGGAATCCGTCAATTTGGAAACTGACAATTACAATTTTACAGCAGCAAGCAGGCTCTGGATAGCTTGAATCAGTTGGCAGTACTGAAGTGTATTGTCAGTCTATGTCAAATTCGAAATTTGCAGGTTAAGTTTTGCGTCAGAGTGTGTCAAATGACAAACCAACCCTAACCTACTAACCTCGTGTGTACCCAGAGCTGGGCAGTAATTAATTACTTTGTAATTAAATTACTAATTAAATTCCTTTTTGTGTATTTGCCTTGAAATTGAATTACTTTTCAAAATGCGGTAATTGTAATTGTGAATTGCCCGTTTTGTTAAAAAGTATGTAAGGGAAGATAGACGGTCGGCCTTACCTTTTGGCGAAAGTTATATTTGATATTTTGCCGGCTGGTAACTATCGGCCTAATTGGGCTAACTCGCCGCGAGGGTCGCAGGGTTCCAACTATGCTGAAAAGAACACTATACGAAATACGAAGAGAATGGGCGCCAGGTCCTAGACTCAGATCCAATTCCTTGTGCCGGACCTTACACAAGGTCGAGGATAAAAACCAGCAAGTCAAAAATAAACAAACCAACAACCAATGAATAGATCACAGCTTTATTTTAAATAAATTGGTGCGTACTATAGTGCCAGAAATACCCACACACAAAAGCAAGTACAACAATAAATATATATCAAGGCAAGCTACGACAAAACAAACACTTTAAAATAATTAGTTGGGTGCGGCATAAGTAATTAAAATTTTATCACCCTGTAACGGCGTTTCGCGAATAGAAAAAAAAAGCATTAACAATAATCTTGCTAAATAAATAATTAGTCTGCACGCATCCCGTGAGGCAGGGCGTGGCAGAAGAGAGCTATCCAAGCAATCAGCTGACGTCTAACCCCGAGTGCCAGCTCAAAATGACTAAGTTAGTACTCAAAATTTCTACGAAGCGAAAACACTGACGAGTATATATGGCCATATAAAATTCTAGGTAGTTTTCTATTGCAAAGACATCAAGTAAGTCAATGAACGCTCCAAAATCTACTTGAATATGCCCCTTTACATTGTTAAACATATTTAAAATCGCGCAAACAAATCACGGAAGCTTGAAATTGAACAAAAGGGTCCCGCGTTCGGTTCCCTAGACACAGCCGTTAATTTAATACTAATAAGATTAAGTTTACGTACAAGCAAATGGCGGATACTAAACTACGTAATTTAAGGGTGAGTTTACCGCAGCCCCGGCCGGCTAACACGTCAAGAACGTACTACCGGGTAAGTAAATCAATCTAAACAAATAGCTAATTACGCAAATAAAGCACACAGAGCATAATACACAAAATACCATAGTCGAAATTCTAAAAAGGCATATCTACAAACCAAATCGACAAACAATACATAAGTAACTAAATTGCTCTAAAAACCTCTCAGGTACCCACGGCACGTGGTGCAGAGCTGGTGGACGAAGCAACCAGGAGGTGGCCTCTCAACGGGCAGCAGACGAGCTTCGATAGTTGCAATGAGGCGACCGCAGGGGATGAGCGGCACGCCGGTTTGGCGTGGCTCCAGCAGTCCCAGGTAGAATAAACCACACCAAAACTCCAAGCGATAACACCCAGTTCGCAGGACGCAGAGGTAAAATCCAATTTCCATGGCGTACAAATAAAGCCCATTTTCATGGCATAGAAAAGTTAACGCATTTCCAAGGCGTAGAATAGTTAACGCATTTCCTTGGCATAGAATAGTTGGCTATAAATTACAAATTTCCAGATAAGCAACCACGCTGACGAAAAGAAATCGTAACAAACCTGCGAATGGTGACGAACAGCCTAACGCTCCATTTGATCAAGAAGAGCCCATCCCAAAACCGCAACAAAAGCGAACGAACGCTGGCAGCAACTCCCAACGGCTTCCAGAACGTTCCAAAGGGCGCCTTGCCTCCAAAAATCCCTCAAAACGACGAGGACGGCTATAACCAAAGCCAGAGAAGCAAAAGGTTCCCAGGGCACAAACTTCAACGATCGAAGCAATGGAAAAGAATGGAATGCAAATTGGCCAGAGCAATTCACGATCCCAGGTTATCAATGTCAAAGTCAAATTCGAAAAAAGGAAGAAAAACTATAGGTGCTGATTGTATGTGCAGAACTGATAACAAAGTGTTCCTTTTAATTCAAAATTGAGGCTGAAGGTATTTGGGTTGCCTAACTATGGATAAAGTACTGTATATTTAGAGAATAAAAGTAAATTGCCAAATCTGACTAATTATTTCAATTAACAAGTAGGAAAATGTCAAAATGAGCGTAACAAGTACTTGAAAATTACTTTTTGAAAGTAATTAATTACTACATTCAATTACTCAATTACTTTTGTGTAATGAAATACAATAAGGTCTTATTAAGTTACATATTAAACAAATCGGGATAGGGTATTCCCCAAGCCTAATTTATGATCTCCTCTGACGATCGAATAGCAGCAACTTTTGTGCAACATTTGCATTCTGTACGACGCGTTCACAAATCACGAGTAAAGAATGCATTGGTGCGTGTATGTAGTAGATGTGATACGTAGGTTGTAACAGTGAAACTAATATTTTTTGTTGAAGACGCTAAAACTATATTTGCGGTAAGTACGTTATAGATTACAATACCTACGGTAAAAATATAATTTAAAATAGCTTCATTAGACGATATTGGTTCATAATAATTATTTATTCCTTTCAATTTGCTTCTTTTAAATGATGTACTAGCATAGGGCTATACTGTAACAGGCGTTAAGTTCAGACAATTACCTTTTTGAGTGAGTAATTGAACTAAACGGCCAAAATCCGATAACATTTAAAGAGCGTAAAACACATAAATAAAATGTACCTAATTGCGAAATTCCACGCCTGGTTGACTCAAAAATTCAGTATGGGGTATAGTACTAATACAATATAAAAACAACGCATAAGTTTACCGCATTCTTGCAATGAACATTTGTAAATTATCCATACTTTATCGCTTTCTTGCTTTGTAATGGTCACATGTTGCTTTGTATACGGACTGCTGCAGAATATTAGGTTTGATTATTATTAACAATCTGGAATAGTGTCTTATAAAAATCGTGATTTTCTTATAATTCCGATTACCTCAGCCAACATTACGTCTTTACGTTATATAGGGTGCTGCGTTGACGGACGAAACATACAAAACCATGCTAATTACGAGAAATTCAAATATTGACTTCGTAATGGTTTTACACAAAATTCCATTTAGTTTTCTTAAAAGAACCGTGCGTAGACCCAATTTATGTAATTTCAGATATTTTATTACCCTAAATTTAAAATCAATAGGTAATATTAAAAATTTGGTAAAATTAATAGGTATTATTGAAGAAGTTAAGATTTTGAAATTTAAAAATATGAAAGCAACCTGCGCCATTTGTCAAACGTTGACAGTAATTTTATGAAATAAGTATTTTTCCCCGTTTCTTACACGGTGTGTTCAAAAAGAAATTACATAAAGATTGGCAATGAAATATAAAAGTAATGTCAACAGCAAGCTTTAGAATTCATTAACTGTCATCACTTTTGTTGTTATTGTAAGTGTATATTATACGCTGATATCGTGCTTGAAAATTCTAAAGATTCCTGTCTCTAAAGCTCGCTGTCGGCATTAGTTTTATTTTCCATGGCCAACCCTTATGTAATTTCTTTTTAAACACATGATAATTATAAAGGTCTCTTGAATGTAAAAATGACTTCATTGTTACGTGCTTGAGCAAATGTCTTTTATTTTTGTATCTAATGTACCAATTCTTATTTCAATCAGCCGTATTGTAATCAATAATCATGCAAGGGAGAAAATTACATTTCAGTCCAGATTGATACATATGACACGTTTACATTTTATGATGAGAGTATTTCTTGTATTCAGCTGCATTCAAAAATATTTAAATATGAAAATCAGGAGGCTAGTTAATCTATTACTGACCAGGGAACAAAACGTATATTTTCGGGAGACCCTTACAGGCGACAGAAAATGTCACTTTCGTGTAAAGGGGTAAACATCTTTTTTTCGAACTGAGCCAACAAAAAATGCTCAAGTTGCGACAATTGGATCACCATGTAGTGTTCTTTACAAAATCTAAATAGAATTTTGCTGTCAAACAATTAATAAATCCAATGCTGCACCCTGTATACTTAAGTAAGTTACCTATTTTCGTCATTCAGCCTCATGTTAGGCGTATTTAATAGTCGATTGTTCTACAAGTTCAGAAAAGTGAGAGTTTTTCAATATTTAATTTACGAGCGAACGATGCAAAGGGAGTGGATTAATTTTACACGAACATGGAAAAATTACTTTTATAACATTCAGCGTGCTGTTTTTTCTAATGCCATTACAAAATCTAGCCAAAATGAAATTCGACATTTCTTCGTATTCGAAAAAAAAAAATTTGTTTAAATCGGCAGTGAAGTACTTCAAAATCGTCATTAAAATACGAGAAATCGGCAGTGAAGTAATCCATTGTTTTACGACTTTTTATAGGTGGCGGGGCGACAGATAAACGTCAACAGACGTAAACATAACCTAAAAAAATTGGTTCAAATGTTGTAATTTCACGATTTCAAAAATAAAAACATAATGTACCCCTCGGCACTGAAGTTCCTATTTATCCCGCATGTAGTTTATTTGCATTGGCCCTACGGGCCTCGGCAACTAAATCCACATTCGTAATAAAAAGTTACAATTCAGTGCCTTGGTATACAAACTTCTATTTTTTTAAATCAGCAGTGAAGAACGTCGAAATCGTCATTAAAATATGAGAAATGGGCAGTGAAGTAATCCATTGTTTTACGACTTTTTGTAAGCGGCTGGGCGATAGGTAAACGTCAACCGACATCAACATAACCTACAAGAGTTGGTTAAAATGTTGTAATTTCGTGATTTTGATTTAAAAAAAACAATATGCTCCTCGGCACTGGAAGTTCCTTTTTATCCCTCATGTGGTTTATTTGCTTTGGCCCTACGGGCCTCGACAACTAAACCCACATTCGTGATAAAAATCTCAACTACAGTGATAACCTATGTGGAAATTAATAAAAAAAATTAAAAATTTAAATTGAACTTCCAAGTCCCCATACCTTCTTACTGAATGGACTTTGTACTAAGGTATATTAGGTTTAATCGGTTTATTATAACCTGAGGAATCTATGAGCAATCTGTGTCCCATTCTTTTTGTGACACCCTGTATAATTGTTATCCTTGACTTTATGTATTTACTTACATCTTACATCAAAACAAACTAAAAAGTGTTGGTTTTGATGAACGGTGCATGTAGCTACAAGATTTAATTATATAAAAACCTTCAAAAGTGATAAAGTATGTAGGTTACTATAGTTAACAAAACATAAAAAGTAAGCATTTTTAGATTACGATTACGAATCGACACGACACTAATGATAGTTGCATCTTGCAAGAAAGTTCTACTAAATAGAACTACCTATATGACAATTATTTTTATTGAAAGTAATTGAAAAAGTAATTGATGTTTACAATTACAATTACTAAGTAATTGGTACTTGAATTACTATTTCGTGTGAGTAATTGAATCTCTGGTAATTAAATTACTTCATTGGGCGGTAATTGGTAATTAGTAATTAATTACTTTTTTAAAGTAATTTGCCCAGCTCTGTGTGTACCTACATACATTTACCATAGTTACGGTAACATTTTTACTTTAATCCCTAGGGACTAAAGTAATTACTTAAGCCCCTAGAGATTAAACTCCCTGAAATACGAGGGTAAATTGAAAAGTCTCCGGCCTAGACAAGAAAACAAAAGAAAATCATGTAAACAGTAATTTTATTTTTCAACGTAATCCCCGTCAAGTTCAATGCACTTGGTCCACTTATATTCAAGTGCTCTTATTCCATCCCTATAAGCCCTTTTATCCAACTGGTCAAAATTGACATTTGTGGCAACAATCACATCTTCATCGGACTCGTACTTCTTTCCAGCATGAATTTTTTTCAAGTTTGCAAATAAACTAAAATCTGAGGTGACTAAGTGCGGCGAGTAGGGGGCATGGGGTACCAATTCAAACCGCAATTCATTAATTTTTGCCATGACAATAACTGACTTGTGACAGGGGGCATTATCCTGATGATACAGATTTTTTTTCTTTGCTAACCCGCATCGTTTTTCAAGAATTTTTTCTTCTAGCTGGTCAAGTAGGGTAGCATAGTATGCCCTGTTGATTGTTTTACCTTTTTTAAGATAATCCACAAAAAGAATACCCTTGGCATCCCAAAAAACTGAAGCCAAAACTTTTCCGGTCGACGGAACTGTTTTAGCCTTTTTCGGAGCAGGTTCTCCTTTGGTAGTCCATTGCTTCGATTGCTGCTTCGTTTCTGGTGTATAGTGGTGAATCCACGTCTCATCCAATGTAATAAATCGTCTCAAAAATCTGCTGGATTGCGTTTAAACAAGTCCAAACACTCCTCCGAAACTGTTTGGCGTGTCAGCTTTTGCTCCAGTGTGAGCAGTCGCGGCACCCATCGCGCAGACAACTTTCTCATGCCCAAAACTTCAGTTAGGATATAATATGTCCGCTCTGTTGAAATGCCCATAGTATCTGCTATCTCCATCAACTTAATCGCCGGTCATTCAAGACAATTTTATGAACTTTTACGATAATTTCTGTTGTGGTGGCTGTTTTTGGTCTTCCTGAACGCGGTGCATTTTCTGTACTCCTGCGACCACGTTTAAAGTCCGCAACCCAAGTTTTAACTGTGGTGTATGAAGGGGAGGATTCGCGTAATGTGCCGTCTAGTTCAGCTTTTAGTTCTTTTGGGGCTAAACCTTTAATATGAAAATATTTAATAACTGCACAAATTTCAACTTGCTCCATGCTTACAGCATGCAAAACCTTAGCAACTTTGACAGCCTGTCAAACAATTATTATTTTACACAAATTTTTGCTATTCCAGAGCCAGACTGATAAATCTTGAAACAATATAACGCCGTAAAAACATTAAGCAAATTTGTATCCTATCTGAGTTAGGCCGGGGCTTTTCAATTTATCCTCGTAAGTGACTAAAGTGCCAACTTTAGTCCCGAAGTTGCAAAAAAATTCATAGAACCACTTATCATATCTATTCAAAAACACGCACACATCTATACAGTATAGTATATTGTATGTTAAGAGCTGAAAGTGCATTCTTGCCGCTTGCGCATGAATATTGCTGGTTGTCAAATGATAGTGAGAAAAATCTACTTTCGATGTCAGTCGTCGAAAAAATAATATTTCATATTTTATTCAAAACGATAATGTAGAATGGGGGTGAAATTACCATCTGCGCCGATTTACCCGCACATTTATTTTTAGTCAGATTATTTAGAAAGTGTAAATAATTTACGCATAAATTTACTACCAAATTTTTTACTCAATTTTGTGCTTGCAACGTGCAAAAATGTGTAAAATAATTTATGAGAAACGTTCCTTGTAAATTTTCGCATAAATTCAGTCGTGTCATACCAGCTTAAGAGTGGTACAAGGTATTCAGGGTTGCATAACTTTATCCATGGCATTAGAAATTAGATTATAGTTTAAAAACAACCCATTTTTTTAGTCTTAGCTTTTTATAAATTAAGAGATTTTTCTCAATAATACAAAGTATTTGTAAATTTATATGATTTTTGTTTTGTTTTTTTAATCAAAATAGTATAAAGATTTCGGGATAAACTACTTCCACTTACAAGATTAAATTAAATAAGGTACCACAAATCCCATATATTTCAATTAACAAAGCATTAACAGAATGTAAAATACATTTCTTGCATAACAAAACATTACAACAGAAACTTTTTATTACGAGCATTAACTGCAATTGCAATAT
>OW679194.1:67311415-67449097 GCA_940337035.1 Agriotes lineatus | reverse complement strand
ATGTTGATTCTCGAAAGAATTAACCGACAAATTTGAGTACATCAATTCAATCAATAAGAAAATTTCGAATGAATTAATTTCATAGAAGAGACAGCAAACACATTGCTTAAGCAGCTTATTTAAATGTGAATGAATCAAAGACTATTAACAATAGTCCATAAAAATATTTAACAATTTGTTGGTAAAATTCCAGAAAATATTTATTGAACACGCAATAATAGAAACCTAACTAACGTAGAGAACCTGCATATTAAAGTAGATTATTTCTAGGACGAAAAACCATTCAATACATTTACTTATGTAATACCGAAATGCCTAAACATATCACTTATCTCCGAACTTTTAACAGCAGAAGCAAATACGTAAGAAGGAAATCATATTACAAAAACTGAAAAGGACAATAAATCACAGCGGTATGCTTGCAACGCCAATTAATTTTTATAATCTGAGGTTTTCAGAGGTTTTCGTGTAAATCCGATTACATTTTAAGGGTATTAACAAAAAATCTGGGTGTACCCAGCCGGTGATTTATTTTATTACGTACAAGCGGAGAAATGTCCGTTTACTGTATTTCTGGGTTACCGCAAGATCTCATACGAGAAAGTCTCATTATTTTATCTTTTCTTCAATCTGTTATAAGGAAAATATACCCAAATAAAGTAATTTATAGGTTCTATTTGAGTATTTAGAAAATCGCAAAATTAAAAGTATTGATAAGATTAATGTGCATTAGGTTTAGATACTTATTGCAGTAAGGTGAAGTCTATAAGAATTTCTGCAGAGTGCACTAGCATACAGTAAGTCAAACTCCAAACCATTTCAAGGCGTAAACTTCTTTGTGTAATGTGGGTTGCCTGTTCTAGAAAAATGACTCCTTCAACTTATGCAATATCGGGATTGGAAATTGAGCTTGTCTCATCTAATCCGCCGCTAAATTATAATATACCTAGTGAAGGAAATGTGTTTTGTTTGTTTGTTATGGAGGTCTAGGCATGCGAAGTCCAGGTACCTTAGACAGCAACTGCTATGGTCATATGGTCATAGTCCTACTTCGAATTCTGCCGAGAAGGAATGATGTGTAGTTTTCAAATTATCATAAAGAGAAGGCCAGGAAAAAACAAACCAAACGAATTTATTGTCAAAATTATGTACTTATAATCAAAGAATAATAAAATAATAATTGATACTTTATTTAGACTGCAAGGATATACGATAATACAAGTTCAGTTACATAATTAACGTGGGATTCAATTTACAATTGATTTACTGCTAAAACATTGTTCAATTATCATTCTTATAAAATATGACTTTCATTTAAGTTATAAAATATAAATGTTAATTTTATATTATTGAAATTCTAATAATGTATCGTATTAAATTTGAAACAAGTAACTAAGCAGGGTCCTAAGATATAAGGGTGTTAAAAATAAATTAAGTTTGGTAACATTTTTTAAAAATGTAATTTAGAAATGAACCAATTTAAAAGTATATAATACGTTTTTATTAGATTAATTACCAAATAAAATACCAATTAAATTAAGAGAAGTCTTATTATTAAAAAAAAATACTAATACACCAAATAGAATAAAATCTTCGAGAATACAAGGATTAGTGGTTGCGTTAAACCATTGCTATAATTTGATTGGATCGAGACAACGGGAAGTAGCAGATAGGTGCAGTATCGTTTGACATCGAGGACCAGCAGCATTAGGAACGAGTTGGAGTTATTAGGTGGAAACTCAGGGGATCAACATCCTGGATTAATGCAGGACGTGGTGTGAATGGCTGAGGTGTATCGGGTGAATTTCACAAAGACCTGCAAGATGAAGGGTGGGTGAAATCGGAGAGCAGTATCATAAGGTAAACCATTGAAGAAAAGATAAATAGTTGCCTGAAATAAATGGGAAAGTGTGTTCATTCTGTATTTTGAGGTGAACTGTTTGCTGAACTGTCAAGGTTTAATTTAATTGAAGGAAAGGTACATACTAAATATTGAGTTTAAACAAAATAATATTGAATCAAAAATAACAAATATAAAGGGGTGTTAAAATCCTTAGAGGAAGGAGAATTATGTTTCGATAATTGATGACTGAGCTATATTATAGAAAACTAATCAATCATCATTAATTTATTATAGTGAGTTAAAAAGTGTTTGTAAAGAGTAGGTATAAGCCGTTCACGATCTTTTTGGGTCAGGTGAGGCTATGACCACCTAGTAATTTTGTTGGCAGAACCTCTGTTGCAACTAAACTCTTTCATGGAAATGACACTTTTTGTGTTAGGTTAGGTTGTTTTCAGTTTAAGGTTATATTTTCTGAATAGGTACATTGTTGCCGTATATTCTCTAGTCTCCACATCGACTCGCGTTCTTTAAAATTTGGTCTGTTCTTTTAAAATTGGAAGCAGCATCGCTTAATGGAAATGTTTTGTTGTAGCAAAATTATTTTGGGCATTTTGACTTTTCCTTTGACGGAAATTAAATAGTTGATTATGCAATGAGGGAAGAAATGCGTTATTTTGCTGAGGTGCAATTTCTGACTCTCGGGCTTCGCCCTCGATTCAGAAATTGCACTAAAGCAAAATATCATTCTCTCCGAGTTGCATATACTATTTTTTTCACGTTGCAGGAAGATTTAAAACGAAAAACCCGTTTTTTAAACGTCATTTATTGACATTTTAGTTGCAATTATTGGTAAATTTTAAAGTTGGTGGTACTGTAAGTCATTATGACGCTTACGTTTTATTTTACAGTAGCAATTCTTGTGCCTAAATAGTTTGGGCAGTCAGAATATATCGCGAAATAAATTTATAATTAGTCGCCTATGATTTGTGATATACGTTTGACAGTACTGAAGTGTATTGGCAGTACTGAAGTGTATTGTCAGTCTATGTCAAATTCAAGGTTCGTAGGTTAGGTTTTGTTTGTTATTTGCATATATTTAAAGAACTATATTGCTAGCGGCTATGAGTTGGGGGGTCACGCAGGAAGTGAGACAGACAACCAACTCTTCAATGTATATGATGAGCTGTGCGCAAACGCGTCGGCGTCGTCCAGAGCTGTTCCGAGTACAAATAAAAAGTACTCGAGTACCGAGTACAAATACTTTACTTAAAATGTAATCGAGTACCGAGTACAAGTACACAATGAAAGTATTCGAATACCTATACAACTACAGAGTACCGAGTACAGAGGAATGCAATGGCGGAACAATGGTAACAACAAAACACACATAATTTCTTAAAGTCTTTTTTTATTGGCTTTCAAAATAACAAGTTTTTCAAAATTGTCATCTGTCAGGGCATGGCGACGTGGTCTGTTTACCAGTGTCGCGAACGAAAATAATCGTTTTACTGCAGCCGATGATCGCAAGCATGTATTATAGCGCATGAAAAGTTTTTCATTTTCGGGTAATCATCCAGCATTGACAGATTGGTCCATTTATCTTCAAGGTAATGTAGAAGTTCAACTTCAATTTTGGACTTCTTTTTATCTATAATACTATAATATGTGATACTTTCAATTTTTGGGTTTCAATAATATGAAGCGATCATTATTATCTTCATCAAAATAAATATTCTAGTAGATCCTGATCTTTGGCTTTGCTGTCACATTCATCGGAATTTTTAGAATACATTTCCAAATCGTTAATATCTCTAAAATAGTTAACTTTAGACACACAATTTTATATTAAAAATATTAGCCTCTCGACGTAATACTTTTAAGCAATCTAAATATAGGGCGTTCTGTTAAAATAAGTAAGGTAGGTTCGCGACACTTTTTTCAGTCGCCTCGTATAATCAATACCATAAAATCGGTGGTCTCTTTCTTTCTTTGTATGTATGTATGTATCTTTGTTCGCTATCTCCTCCGAAGATGGACCGATTAAATTGTATGATAGCTTAAAATTTTGCTAATTTTTAGACTTAGATTGTAGGCGGGTTTTTATTTTCAAAAAAAGTACGAAAAAGTAAAGTAAAACATAATTATATTTAATTTAATTAAATCGTGTAATTAGCGAAGCGAAGAGTGGCTCGGGTGATTCACTAGTTAGTTTATGTCACTAATCGGTAATCACTGTAGTCAATCACTTATTAAACAATCAGCTAACGAACTAACTAGAAACCTGAACACTGCACGACTGCAAGGGTTACAAAACTGAAATTAAGCTTTTTATGGCAACTGGCGGACACATGTCTGAAATTGGATAAAAATGTAGGTACTTATTGCGCAGTGCAATGTACTCGAGTACCCGAAAATGTATTCGAGTAGATGGATATGTACTCGAGTACACGTAAATGTATTTGAGTACAGGAATATGTACTCGAGTACACTTAAATTCGTCAAATACAAGTACAAGTACATTTAAAAAAATGTACTCGTGGACTGAGTACCAAGTACACTAAAAGTACTCAGAGTACAGTTACTGAGTACTTGTACTCGAGTACCGCACAGCTCTGGCGTCGTCTGTGAGGTGGGGAAGTGGTCAAGTTTAAAATTCGCTTCTAAAGGCGGAGTTTGAATTCTCAGGCATGCTCACTAGACGCTTTATACTCAGAGTGAGACTATGTCGGCGCTGTAAGGTTTTCGGCCGTTTCGAGGCCCTACTAGCAATATATGCATAATACATATATGGTTATTTGACAGAGACTGACGCAAAAGTTAACCTGAAAATTACGAAGTTGACATAGCTTGACAATGATACCAACGAATGCAGTAATATAAATAATGAAAACTCACTTGTGAATAAAAATTAATTTTAGTCACTGAAAACAGTTGTATAATGTATGGTAATAGGCGCTACTGTAAGATAAAATAAATTTTTTCGCATTTTGTATAATAACAATATGCTATTTTACTAAATTCAAAATCGATTAATAAAGTGGCACTTTGGTGCATAGAAATGTCACTTTACCATATGGTAATGTCAAATTCGAGGTTAGCAGGTTAGGTTTTGTGTCAGTTTGTGTTAAAGCTTACCGAAAACCCTTTGCTCTTTTCTGCCTAGGCCCAGCTTTTACAGATTGAGATACAATGTGAACTTTCTGGTACTTAAATCCATGACTTAATATTCTTTTAATGAAATGGTCAGCGTAGTCACCATATGTCTCAGCTTGATCTGAGCTGCCCAAAGACAAGACAAAACGCCATCCCATCAATTATGAGAATTGAGTCAGATTTTTGAAGTGCTCATGCTTCAGAATTTTTTTTAGATCAATATTCCTTCCTCATCATATGCGGCGATCAATACACGCAAGAAGTCTGCGTCAGTCTTTATAACTTGCTTTTTATTAGATTCTTAAGAAGTCTTCTTCTTGTACAGATCACCTAAAGTGAGTGAGTGCAGTACAGTGTTGCCACACGTCGCAGTGCTCCAACCTTTTAGCTCAAACGTTTGAAGTGATGTTTAAATAAGAATCTTTCAATATAAGGAATTCAAATGACAGATTTATTTTCCGAAAACTTTTAAACCTAAAAACTTAGATTTATTTAAATTTTCACGTCAAAAACATAACCACTTTTTGCAGTGTATTTTTGAATTCCTCATGCTCAAAAACATACAACTAGACATTTTGGTCGCGTTCCTATGTCAAAGGGGGGCATAGAGCGCCGATTTCGGGTTTCGGCGCTATCTTGGCCGCAATCTTGGATATCTCACTTCCGGTCAGGATTTCGTTTGGACAACCGACATTTTCGGATTCAGCAGGGTCGAAATAGGAGGAAACGACATTTTACCCAAAAGTAATATGAAATGCTTCTAAAATTAAAACGGAGAGCTTTTTTCGATTTTGCGACTAGACTAGTCTAGTAAAGTTTTCAGAAAATCGAAGTTTTAGAAGCATTTCATATTACTTTTAGGCAAAAGGTATTTTCCCTCTATTTCGACCCTGCTGAATCCGAAAATACTGGTTGCCCAAGCGAAATCCTGACCGGAAGTGAGATATCCAAGATGGCGGCCAATATAGCGCCGAAACCCTTATACTCCCTTTTGATGTAAAAACGAGTGTGACGAGGAGCAGTCGCACCAGTTTCTTTATCAAAAGTTTTCAAGGACAGAGCCAAGCTGCAATAAACCTGAAAAACATTGGAGTAGTCAACAATGAACTGCTGCATGCAATAAATTAACCAGTTTCTTGCTTCTTTGGCCTGATGAACTGTCAGAGCAAAACGAATATGTTTTGGAGTTAACTTCTTTCCCTTGCTGACAGCATGTACTATATCCTGTGATATAGATATTCCGACATCACTGGTTAAAGTTGTAATTTTCTCCCGAAGTGTCTGAAATATCTGCCCCATTCAGCAGCACATTCATGAAAAAGTGCAAGGATTCTGGCACTACTTTTGTGCACGCTTCCTTTGAAATTGCAAAACCCGATTGACCGGGCCATGATAACAGTTCGCCTCTAATTTTCAAAGCAGCATGCACTATAGTTTTAAATTCACTATCCTGGGCTGGCTTGAAACTAGGCATCTGCTTGACGTGATTATCATAGAAGTCATCAGCAACAAGTCTCTCACCCCTGCCTGTTGGAATCAACATCATATGGCGTTCACTGACTCCACGGTTAAGAGGCCGAAAACACTGGAACATATCTCTGACCTTTTCTTCCAGCTTACTTTTGAATGTTGAACGTCTTGACTGAAATAACAGGGGAACAACAATGTCGATACTGCTTTCTATTTCCTTGTACCTATTCCATACATCGTCCAATGTCAACACCTGTACCTACAAAAAAAATTAATAAAACTGTTTTCTACGAATTACATAGCCTAACATTTACGTATACTACATCGCGGTACTTGCCTGATCGAGGGAGGAAGCGACTCGCGGTTCGTTACAGATCTGTATGAAAGGAAGGTTTTCCTTTCGACTGTTTGCCTCAGTAGCTTTCCAGCTTTCTTTTAACTGCTGGTGACTCAACAAACAGGAACTGTGATACTTTCCTTCTGCAGCTATCAAATCTACTGCACTAACACTGACATGCAGCTTGTAAACAAAATTAGACGAATCCATAACTTTCTCATTCATATTTGTTGTCATGAGTTTAAATAGTTTTCGTTTTTCCTTCTGATAAAACAAGCATTTGTCCCAGTCAGTTTCTCTGTCCTTGATCGAATCATTAAATTGCTTTTTGCAATGTTATAATTATTCCGTTTTTACTTGTAATCGCGAAAAAATCACCTTCCGAGATTTCTCCAGATCTTTACGT
The DNA here is from genome assembly GCA_940337035.1 of Agriotes lineatus. Lineage (NCBI taxonomy): Eukaryota > Metazoa > Arthropoda > Insecta > Coleoptera > Elateridae > Agriotes > Agriotes lineatus. Next base: position 67,441,888 of record OW679194.1, on the reverse strand, counting down.
TTCATGGTCTCTAGATGCCGAAAATCAGCTTTTTTCAGTTCCGTCTGCCCGTCTATCTGTCTGTATGTTGGCGGTATAACTCACAAACTATTTGTTGGAGGATGATGATATTTTGCATGCAGATTATATATTTACCTGGCATGCAACCGTGAAAATTTCAGACATATATATACATGGTAAGCCCTTAAAAATTAATCTTTGTTTATTTTTGAATTAACTCTGAAATAGATGGAAGTAATAATTTTCACATAAGTCAGGCTTTACATTTGCGGAAAATAGGACTCAACAGATACAGGATAATGTCACAAAAGATTCAAAACGTTTCAACAATAAGACCGTTCTGTTCAATAGAGGCGCGCGCGCCGCACTCGTTCCAATAAGTCTGGATGGCGCAGTACGACAAGTCGATGCGGTTACAATCGCTATGCAGATGCGGTTACGATCGCTATGTAGCGGCGGGTTCAAACCCCAGCGGGATACATTTTATTTTTAATTTGCAAATCGATCTAATTCTTCATGCTCAAAAAAATATAACTAGACATTTTGAACGCTTTTCTATATACCTTTTTAACCATTCTACTGCCATCCATTCTATACAAGTATCCCAACCACCGCAAGTAGGTTTCTCTCAACATTCTTCAGCAAGGTGTCACGAGATTATTTCGAATTTCTATATTTCTTACTCTGCCAAACTCACGGAACTGTATTATTAACTTAATAATACACTTCAGTGGTCAAACTTTGTTTCGGGTACACCTATTTTTTCCTATATAAATTAAACTTTTAGTATAATACCTTAGTAACCTGTGCATTTAAATTAACTGTTACATATTTCGCTGCCATCAATCTTCAAAAATCGGTTATTTGAAAACATGCTTCGTCATTGCATTGATTTTGAAAAAATAAGCAAATATTAACTTAATTTTAGTTGTTCTGCATTCCCTGTCTGTAAATGATGTTATTTATATTATAAGCATATCGGTTTTGAATTGTAATTTGCATAATATAGTAACAAAATTACAGGTAACTGTAATTTAGGAGCATGAGAACGTTTTAAACATTACCAAAAGAGAAAAATATTGTCACTAGATCTATTTAAGTGTACCCGATTTTATTGGTGACAACTGTACTTCATTTCGGCTGCTTGTATTGGACTTTTTTGTTTTTTGGATAATATTCAGTCTTAGGAGCTGAAAATTAATATCGGCACATACACTGTATTATAAACTACCATTTTTGTTCTTTTAGATATTTATTTTTTGTTAATTAGACATTTGTTTATTGAGTAGTATAATCGGACAGCTGAATTTATTCTATTGTTGAGTTTGCTATCCAGTTTTACATTGTAGCTCACTATCTGCCCGAGGTATTTGTTTTGCTCCATCTGGGGTAAAGGGTGGTTTTCAAACATTATTTATACATTTCTACTTACACTTCCTACTGCCATAACTACCATGTTATCTTTGTTTATTTCTAATCCATTTTTTTAGTTTTACATTCCGGTGTGCTAAATTATTTTGGAAGTCTTTCTCAGTTTTTGATTGAACACTAGTTCGTCAGCATACATTAGCTCTGATAACATCACAGGTTTCATATTTCTATAACCCATCCGTAGTTGTTTTCTGCATTCCCTGCAGGTCTTTGCAATTTTATCCATCAGTGTTACGAACAGAAGAGGACTTAATATTCCACATTGTAGTACTCGCATTGTTGTAGTGTAATGCTAGCTGGGGCTTTACAATGATTTCTGGTTTATATGTAATTTGGAACAGTAAGCCTGTAGCATTATTAATAGTGCCCCTTTGAATGGTAGCTGCTTATTGGGCCAGGGTCCTGATTGCTTACACTTTGGCTGATTTAAAGAAACAAGACTTAATAATAGATACATATATTCCCTACTAATTACACATATAAAAATAAAGTAAATTTGTTTGTTAAATAAACTACAAGTTATATTGTATTCAATTTTGATCCTGCGACTGGTTTCTTGGGTCGGTAGGCTACCTCGCGTGCATCAATGTATGCCAGCGAACTTCACAGTTTGGTGTGTAGAATAGCGCCTGCCGGGTAAAGTTGGCGAAACTGTAACACCAAAATAAAACTGAATAATGTCAACTAGTGTCGGTGTAAACAAAAGGAAGATTCTAATTTATTTCAATTATAAAGTGACTTGATTAAAGCTATGAGTTGTTTAATTTAAGTGAACACCTATACACCCGCACGTCCTTGCGATAGCATGTATGTGCACTTGGCCCTTGGCCACAGGTCAAATTCCATCTAACGTTATCAACACTTCCACGCGTGCGAAGGTCGTCTGCACTTCGTGACCAAATACTTTACTATAGGGTGACTATCAATTTTTGCAATGCTTGACTATTTCCACAAAAAATATGTGATTGATTTTGTAATTTGCAAATCTATAACTCAAACGAAGTTTACTCTAACGTACTCGGATGTACTTGCAAATTTAACTGTACTCTGACAGGTGTTTTAATACTTTACAGGATTTGAATTATTACCATTTCAACATTCGTAGGTGTTATATTTGTAGGCTAGCTTTGTTGCCGTGAAATAACCTCAATCGACAATCGCCGAAATTCCAGCCGAATGTCAATTGTAAATGATTAGTTTCGTGGGCCTGTTGGGATCGTACACACTGCGAATCAAAATTACTTCGATAGCCCAAATACAAGATTAATTCGCAGGCAAACGGTCGGAACAAACCTCGCGAAATATCAAACAGTACGAGCCGTCCAGTCCGATTAACCCAGAGCTGTACGGAACGAACTTGCAGATTCCGGTTTACAAGGGAATTTGAATAAACGCAGTCCGATTATTCCAGAAATACGTTTATTAAAATGTAGTCAGGTATCTGAGGGAGTCGAGTTATTAGCTCGAATTCTTCCAGTCGGTTTCTGTTGTCGGAGACACGGAATCTTCCACGGCGAAAGCCGCGGAAAGCGGCTGAAAGCCGTGCTAATTTCTGGTAACGATTTCCTCGAGTACGCTGAACGAATTTGGTTTTAAACGCGGCGATCGGCTCTCGGAACTGCTCGCGCATTGAGGAAGGAGTGCACCGTGACCTATCCTTCGTACCAACCTCGTCGATCGAGTGGCTCGCATTGGTTCTGCCAGTTCGAGCGCATTGGAAATTTTAATTGTTGTAACGTCCATTGTTGCGAATATTAAGCGCTGTTAATTTTAAATTGCGTTTGGTATCGCTTAATTACGAGCGAAACGTTACAGTAGTAAACTCTTCAGAACATAGATTTGCCGTTCTTACGTAAGTTCTAGTATTTTTATAGATACCCGTTATTGACAAATTAAGAAGTCATTAAGATTAGTGCAAACAAGTGCTTTTAAATACCTTTGGCTCTTGCCAAACATTTTAGTTCTCCGTAAACTGCTTGACAATAGTTATTTCCCGAAAAGTTTTAAATGCTCAAGTGAGTGAAGTAGTATACAATGTGTTTCAGTACTTTTTATTCAAGGAGAGATTTTCAAGAGTGTTAAAGAAAAAAACTTATGAAGCAACGAAAAATCCGTCAGAACAATAGAAAGGATTATGAATCACCCGAAAAAAAGCGTCCGCGAAAACATTCTGTAACCGATTTGAAATATTATGAGACTTATGATATTTGGCAAATAATTTACAATTTTCATACAACCGAAGTACGTCATGTCCCTATTAAGGCTTTACGTGAAAAATTATTGATATCTAGGTTGGTGTAATTCAGTATCTTCATTAAAATGAATTGTTAAACAAGTTTACTTTACATGGAAGAAAACGCAAAATAACAAAATTTTTAATGGGAAGAACAATATCTGTGCAAAAATAAAATACCTCCAAAATATCAAATATTACTAGGGTTGCCATAGGTCCCGATTTTTCTGGATTTTACTTATTTAATATCTAATCATCAAAACTCAACAAATCTCGCTTGGTATTGGAATTATCTATAGACCTCCCAATAAAAGTATCAATAGTTTCTTTGAAGTGCTGGAGGAAACCTTATCCAACATGATATCTACATGCCAAGAAATAGTTTGCGTCGGTGATTTCAATATCGATATGTTATCAAACAGTGCTAATGCAAACGAATTACAATCTCTTCTAGATACTTATATTTTTCAAGTCATAGATGAGCCAACGAGAAATATGCCAATGACATCCGCGCTAATTTTAACCTCAAATAAAGAACTGATTACGAATCATGGTGTAGAACCAGTGCATGACTTGTCTGATCATGACTTAATTTTCTGCAATGTTTCCATTAACCATCCTAAACTTTTGCCTGTATTTAAAACTTATAGAGATTTTTCTAAATTTAATCATGCTGAATTTGAGAGGGACTTACAGTCTTTACCGCTTTACCTTTTGATGGATATGCATGATATTGATTCTAAACTCACCTTCCTAATTAGTCATATCACTAATTTGTTTAACATTCATGCTCCAATAGAATTTGCTCGTTTTTCAAAAAGAAACTGTCCATGGGTTACAGAAACTCTCAAGTTTATGATGTCTCTTAGAGATAAAGCATATAAACGTTACAAGAAAACAAAGGTTGCCCACTTTAATTATTACAAATCCTTAAGAAATCTTGTTACTACATCCTGCAGGAATGAGAGAAAAGCTTATCTTGATTATAGACTGCACCACAAGGACTCGAAGGATCTGTGGAAAGAACTAAGAGAGATGGACATTTACAACAAATCCAAACAAAAGCAAATTCCTCCCGAATTTTTTTGTGTTAATAAAATTAACCAATCATTTATTCATTCCAATCTAGCAGTTAATTTAAATTTTCAAGAAACTCTTGCTTTTTATCTAAATAATAAAAAGCAGGGGATTAGTTCTGAATTTAAATTTAGTACCGTCACTGAAGAAGAAATCCATAAAATCATATGTAGTATTAAATTTCTGTCATCTGGTGTTGATAATAATATCAGGATGATAAAACTTTGCACCCCGCTAATTTTGCAGTACATAACACACATTATCAACTTTTGTCTTGTTAACAATGTTTTTCCATCGCAATGGAAAATCGCTAAAGTAATTCCTTTGCCTAAAGTAAATCAACCAAGTGAATTAAAAGATCTCAGACCTATAGGTTTATTATGTAGCATGTCAAAAATTTTAGAAAAGGTCATTGACTTTCAAATTCGAGCATTTTTTAATAACTAACTTATTTCCAAAACTGCAGTCAGGCTTTAGGAGAGGCTATAGCTGCACAACCGCTCTTTTAAACATTGCCGACGATATATTCAAAGCTATCGACGCTGGAATGTTAGCGGTTTTGATCTTACTAGACTACTCAAAGGCTTTCTACACGATCAATCATGAAATTCTCAGTGCTATACTAACATACTTAAATTTTAGTAATGATGCCTCTAAATTAATTCAGAATTACTTGAACAATCGATCACAATTTGTAATTCTAGGCAACGAATGTTCTAAACTTCTTAAAGTCAATACCGGAGTCCCCCAAGGCTCAATACTAGGGCCCCTGTTGTTCATAATATATACAAGTAATTTAGCTCACTCATTGGTTCATGGCAAATCACATACATATGCAGACGATACTCAATTATTCTATTCGTTTAACGTTAATCATATAGACACTGCAATTGACAATATTAACCAAGACCTTAAAAATTTTAACAAATCATCCGAAAGCCACTGTTTGAATTTAAATTCGAAAAAAACTGTAGTAATTTTGTTCGGCAGGAATAAAGATAGAGATGAGTATCATCATAAAATAAATAGAAAGGTTGGTGATGCCATACTACCACTGAAAGATGTTACTCGTAATATTGGCTTGCAAATCGATAGTCAACTGAGATTCAAAGAGCACGTAGATATTTGCATCGGAAAAGCGTATGCAAATTTAAAAATCCCCTATTCAAATAGACACATTTTAAACGTCAGAACTAAAGCTATTCTTGCAGAGTCCCTGGTCTTGTCCCAGTTTAATTTTTGTGATGCAGTCTATGGACCATGTTTAGATAAAAAACCAGCGAGAAGGATACAGATTCTTCAAAATGCTTGTATTTGGTTAATTTATGGCATCAGAAAGTTTGATTGTGTGACGCATAAATTAAAAGAATTAAACTGGTTAAATATGTCTGATCGCAGACATCTGCATGCTTCTGTTTCATACCATAAAATCATATTAAGCCATACGCCACCTTACCTTTACAACAAAATTACTTTTAGAAAAGACGTTCATACACTTAATCTCAGACACAGGGGTTTGCTCACTGTACCAATGCACAGGACTGTGATTTTTGAACGTTCCTTTACTTATAATATAACTAAAATCTACAATGCATTACCCAATTTTGTAAAGAATCTTTCAGTCGAGAAATTTAAGTGCGAACTTCAAAAAATCTTAATGAATGAACATTGTTAACACCTACATTTTGTCACAAACATAGTACCAATATTTTTGTAGTTGGTTATGGTATATGCAACCATGTATTATATTTAAAAGTTAGGATTATTATATAATTCACTCGTATTTTTTTTACTTTTATTTTAAATAAATATATTTTGCAGTTGTTTTTGCTAGGTTAAGTGGAAGACTAGAAGCCCTTTGGGGTAACTGAACTTCGCCTCGAGGTTGACTTGTTCTTTTTTTTTATGTAGCGAATGTATTTTTATTGTTATATTTGCAAGTCAATAAAGACATTACTATTGTTATTATTTAGAGCTAGTTGTCCGCAACGAAATGTTGTCTCAATTTTCAAAGAAAATGTTACGCTTTACCGATTTTGAGCGATTTCTGCAAATTCTGGTTCAATACTTGAAACATAAGTAACTAGCTGTTAAACAAATGTTATGAATCCAATATCTAGCTATTTGCTATTCTGGAATCTGGGTTTCAAAGGATTTTTTTTATTATGGGTTTATGTGAATAATACCTTGATCGACATAAGTAAAAGTTAAAAGAAATATAAAGTTCCAAGAAATATGATTGATACCGGAATCAAAATGAAGCTACTGCTGCTGCAGCAGAAACAAATGCAAATGTAAACTGATGGTAGAGGTAGCATCTAATATATTAATATCCACATATCATGAAATTAACATTTTTTATTAGAGCTTCGCATTAGTGTTTGTGTTAAATTTATTTTATTATTAGTTTCCCTTACGAATAATAGTTTAATGTGTTTTTTTAGTATTTAGTTTCTAGTATACTGGGTGTCCATTCTCAACGTCGAATATAAGCAATTAACATTAGTGCATTCACTCGTTCTTCATTGAAATAATTAATTTTTTTTGTAGATAATTTTAACAGACTTTGGCATAAAATACCTGATTTACGCCAACTAATTACCAATTTTTTGGCAATGGCTATCGAACTTGAAATGCAAGGCATTGCATATTTAAAAATTCCCAAGTTTTAAATTAGTATTTTAAAATAAAAATCGCGTCTTGAATATGATTATTGGTATCATTTGATGCGTAATAATTTTATCTTTCCATTGATAAGATTACCTTCCCTGTAAGTTGAATTTGCGAGCAGGAATCGGCAAAAACGTTCAATACAATGTTAATTGCCTATGTTCGACGTTGAGAACGGACACCCGGTATATAAAATTAACTACAAAAGAATGAAAAAAATTGAGAATTTTTTTAAATAATGAATTACCTTTTCCCTATAAGGCCCTTCCCCCCATCGGTCATAACATTGTCACGAAATTGTTATTTTCAAATATGGCAACCCTAAATATTACCAAAGTGAAAATAGGCCGACTGTCTTTTTGGATCAAAACTACATTCATAGTGGGCATACAAAATCAAGAAGTTGGAGCGGCAATAGCAACGAAGGTTGCTCTCAAATATTCTAAATGGTCAACGATTAATCATGATTCACGGAGGCGGTGAGATGGGTTTTATTCCAAAGTGTTTATTAACATTTATGTCTGGGACAAAGAGTGGAGATTATCACGACCATATGAACGTTACCAATTACGAAAGATGGGTAAAAGAATGCCGAAGAACTCCGTAGTTGTTACAATGCCCCGTATCATAGTGTCCGATTAAACTCTGCGCCAACATCCAATAGTAGAAAAAGTGAAATTGGATGGTTACATCAAAAAGGCATAACATCTTCGTCAAAGTTATATAAACCTCAACTGTATATAATCATTAAAGAACATAAAAATCATTACATAACTTATAAACTTGATACTCTACTACAAAATCATGGACATGTCATATTACGTATTCTGCCTTATCATCCAGAATTATATCCGATTGAATTGATTTGAGAAAGATAAAAAACGAAGTAGCTGGGAAAAAGATGTTTAAATTTGATATGTTTTACCGGACTTTTTCCACTGTTTAGGGTGTATATCACACGACGTTTCGGGAGTTTTGATCTACTCGCGTCTTCAGGTGTTCCTAGTTAGTCCTGAGAAGGACTGAAATTGTACATTTTTATACGTACACATGTGCCTACCCCGTGATTTGAACCCAGGACCGCTGATCGCTGTGATTACTAGCCTGTCACCTTTACCACTAGGTCACCAGATCGGTAGACAGTGGAAAAAGTCCGATAAAACATATCATAATAGACCACTGCCAAAAAATGACATTCAGAGAACATATTTAAATTTAATGATGTGGTACAGCTGGCTAAACAGGTATTTAGAAATACATCCCAAGAAGACTGAAAAAGCTGACGTCACAAAATGATTGCCATTGAAGATGAATTTCTTCAGAATGAATCGTTTTTGTACATACATACTGAAGAGTTAATCATAAATATGGGAGAAGACAGTGACTACCAATTTTGTGACTTAAGTAACAGTGATAATGAAAGTGACACAAATACTAAGTTAATTAACTTATACTTACATGTACTGATATACTTATTATAAAATTATATGTTACACTACTCAAATACTTAAGTTTTATTATGAAATTATGTATACATGCTACACCACTGGATTGCAAGTATTCAAACTGCATAAACAAGTCTTCTGCGCACTGGCAAGTTCACCTTCCTTTGTGGAAGGAATTACAGCAATGTAAAATGCACATGCATGATGCAGATTGCAGCGGAGCCTGTGATATAGTTAGTTTAAAACTTGACCAGCGAGACACTGGTAGGTGGCACTCAGATTGAATGTAATTTAGTGTACCTGTATAAAAGTATTATACAGATACACTAATGTAACTTAGAGTCCCTGTATTAATCGAGTATCGTAATTGATTGCGTCAGTGTTTTATATTTTGGAAGTCAATATGGCGGATGCATCCTAAATCATAGAACATCAAGGTCGTTGAATTTGTTTTTTGTGCAAGTTCAGTGATAATAATAATAATAGTGGCTTTGGCCTTTAAATGCCTTTCGTGACTGTGACCCTATCGGTTCTTTTGTAACTTCTCAGCCCTTTCTCTATTTAGAGAAGTTGTAGACTATTCATAAACCTCAAGATATCTCTGGGTTGTGAGTCCCTTATTTCGTTGGGCGTCATGATTGCCTTTCCGAAGATGTTGTGCCTACGTAACCGGCAGCATTACATGCACATAGAATATGTTCTGCCGTTTCCGCTGCATCATTGCATAAGCGGCAAGTTTGGTCCTCAGCCTTACCAATCTTGAAAAGATGGTATTTTAATGATGTGTAGCCTGTTAGAAGGCCAGTGATAGTTTTTAATTCCACCTTACTGAGAGACAACGCAATTTTTGCTTTATTTTACGAAACAGTTATGAACTGCTTTGCCTGGAGTTGTTCTGGTGTGTTCTCCCAGTGCGAGCATTTCAACTGCTCCTCCCATAGCCAGACTTCCTGTTTTATGTGGCTTTTCTGTATTCCACAACATGGTTCAGGTCCGGTGAATGGCGTCATTGCACCTCGTCTAGCGAGTTCATCAGCTTTTTCATTGCCTGGTATACCCTCATGCCCTGGCACCCACCATAACGTGACGTGGTTTTTGTTTGCCAGTTGCTTGAGATTATCCAGACACTCCCATACAAGCTTGAACTCGCACGTATAGGCTGCTAGGGCCTTTATTGCTGCCTGGTTGTCTGTGAGAATATCAATTGTTGCACCATAGTACCCCTTTCAAAGGTTTATTTTGATGCAGAGGTTTATAGCATAAACCTCAGCTTGGAAGATAGTGGTTCTAACCCCTAGGTGAAGTTCAGTGATTATTTCATATTTTAAAAATTAACAAGTATTAGTTATAGAATGCAAATGCCGGGCTGCTGTGTGCCCTGTTGCAAAAATCATTCCGGAAACGGGGTTAGATTATTCTACGAACTTCAAGGAACTAAGAATCTAGAAAGGGGCAAATCTGGTTAAAATTTATAGAGGAAAATTGCCCCTTAGAGCAAGTATTTGTGAAGTAAGTTCAGTTTTACATTTTCCACTAACGCAATTGACTTTCATCAATGTGGATCATAATTTTGTTTCAGGCTCATTTTAAAGAAAATCAATTTGAATCTGAAAGAATTGACAATGAGAAATCATTCCCACCTTTACAACAAAAAATTTGTGATTTAACAGTTGGTTTGTATATTTAATATATAACTGTTATTTTTAGCTGAATCTTATCCTGTAAGCTCTACTATACAATCACGTGCCAGAAATGTAAGTGACTGTGATAGCTATGTATGAAATATGAGTCATGTATAGGGTATATTATAATGAAAATTATTTTATACGTTACGAAACTCAAGAAGTCAGATTTGAACAATGCTGAAAATGAGGAATACATTAGCAATGCAATGCGTGTTCTTGTGGGACTGTACAGTCGGATGTTTATTAAAGTGTTACGTTCAAGAGTAAAACGTTTACAAATAATTTGTTTGTATCTGTTTAATATAAATAGTCATTTACTTATATTCATTTCTTACAATCTATATCCCAAAAGATTTTATATTACAGGAACGCCAATAATATTAAATAATTGTCATATAGAAATCCTTGAAAGTAGAATTAGTTAGGTACTAATTATGTATATCATCCTTTAAATATATTGTGCTTGCCTGTATACAACTTAAAATCAGTAAACTCAGATTTAAACTTCAAACTTAAAAAAAATTACTATACTACAGCTTCTTTTCCCCTGTGTAGTGTAACTCTATTTTTAATATTATCAATGATGCTCATATTTGCTTTAAGGTAGTTATCGCGAGGTATCGATTTTCTTATGACACAGTTGATTTTTTTTATGTATCGTTAAACAGTTTTTGAATACACGGTTAAAATTCCGAAGAGATTTACTACCTAGAACCGTAAAAAATAATTAATGAAAAAAATGCCCTTATACAAGCTATTTTCTATGTAACTCAGAAAATAAGTAACATTTTCGATCACATTAAGCATATATTTCTTACCACTTTGATCAATTTTTTCTGGGGGCAAGAAACATTTTTGATAGTTAACTCGGCGAAATTTGGAAGCATTCGACCACCTACTTTTGTAGATAAAAAATAATTAATACCATCCTATTGAGCTTTTACGAAAGAAGACTCCAATGATACGGCAACACTGCAGTCAGCTGGAAACCAGATATGAGAGTTTTGTTATGAATAGTATGTTGGTGGCACTGTATGTCTATGTCAAATTCGAGATTAGTATTTTAGATTTTGTGTCAGTTTCTGTCAAAACTGACGGAAAACATAACCTAATAACCTCGAATTTAACATAGACGTACAGTGCCGCCAACATACTATTAATAACGAAACTCCGGTGAGACTATGCATACGGGTGTTACACTCTGCACATGATCCAGATAAAAAAACTTAATCGATGATGCTCTGCGGAGGCATAACATGTGCTAGCAACAAATATAATAATCAAACTACTCGTAGTACAGCTTTTGTGTTAACATCTGAAAGTTTTTTCTGCTACGACTCAATTTTCCCGTAGGTACGTATGTCACGACTGAACAATTTTGACAATGGATTTGCAGAATTGAATTCAAGCCGAGACGTTTCTCGTTAACAATTTCCGTCAACTAAGGTGACCAACCACTCTAACTTAACCAGAACTACACTGTTTTTGAGAACTCAGTTCTGATTGTAAATCGAGGGCAGTAAAAATTCAGGTTTTTAAAGGCTGTTATGGTTTTTTCTAATTTTATACCTACATTCCTACAATAATAATTAACAAGTTAATACATAAAATTATATTAATTTTCCAATTTGCAAGATTTATTGTCCAATCGTGCAACCCTGCTTTCCCTACTGCTGGTAGTAGGAGTAGAGACTCTACTCGTACTACCAGTAGTTCGCACTTCGCAGTTTAGTTGCAGTTTTAAGAAACTTTATCACTAAAGAAAAAAATGTTAATTGAAGAAAAGCTCTCCACCACTGGAGTCAAAGTGGGTCGAAATATTCTATCATTTCAGTAATCATGATGCTCCTTCGAACATTGAGATTTTAGTCGAATATTGTGTGTGCTTATCTGGGAATAATAGTCCTGTAGAGAGTTTTTAGCAAAATGAACAACTTTTGGACAAAGGACAAATCACGATTACATATTGAAACACTAAAATCATTATTAATTGTCAAAACTAATATCGATTACACGTGCATTTAATTTCACAACATGCTTAAAAAAATGAAAAACTAATAAAAACAATTCACTCGCAAGAAAAATATAGTTTTAAAAAATCTTAAATTGTAATATGTATTATTAATACGAACAAACGTAAACATTATATAAAAAAAAATTGATTTGTTTTTGGCGTTCTGGTTTTTATTTTAGACGAGTTGGTCACCTTACCATCAACAAAAGGCCGTGTGCACATTTGCAGCAAGTTAGGTTTCTGCCGAGTTCCGTCAGCTCAACAGTACGTCGCCAGACACATTTTTCTTCGCAAATCTTCCCTTATGTCGTACGCATTTCATTTTGCCGTAACATCCGTTTCTCACCTAACCTCACACCTTACTTTCGTAAAACCGCGTAAGCAGAGACTACGCCAGTGTGACCAAGTCGATGAAAAATACAGCGTTGCCACGATCGTTCAAGTAGTCGTTAATACGCCTGGGATACGTAAAATAGCACAGGGCGCGGATTCGGTACGTTGGCAACAGTTACAGTCCAAACCAAAAGTTTTCAAGACGCGAATACAGTGAAACAATAAAGAAGCCGACCTGCGATTAATTAATAAAATTAAGCAATGGTAGTAAAAATCGCAGATCAACCCCCCTACAGTTTATACACCACGGCAGCTCTGAAAACTGTTTACTCACCGCGATGGCCCTAGCTAACTCAAATTTCGGCGGCCTTGGATCGTAGGTTCAAATCATCAGCTGTGTACCCTGGAATGTCTTCAAAAAAAAAGGAAAGGAAATGGGCGCCAGAAATAAAAATATTTCAAATAATAGGAGGAAATAAACTGCAAGTGACTAACATTTAATTAATAAACAATAAAATAGTCTTGTAGTGTCAGTAGTAAATTATCAGAACAATTAAAATGCAAATAATGTTATAACAAAATTGTGTACGTTAACTGAAGGTTGCGACACGCATAAAATCAAGAACCTCTTTCGGGTTATTTTAATAACTTTAGCAACAAATTATTCGTGGGATAAGCTTATCACAGTCATTTAATAAAACCTTCTGTTAGGCTATTGAAAATAAAAAAGCGTGACTATACCTTTTACAGAGGGTCGAAATACATCAAAATTGTAGCTTTTAAATACTGAGCATAATTAACTATAAGCATAAAAATTCAAATGTAAAAATCGGGAGTGTGCTCCCCTAGACTTTCTCGCAAATACCTTGAAGCAAACTGGTACTTTACTTGAATGGATACCGCTACCTGTTTAGGTAAAATGCCACTTCCGGTTAACCGATCATGGTGAAATGTAATATCTGGTAATTTTTCTACATAAGAAATGTATGTACAAAATTTTGTTCAAATATCTCGAAACAAACTGGTACTTTACTTGAATAGGTACCGCTACCTGTTTAGGTAAAGTGCCACTTCCGGTTAACCGATTTCGCTCAAAATTTGATAGGAATCTACAAATTTTTAATAATGACTATTTACATAATTTAAAGGGTCTAGCTTATTTCGTTTTTAAGTTATCGTGTTCACACACACACACACACACACAGACATAATTAGAAAAATGTTTTTTTCGGACTCTAGGAGGTCTAAAACGTCAAGATTCGTCAAAATCTCGAAGTCGATTTTTTTGACGATTACAATACTTTCTCTATACTACCGTATGCGAGAAAGTAAAAAGCAAGAGCATATATGAAATTGAACATTACATGTTAATAATGGCAAAACGTATGAATTTAAATTCCAAATAATTACTGGTTTAAAATGTATAAAAGTAAAATCCAGGTATTGAAGATACGATAAATCCCGGAATAACACAAACTAACCTCGCTTCTCCAACGCTCATAAACGGCTAACAGGCAAACGCGGGCCGGGGTAGCTACACCCTTCGGTTTAAAATAAGCTGGTCGTGAACTGCACATAATGGACGAAGTCGCCGTGGATGCAAATTATAGCAAAGGCACCCTCGAACGGCAGCAACTAAGCAGAGCGCCAGCAGGTGTCGAAAATGCGATAAGGCTAGCGGCTTGGCCTCCGAGAAAAACTCATTGAAACTGGTAATAAAGAGCTAAGAAGAAATGTAATTACTATTGAGAAAATAAAACAGAAGAACGCTATCGTACCTGATCGTAATCAGCCCTAGAAACACAAAGCTCATTAGATTAATTGAGCGCACGTAATTTGACTTAAACACACAAACTTTAGCCACGCCGGTGGCAGCGGGCCAAAGCGAGGACAGCAAGTGCTCGGACGAAAAATTAGTTTTCTAAAGAAAGTTTGCATTACAACGGCCTGCGATAAGAGATAGCACAAGTCAGAAAGGGCATCGCGCAAACGAAAGGAACTCGATACAGGTACAAAATAAGCTGCTTTGTAAAATTTAAGAATTTGAAATGCAAAGGATTTATAATTCAACTAAAAATATACAGGTTAAGCCTGAAATAATTGGATAACTGACGAAACAATTAGGCGAAGCCAAAAAATTGTTTCAACAGTTTTTCATAGATTTCAACACACACGGTCAGGGCAGCTAAGCTAAAGCTAAAAAATAGAAAACTCCAGGTTTAGGCAACACCTTTAATTAAATAGTTGCTCAAATTCGACAGTGAACAAGTCGTGTCAGTAATTACATTATTTTGCCAAACAATTGTAAGATCCAGTACTATTTAGAAATAATTGAGCATTAGTCTTACATTAGCAATTATATTAAAAAGATAGATGGAAGAGATCCAAATAATTTCAGAATTACTTCTCTGGTAAACTGTAGCCTATCTTGAAATTATTGACGAAAATTGCATTTAGAAAGATGGTAACAGTGTATGAAATTAAAGAAAAACAAAAGGTATTCAGATATAACAGATTTAATAGGCCGGTATACATATACTCGTACTTAATTGACTTGAAGACGTCATCAAAATACTAAAAGAAGAAGACGAGATTTCTCCCAGAATAGTACAACTAATAATAGACAATTCGAAAAAGGAAAAACAAAAACAAGTAGAAGGCAAGACAAGACTGCACCATGTAGCTATCTAAACTGGTTTATCCTGTATTGCGATATTTTTCGAATGCCTCTGTAAATTGTCATTTTTGGTAGATTCTCAAGTTCCTTTTCTTCGAACTATATGATATAACCTTGGAATTAGGTTACTTTCACGGCCTATGTGTAAAGAAGGTAGTCTAAACTTATTTTGGTAAATTTTTGGCGTATATTTGAAACTTAAAATTGGCACTTCCATCTTGCGCATGTAACTTCATAGTATTGTTATTTTAGTTCAGTTTTTGCGTTTAGAAAATAGCAAGTCTTTCATTTCCCTTTCGTGACTGAAAACGTACGCTCAGGGGTTGTAGAAGAAAGTTATCCCATATTTATATTTCGCCAGCAATAGCAATTACTTCGAGGCCGATCCAGACCTTCAATATTCAATGAAGCTGGTTGTTTCAAGTGTTCAACGTGTTTGAATTTACAAGGTTTTCTTCTTTGAGTTGTTTTGGTTTTTCTCTAAGCTCATAAGGTCAATGTTTGTTTTTGGGCGATACGCGAAGGACGCCTGTCGTTGTTTTGTGAACCCCATAACTCATAGCTATAGCCGCATACTGAAGAAAGCACTGCATTTGGCAAACCAATTCTGTCTCGGCTTGATTAAGATTCGACCTTTCGACGTTGATCTACAGTCGGAGGACAGGTTTTCATTTCACCTATCTCATAATTTTGCAGTAGGTAAGCATGTAACGTTTTTCTACCCTGCAAGTTAGATTAGAAATGTGTTAACCACATATTTCAATTTGTGCTCCGTTATCTCCACCAAAAAAACCATGTGTTCACAACAAGATGCGACACGAAGATATCCAGGAGGTAGATTGGAGAGTTTAAGGCCCCCATAACCAGACGCCAACTTTGCTTATTCCTACTAAACGAGGAGCAGATAGTCTAGAATTCTAGAAGACCATCATCCAGAGCAAGTAGCACCTGGGGAATCACGCGAGTTGGTTCATCCTGAGAAACGAATTCATGTCAGTAAGTTCTAAATCCAGCTTCTTTCCAAGAAATAGAATTGTCCAAAAGTCCAAAAGCTAACCTGATCTGATCTGAACCTTCCCTATATGTCTGGAAACCGGAAGATTTGAACTGAGAGCGTCAGCGCCTAATCTGCGACGAGTTCAGACGCTCTCCCGAAGCTCATATTAGTAAAACTGTCAGTCTCTTAAATCATAATGATCTCATTCAATAAAGCCAACTTATGAACTGAACGCGCCGGCGCGGCGTGTAACCTGTGACGAGTTTAGACGAAGCCAGTGTGATTATTGTATGGTAGTAATTAGAATTCTGGGTTTATTTTGAATTTAACGAACCCAGTGTAATGCAGATATGAATTTAAAGCTAAACTGAACGAATACTTTTAAGTTTATACCTTCATGTTGTTTAAGATTAGGATTGTTCGAGAGCCGAATTCTCAACGGTAAGTGAAATTTGTTTAAACGTTTGGTTAGATTGAAATTAGCATTTCTGCAAGACGTAAACTGCCGCCCATTCTGTTTGGTAGCTATAAGAATAATTTCTTTAAATCGACTCACCACCATAAATCGCTGAAGATAGCCAGTTAACATGGACTATAAACTTATCCTAAAAGTTGTATAGGGCGGGACAACCAAGAAGTTGGTCATACATGGAATTATAACAAAAGTAATAGAAAGGGGAAGAGAATGTTGAATGAGTTCTAACGAATAAAAACTGTCTACCTTAGCTAAAGCCAAAAAAGCCTTGTCATACCTAAGAAATTAACAATACTAGAGAACAGGAAATGCGATTCACTTACCTGGAATTAAAATTTCCAGTTGTTATAATCCAAGAGACAAAGTTTTAAATCAAACGGCGAAATACAGGAAGGAAGAACCAGCATACGAACCTGGAAAGCACGGTATACATATAAAAATGCTCCGTAAAACCTACCATGCTCTATGCGGTGGTAGCCCATGTAAACATACGCGAAACTAAAAGATTACTGAGAACAACTGAGATGCGAGGTCTGAGAACAATGGCTGGAAAACCACCTACAGATAGGATGCGAAACACTTCAATAAGGGAAATGTGGAGAATAGACGATGTACTTAGATGGTCAAGGCGGAGAAGAAGGCAATGGAACAAGCAAATCAGCTAAATGGTAGCAAAAGATGGAAAGCCAAGGGGATCCAAACCACCGACAAAACATTGCAAAAAGGTAGAAATTGTAATGCAGCGTAATGTCTGTTTTTTTTTAATTGCAATTGACTCTCTAAGTGTCTTCGCTTGATTAGATGCCAAACACGTTAGAAAGATATTGTTTTTCATATTACGTCATTTTGGTAAATCAAATTTAAGTATACATCGTATATACAACGTAAGTCAAAATAAAGCGAATTCGAGTTATTGGCTGCTAAACCAGTGCTTTGAAGTATCTGAGTTAGAGCTGTAATTTTATCTGGTGACGTCGCAGGATCTCGCCGATAGTCAAGAGGACATCGTGCTCCACGTAAGTTGTGCCTTCAATTAGCTACGTTGGTGCTTAGGATTGGAATGCGGTTATCGCAGTTAGCGTAGTTGTGGATGGCCTTCCTAAGGCCTGGAAGTGCTCATTTTACGGCGTAATTGCAGATCGCTGAAAGCGCTGGAGGCATGATAGGGTGAGGAAATCTCGTGGAGCTGGTTTGTCTGCCCAATAAACCAACAAGTGTTACCCGAATTAGACTCTGATCATTTACCGGTGCTTCTTAAATTTATTTATTCTCCCACATACATACCGCAACCTGAGAGACTAATTAACGGGATACGTTCGAAACTCTACTCGACGATAAGCTTGTTTGCCTCACGTCAATCACTACAACAGAAGAAGTTGACGATGAAATTCGTAAATTGAATGAAGCAATCGTTAAATCAATAAGATAAGCTATTTTCAAGAAGTACAGCGCATATTGAATTTAGTTAAAGAAAAACATATGATTCGACGATTATGGCAAAGATCCCGCCTGCAGCCACATAGACGAGAGTTAAATAGACTAACACACCAAGTTCGATGGGAGCTCGATGATCATCGAATTAACTCCATACAGAAGCTAAATCGAAAACCTTGAACCAAATGATCCGACCATGTGGCGCGCATAAAAAAATATTGAAGTAACCCTAGGTTATACCTTCATTGAAAGAAAATGGTA
Organism: Agriotes lineatus; assembly: GCA_940337035.1. Taxonomy (NCBI): domain Eukaryota; kingdom Metazoa; phylum Arthropoda; class Insecta; order Coleoptera; family Elateridae; genus Agriotes; species Agriotes lineatus. The sequence goes on along the minus strand of OW679194.1, from coordinate 67,423,156 downwards.
GAGACTATACTAGTGACAAGGATAAGTGCAACCTCTTTGCTGACTACCTCTCCCAGGCTTTCACAACAAATAAAAACGCCGAAATAGAACACACATGTAATATAAAGAGACACATTGATAGTCACTTTCCAAATGAGGTGGGTCAGTTTAAGCCTACTTCACCTCACGAAATTAAAAATATAATTCAAAGAATACCGTTAAAGGAAACACCAGGCCACGATGACATACCAAATGTTGTATTAAAACATCTGACAACAAAATCTCTTGCATTTCTAGCCACTACTCTGAACGCATGCCTAAGACTCGGTTATTTTCCACAAACATGGAAACATGCACATATTCTCCTTTTCAATAAACCAGGGAAAAACCCACAAGAACCCTCCAGCTACAGACCGATTAGCTTGTTGTGTAGCATATCGAAAATATTTGAGAAAGTGATCTGCAAAAGGCTGAATAATATCATTACCGAACATAATGTCATCCCCAAGTTTTAGTTTGGTTTCAAAGCAAAACATTCTACGTCTCATCAACTCCTACGGCTCACGATTCGAAGAGAAAAAGCATACCCTAGTCGCCTTTCTTGATTTTTCACAAGCTTTCGACAAGGTATGGACGGAAGGACTTATCTACAAGCTACTTAAAATTAACATTCCTAGCTATTTACTAAGAATACTTAATTCCTTTCTTACCAACAGAACTTTTGCTGTAAAAATTAATACCGAACTTTTGAGCACAAGAACAATCAACGCGACAGTACCACAAGGTTCCATTCTAGGACCTGTGCTATTTAATATCTACGCGAGCGATATAACGGAACTACCAAATACACACCTCGCAATGTATGCAGATGACACGGCAATAATCGCCCAGAATAGCGACATACTCGAAGCAGCCATTCAACTTCAACAAGCCGTCAACAATATTACAAATTGGTGTAATAAGTGGTACATTCAACTGAATGGTCAAAAATGCGAAACAAAGATTTTTACTCTTCGCCGTCCCAACAACCCACCGAGAATAAAAATCAACATCGAAATTGAATGGAACTCACCCGACAAAGGCGTCAAATATTTAGGGGTACATCTTGATAGAAAACTTACATGGGGGTTGCATTTAAATAAAAAGTTAAATGAATGTCATACCAGACTCGTTCAATTGTATCCGCTAATAAATCGTAAATCGCCATTACGAATCAAGTGTTCACTTCTAATGTACAAAGCATTACTGAGGCCTATTATCACATATGGTTCACCGTTTGGGGAGCGGCATCTAAAACACATATCAATAAAATCCAGGTGTTTCAAAACAAAATATTGAGAATAGCCACAAACGCGCAGTGGTTTATTAGAAACAAACACCTGCATGATGAACTAGGCGTACCGACCGTCAGAGAATTTATACAGAAGACCAACAAAAGGTTTTTCAAAAAGTCTTGCCCTGGTGCTGCCTATTACTCCATTGGGGAATTTAATCTACACGTACGCCTAAAAAGACAACTTCCGCAAGACACTTGAACATTAACCGACAACAGTGACTCTGACTAAAATTAAGTGTAGTGCCGGAGGAGCTAGCGTACTAGTGTCCTCTTAAAGTCAAGTGAAGTGTCAAAGATAAAATAACCAGCATAACCGTGTGTAACATAGCATATGTTGAACTGGTTAAAGATAAAAAAAATAACCCTTCGTATCTCCTACGTTTATTGGGTTACAAGATTATTTTTTGGTAGATAGATGAATTTAAAAAAACGTTAAAAGTTGTTTAAGGGATTTTTAAAAATTTACCCCTAAGGGGGTGAAAAAGGGTAACCTGTGTTTTCACAAATTCCTCAATATCTCTCAGACCCGATAAGATATCGACTTGGTGTTTGCTTGGATAGGTATCCAAGGCAAATGTCTAAAAACACATTTCAGGATTTTGCCCTAATCAACCGTTAAATGTGCAAATCTGCATTCGGGGTGAATTATAGAATCCCTTGTATCTTCTGTGTTTGTTGAATTGGAGCATTCTTTTTTGTCATATATATGTGTTTTTCAAATCTTTAGAAAGAGGTTTTAGGGTTTTTTTAAATGTCCTATCCCTAAAGCGACAAAAAAGGAAATTGAAAAGGGGTAGGGGGTTAAAATTATTAATTTTTTCTCTCTGGGTTTATTTCAGGGTAAAACAAGCTGAAAGAATTGTTATAAATTTTACCCCTAAGGGGTGAAAAGGGGTAAATTGTATTTTCACGAATTTCTCAATATCTCTTAGAATAAAATAGGAGAATTTCTAAAATTCCACCCCCAAGTGGTGGAAGTGGGTGTCCTGCTATAATTTATGAATACAACAATTAATAAGTACATATATTTTTGATTTTATTTCATTGTTATACTAAAACTATAGTTTTATCAATCTATACAAGGGTAACGATAATTACATACACATTTCAAGAGGGTATGTGAAGAATAAAAGAGTTACGGAGAAGTTTTTTTCGGAGAATATTGTTTCCTTTTTACCTACAATATTGTTTTGCAGCCTTAGTTTAGCGTACTGAGTGAGGGAGAGGGAGGCGCCCTAGAATTCATTTAAGATTTAGAAGAAACAAACATTTGTAGTCCGTACGAAGAACTGGCATCTTGCTAGTAATATATATTGTTATGATACATGAGGCAGTGTAATCAAATACAATAAAGAAATATTTAAAACGAATAAATTTGGAAGATTGCTATAATTAAATCTTGATGGGTGTTAAATTTTAAACATTATTAATAAATTTAATTGAGGCAATGAGAGAGGAGATTTTGATATTAATTGAATATACTAATTTAATGGTTACAGAAAACTGTAATAAAGTTCAAGCCAAGGTTACAATTGACAAATGTATTTGTTAGAATGATAAGAATTAATAGCATGTAATAATAGGATATTTAAAATAAATAAGTGTGCAATAAGAATTGTATCTAACATGAAAAAATATTATCTTTAATTAGTTACAAAAACAACTTATGTAAAAGCAGACATGTATATTGAAAATTACAAAGTTTGATTAATAAAAAAAATAGAAATTAATGCCTTAAATTTGTATTATTAGTTGGTTATACAAATTTAAAAGGGCCTTAAACAGATCTACGTGGTGTAGTATATTAAAAACATTAATTGAAGTTATTGGAAGAATATAATCAGTCAAGAGATTATACAAATACAGTTAATTGGAAATAGACAAATACCTATGGTTATATTATTTGAAGATATTTGGATTTGTTTCTGCATACGGGAGATTATTGGAAGTGCTTACAAGTAACTATTTGATTTGGATAATTTGCAGCATATTAGTAGAGTCGTCGGACCAAGGACCAAGGTTATATTTGGAACATCATAATATTGGAACTTACCAGGAGCTAATCGGTGTGGTGGTGACATTTGAAAGGAAGAAAGATTGGATTCTAGGAGCAAAAGGGGTTGTTGACGAGACAGATGCAGTTCTAGGGTTTCCTGATCAGCATAGGCGTTACCATTTGAAGAGTGAGCAGTAGGTGTTACAGACGGTCGACATCAGGATCCATTCTTGGTTGGATTTTGGCAGTAAAAAGCAAAAGAAGTTATTAAGGTTTGTGTAACAAGTTATTTAACAATTGTGAATTAAGGAACAAGATTGTAATAAAATAATCATAATTTAAAAACGTATCATAATTAATTTCTTTTTGAGAAAGATAAAGGTATAGAATAGGACAATCAATAAAAGTAAATAAAGAATATTATAAAGGGTCAATTTGAGAATAAAATATAAAGATTTAAAATTGAATATAAAGGTCTGTAATTAAAAATAGGTATATTTGAAAATTTTAACTAAAATATGGCAGACAAAAGGGTTACATGAAAAAGCAAGAAGACTGAAGAGGAAAAAGACGAAGGACAAGAAGAAATGGAAACAGTGACGAGTGGTGCTGAAGGTGAAGTAGAGGAAATACAGCAAGGTGATCAGGTAAGGATTCCGCAAGAACCAAAAGAAAAACCAAATATTTGAAACAATTTTTTGGCTTCGCCTAATTATTTCGCCAGTTATCCAATTATTTCAGGCTTATCCTGTATATTTTTAGTTGAATTATAAATCCTTTGCATTTCAAATTCTTCAATTTTCCAAAGCAGCTTATTTTGTACCTGTATCGAGTTCCTTTCGTTTGCGCGATGCCCTTTCTGACCCGCGCTATCTCTTATCAGAGTGCGAGTCTTCTTTTGGGCTCGAATTGTTCGTACCTCGCACTTGCTATTTTTAGCCCGCCGTCACCCGAGTGGTTAAATAATGTTTGTTCAAGTCAAATTACGTGCGCTCAATTAATCTAATGAGCAGTGTATGTTTCCTAGGGCTGATTACGATCACGTACGATAGCGTTCTTCTGTTTTATTTTCTCCATAGTAATTACATTTTTTTCTTCTTAGCTCTTTATTACCAGTTTCAACCACGAGTTTTTCTCGGAGGCCAAGCCGCTAGCCTTATCGCATTTTCGACACCTGCTGGCGCTTTGCTTAGTTGCTGCCGTTCGAGGGTGCCTTTGCTATAATTTGCATCCACGGCGATTTCCATTATGGTAGCAGTTCACGTCCAGCTTATGTTTCGAGGTTAGTTAGTGCTACTCCGGAATTAATTATCAACTTATCTTCAATACCTGGATTTTACATTTATACATTTTAAACCCGTAATTATTTAGAATTTAAATTCATACGTTTTACCATTATTAACATGTAACGTTCAATTTCATACATGCTCTTGTTTTAATATTTAAATTTTTATGCTTATATTTAATTATGCTCAGTATTTAAAGTTGCTATTTTGATATGTATTGGCCCTTTGTAAAAGGTACAGTCACGCTTTTTTATTTTTAATAGCCTAAACATAATGATTTATTAAATGACTGTGATAAGCTTATCCACGAATGATTTGTTGGTAAAGTTATTAAAATAACCTGAAAGGGGTTTCTTTGATTTTATGCGTGTCGCAACCTTCAGTTAACGTACACAACTTTGTTATCACTTTATTTGCATTTTAATTATCCTGACTATTCAATTCACCTGTCATCTGTCGAAAAGTAACCAATGAAAATCCAGAATTCTGACGTTTCTTGACCAATCAAAAAAATATCAGTGGATATATCTTCCTAGAAGGTATTCAAGTGACTATTTTTACCAAATTCGATTTTTATTAGAAAAAGTCAATATTAGTGTTCTGTTACTATAGAAATTACGTAGTTTGTTGCTAGATTTACTAAAAACTAATTTGAAAAAGTAGTTTGGTTCATTAAATAGTCCCTCGAATACCATTCTTAGTCAAAGTTAAGTAGATTATTTTTGCGGTGGTATCACTACTCATGTCCATTGCGCTTGGGATTAGGACTCGTGCTAATCGTACGAAAGCGCAATGGACATTCGTGACACCACCGCAAAAATAGTCGACATAACTTTGACTACTCATGGTATTATAAGTGATTATTTATTACTGACACTTCAAGACTATTTTTTTGATTATTAATTAAACGCTAGTCACTTGCAGTTTATTTTCTCTTATTATTTGAAATCTTTTGATTTCTGGCACCCATTTCCTTTCCTTTTTTTGAAGGCATTTCAGGGTACACAGCTGATGATTTGAACCTACGATCCAACGCCGCCGAAATTTGAGTTAGTTAGGGCCATCGCGGTGAGTAAAGAGTTTTCAGAGTTGCCGTGGTGTATAAACTGTAGGGGGGTTGATCTGCGATTTTTACTACCATCGATCAATTTTATTAATTAATCGCAGGTCGGCTTCTTTATTGTTTTATATTGATATGGACAAGTTAATGGAAATGATGGTAAGATTACAAGAAAATTTACAACAATCAAATAAGAAAGATTTACAGGAAAATTTACAAGGAATAAGGAAGGATTTACAAGCAATTGAAAGAACTGCAGAGGAAAGTAGGAAAACTACTGAACAGTTGAAAAAGGAATTGCAACAGTCAATTGAGGAAAGGGAAGGTAGGTTGCAAGCAGCAATTGAAAGAACTGCCGAGGAAAGTAAGCAAGATGCAGAGGAAAGGGAAGGTAGGTTAAGAGAAGCAATTCAGAGCACTGCAAACAAGGTACAAAAACAAAAAGACCAAGCAGATAAGATGGAAGAGACAATGAAGGAGTTAAAGGAAGAATTTAAAAAAGTACAACTCCAGAATAAGCAAGAATTGCAAGCACAAATAAATAAGATTAGTGATACATTAGGAAATCATAAAGAAGAACTTAAGAATGAGGTGAGAGGAGAAATACAGGAGGAATACAAACAACTAGAGGAAAATTTAACAAAAACCATGGAAGATAAGTTGGTAAAGAGTAAAGAAGAGGTAAATGGAAAACTAAAGGATATACAAAGTCAAAATAAAGATGTACTTAAACAAATACAATTGATTGATGAAAAGGTGAATAAAAATCAAGTTGAAATGCAAGAAGAAATAAATAATAATGTAAGCAGAGTTAATGTGTTAAAAGAAAATAATTTAACAAAGATTAAAGAGGTAGAAGATACATCGAAAATAATGCAAAATGAAACGGAAATGTTAAACAGTAGCCACAGAAGTAATTATATTGGAATACAAACTAGTGATGGGCTTATTCGAATCAAAAATAACCGGTTAGCCGGTTATTGAAATAACCTGTGTAACACGGTTTTCGTTCCAAATATTCGGATGAAAAATAACCTCATCCTGATACGTACTACGTGCCGCGTCTCAGCGACCTGCGAGTGATCGAAAATCTGTAAATAATACGGCATTCATAACTCATAACCTTTTCTACGTATATACTTGATTGACCCAAGTGAGGCCGCGGCTGCTTGTTGATGTTATTAAGACATTTGATACTCCCAGTCGACGATTTAAATTTATGGGGTCGTTCCTATTAAAGATAACGTTCTGCTGAGTATGAGATTTGCCGAAGGTTGGTATTAATTTATAACGGCCTAAATTTTTGCTTCTAAACGCGGTTGATTATGCCTAATAAGGGATAAACAGAAAGCGAAATAAGATTTTCCAATATCGTAAAAGATTTATATTTAATTTTTAATAACGGAGCAGTCGGGACAAGAAGTGGATTTTGATGTTGGAAATTTTAAGTGTGCGCCCGTAAAACCGCGGAAGGCTGAACGTAGATAAATGATGGATTCTAAAATATACCGGTATGATGTGCAAGCGAAAAGGGAAGGGTGGCTACTAGAGAATTTTAGGAACTAAAAATAGATTCAATAGATACTTTGTATTCGCATATTTATAATTTCTTTATGATTAGTATTGATATAGCTATTCTCAATGGTTTAAACTCCTTAGAAATCAAATAAAAATCATTTATACAATTATTATAATTAACGATTAACTGAGTTCCTCTGCTATCTGCAAGTTACGATGCCGATGCAGATGACTGTGAACCACCAACCGGCAAACCGGCTGACTTAATCGAAACGAATCGAGAGCCAAAATTGATTCGAATTATTATCAATCGGTTATTAATATGATTCGAATGCAAATAATTCGGTTATGAAAATTGTCCGGTTATGCCCATCACTAATACAAACAGACATGTTACCAATATTTGAAGGAAGACCTGAAGAACAACCTATGATTTATATTGTCAAATTAGATGATATCATGAAGCCAACACATGACGAAAATAAAATGTTACAAGTAATTAACATGACGTTAAGAAATCATGCAGATACATGGCACAGTATTGTTAAATCAAAATATAAGAATTATGAGGAATTCAGAAAGCTATTTATAAATCAATACTGAAACAATGCACATCAAGCTCAAGTGCGAACTCAGTTAACAACTGGTAGGTATTGGGAAAGAGGTAGCACCCGTGAAATGTATGTAAATGCAGAAATATAATAAAGCTCAATATTTAACACCTACATTAGCTGAAGAAGAAATTATCCAACATTTGTCCAGACATTTAGAAAGTGAAATTACAAGAGCAGTAGCTGTTCAAAATATTAAAACATTAAAAGATTTTTTAGAAATAGTCAGGAACTATGACATGGCTATTGGAATTAATAATAAAGAAAGTAACAGGAGAGAAATTCAGAATTTTCAAAATTCTAGTAAAAGGAAATATGAGGAACTCAACAAAATAAATTGAATTTTGGCCGTAATAATAATTATAATTTTAGAACGGGAGAGAGGAATTTTAATGATAATTATAACAGGAATTTGGACAGGTGGAGGAATAATAGATATAACAATGATAACCAAGGAAGGAACTACCAGTATAAGACGGAATATAATAACCAGGATAGGAAAAGATACAATACCATCATTGAGGACAAAAATAATGAATCGGGAGAATGTAGCAGATAAATATCCTAGACGTCAATACATAAATACTGTATATAAAGGTGAATTCGACAGGGGTAAACTTATGAGAGAAAATCAATTAGAAGAAACTGAGGTTTTGGAAGATTCCTCAGAAGATAAAAAAAACTTAAATTTTAAATAGTTTAAGGAAGGACCTCACGTGTTTTTATAATAATTACGAAAATAATGGAGAATTTTTACTGGAAGAGGAAGAAGAAGGAAAACAACTTTCAACATTACCATTTTTAAAAGTTAATTTAAATAATACAGAATATTTAGCTTTGATTGATAGTGGAGCAATGGCTTCTTTAATAAATGAAGAAATAATTTGAAATAATTTGGATGTCCTACATAAGAATATAATAAAAGTGAATAAAATAGATTTGCTATCTGCAACTAAAAGAAAAATATCAACAACAAACCGAATGTTAAATATTAAAATAATTATTGATCAATGGGAAGGTGTCGTTAAAGGTCTTAGTGTGGACATGGTATTAGGAATCGACATTATTCAGCAACTGGGAATAAATATTGATGGATCACAAAGGTGTATTCATTTAAAGGGGTTAAGTAAATCTTGGATCTGTACCAGTAGAGTCAGCCAAGAAGATAAGTGTTGCCAATTAGATAAAATTGGAGACATAATGAAATATAAAGAAGGTATCGTTATTAATAAATAATTACATCATAAATAACATGGAGAATAATTATGATAATAATGGGTTATTGCTGAATGAGTTAAAAATAGGGAGAAGAATAAACAATTTAAAAGCCAAATATTACAAATAATTATCAGAAATAAAGAGGTTATAAATGAAGAAGTAGGACAAGCAAGAAAATACATTCATAGGTTACAAGTTGATGAATCAAAAAGCTTTAATAGTAAATCTTACCCTATACCATTTGAATTAAGAGGACAGGTTAGGAAGGAAATACATAAAATGGTAAAAGATGGAGTAATAGAAGCTTCAAAGAGTAATTTTATTAATCCTTTAGTAGTAGTTAAAAAACGTAACGGTTCTCTTCGTTTATGTTTTGATGCACGCAGAATTAATAACACGCAAAATAAAGGTTGTTGTTTGTTGGAAAGGTTAAATAGTTTGTTTCTATGGTAATTTGTAAATAGATAGCTGTAAATAGATATTAATTGTTATAAAGGTGGATACTAGGATAATGGGATGGATTGAATTAAGAAAAAAAAATGAAATAAAAACCAGTTTATTTAAATATTTTTCTTAATTGAGGAATTATGTTATGATACATGAGGCAGTGTAATTAATTTCAATAAAGAAATATTTGAAACAAATAAGCTTGGAAGAATGATATAATTAAATCTTGATGGGTGTTAAATTTCAAACATAATTAATACATTTAATTGAGACAATGAAAGAAGAGATTTTGATATTGATTGAATATGTTAATTTAATAGTTACAGAAAATTTTAATAAAATACAAGCCGAGGTAACGATTGACAAATGTGTTATAATGATAATGTGAATTGTTAAATTGTAAATAATGGTAATTGAAAATATGTAAGGGTGCAGTAAGAATATTATCCAACAAGAACAAGTTTTTGTTTAAGGGTAGTTACATAAATAAACTCAAAGAAAAATGTATAACTTATTATGAAATGTGATATTTATTAAATAAAAATCGAAATTGCTGCAGAATTTGTATACTTGTTTGGTTGATATACAAATGGGGGTGTTATTAAGAAATCTACGAGGTATTAAGGATGGAGATTAAATGTTAGGGTCTAGGACAACTCGGCGCCGCCATCTCGGCGCCGCCACTTCGGCGCCGCCATCTCGGCGCGGGGCCAGCTCGGCGCCGGGACAACTCGGCGCGGAGCCATCTCGGCGCCAGCCAACTTGGCACGAGGCCATCTCGGCGCCGAATTCAAATTCGCAAACAACAGTGTGCACTAGGTAAGAAAATTATTATAAACAAATAATAAATAAAGTGATCGCCAAAAAGCTGGCATCAAATGAAAAAAAATATTTAGAATTTCTTGGAAAATGAAACACTAACGACCAGAGGTAATTGCAAAGTGATTACAAATGGGCCAAACAAAAGTTGTCACGTGACTTTCGTTATCAGTAAAATTCAACATTTCTTAAAAATAATTACGAAAAATGAATTTACTACCCAAGATAGGGACAACATTTACGAAACAAAGTTGTTTTCTGGCCTTGACATTGTTGAGTTAGCTAAAACTAACACATAATAAAAATCGTATGGAAATCTTGCTTAATTTCCGAAAAATTGTACTTTTTGGATTTACACAACTTCGAAAAACGCCACATTTAACTAAGTAAAAATCTGGTGTGATACACGCACACAACTTCCTTTTACAGTGATCTTATAATTGGCCAAAAATTTGATTTTAAATCTTTAGGCATTTGTCAATCATTTTAAAAAATTACAAATTCTACAAAAACGGTGCAAAATAGAGCGTTAGGTGAAGAGACAAATTTTCTCTATAATTTTATGCTGAATTCAAAAATGTAATAATATACCGGGTGTTCTATTTAAAATAGGAGTTAATAAAAAAAATAGAAAAAAAAAGAAACCCAGTTTAGAAGTATTCAACTGGAAAATCACCTATCTCACATCATCAATCTATAACATAAAATCGGTGCTCTCTTTGTATGTTTGCGTGTTTGCGTGTTTGCGTCTATGTTTGTTCGCTATCTCCTCCGAAGATACTGGACCGATTAAGTTGTACGATGGCTTAAAAGTTTGCTAATTTTTAGATTTAGATCGTAGGCCGGTTTTTATTTTCAAAAACAGTGCGAAAAAGTTTTAATTTAATTAACACCTCTAGGCAGCAGGGCGGAGCGCCTTACGCCGTGCAGTATTAGCTCGGGTGCGCGCATTATTCAAACAAGAGAGGTGGTCCTGCGGTAGGGTGCTGGCCTATCACGCGGGTGGCCCCGGGTTCGACCCCGCCGATGCATCCTTTTTTTTTAAAATTTATATTGATGAATCTTTCTTAATTTTGCGAACCGAAACGTAGTTCGGGTGACTCACTAGTACACATTAAAAATGTAATAAAAATGAGAAGTTTGAAAAAAATCGTTAGAGACGTTTTTGAAAAAATCGAAAAAAACTGAAAAATCACAAGAGTAAACACCTATTTCCGGTTATGCGATTTTCTTCAAAAGCTTGCTGTCGCATCTACATAGTACACAAAACTTATATATGAAGTTTCAACGCCATACCTCTTTTAGTTTTTGAGATATTGTGTTCACAGACAGACAGACAGACAGACAGACAGACACACAGACCAATGAAAAAAAATATGTTTTTTGGGATCAGGGGACTCTAAAACGTGAAGATCTGTTGAAAACTCAATTTCGAATTTTTGGGGTGAATCCAATACTTACTTTATTGTAAAAGGAAGTAAAAATCACTCAATATATCTAATAAGGGCTAAATAGGTTTTCGGACAAGCTGTCATCCTGTATAAAGTGAAATGTAAACATTACCAATATTTTTTTATATATATATTTATATACAGGGTGATTTGAAGTTGATTCTTTCCGTTTACCAGGAAATAAAGCTAAAAAAATAAGTATTTTTTTATTTACCACTTTTCCGAAATATTAAAACTAACAGAGGTACAGGGTGTTAAAGTTTCAAATTAAAAACTAAACTTTGGCGCAAAGGCGGCTGGACAATTTTATTTTTGTTTATCTCTGTTGTCAAGCAATGATCTGTGAACTAGTTTTCCATTGTAATTTTCTTAATGTTATTGCTGCAATAATGGCTCATGTTTATGAAAATAATGAATGAGTGAATATGCTTATTATTTACTGGGAGTGTCGTCAAAATGCCGCTGCCGCATCGCTCTTATACGCAGAATGTGTGTGTAGAAGCGAATGCTGATAATTTTGATCATTTAAGTTAGATTAAGTTTAGTTTAATTTTCGTTAAGTAATTTTAGTTCATACTTAGAAACTTTAACACCTTGTACCTCCGTTAGTTTTGATATTTCGCAAAAGTGGTAAATGGCTTACTTTTTTTAGTTTTATATCCTGGCAAAAGGAAAGAAACAACTTAAAAATCACCCTGTATATACAGTGTGTCCCCGGATAGGTGAAACGACTCTTGTAAAAGGTAAAAAATTCTCGATTTAAATTTTCATTTTTTGGGGTTCAGCCCTGCTTGGTTAAAGGCGAATTTCTAACAGCATTTCAGTTTTGAAAAATCAAATATGCCTTGACAGTTTTCAAAAAAACCATTTTTTGTACTCATGACTTCAAAATTCATATTCCCCGGTCATTCCCGATACGCCGAAAGTGACTTTTCCCGCACTGCGGTGTTTTTTACTTTTCAACAAAAACTAGGGAATTGTGTTTTTTGTAAATTTTTATAATAAACGGGGCTGCGCGCGCTATTGCGCGGTCTATTCTATTCAATTTACCACCATTTTTAGGCCTATTACGTTGGTCCATCTCCAAGGGGGCTCTTGGGGTTTCAGTCCATCTTCAAAGGCGCCTCTGGGGCTCCGCCCCTCTCCAAGCGGCCCTCGGGGCTCCGCCCCTCTCCAAGGGGCCCTCGGTTTTGCGATCATTTTCAAGCGGGCCCTCGGGGCTCCGCCTCTCTCCAAGGGGTCCTTCAGGGCTCCGCTCTTCTCCAAGGGAGCCCTCGGGAATCCGCCCCTCTCCAAGGGGGCCCTCGAAGCTCCGCCAATTTTCAAGCGGGCCGTTGGGGCTCCGCCCCTCTCCAAGGGGTCCTTAAGGGCCCCGCTCCTCTCCAAGGGGGCCCTCGGGGCTCCGCCCCTCCCCAAGGGGGTCCTTGGGCTTCGCCTCTCTCCAAGGCGGCCCTCGGGGCTCCGCCCATCTCTAAGGAGGCCCTCGGGGTTCAGCCGCTCTCCAAGGGGGCCCTCGGGACACACGTCTGGATCGTTCTCCTTTATTATATAGAGGATTGTCCCTCGTTGGTTTAATTGCGCCTGCAAACACCAGAGGCGCTGTAAACGTCAACAAAAACTAACAGGTGCGAAACTTTTGTACCTATCCTAGTATAAAAGTTTCGTGATTTGTGCTGTCTACTCAGTAAATTAGTAAAACACTAAATAATTATTCATTACAAAAAACATTGTACCTAACTCCTTCGGGAAAAAATTTTCCGAATTCGCACTACATGCAGCACTCCCTTCGGTCGTGCTGCAAACAAAGTATTCAAAATTACGAACTTGTTAGGTAAATAACTGTTACTGTAGAGTAGCGTGTCTTTTATGTAGCAAATACGACAAAAAGTTAATAAGAGAAGTTGTTTAGAATCAACATCTAGGTTCCTATACCAAATTTCAAAATCCTCTGTCAACTTTGATCTCTCACATTATCTTTTATGTTTAGGTCCCATTTCAAAGAATTTTACTTTTAACAAAGGCGGCTATGGAAAAACAAACATGTTTCAAAAAGTTTTTTATTTCATAATAAAAAAAATTGTTAAAAATAAAATTCTTTGATTTGGAAAATAAACATTAAAGAAATATTTGTCATATAAAAAGCACTTTACTTAGAAAATGGCGTTTTTCAAAATTGTGTAATATCAAAAAGTGCTATTTTTCGGAATTTAATCAAGATTTCAATGAGATTTTTTATTGTGTGGTAGTTTTAGCTGACTGAACAATATCAAGGCCAGAAAACTTTTTTTCGTAAAATGTGTCTCTATCTTGACTAGTAAATGCATGCTTCGTAATTATTTAAAAAAAAAAACGTAAAATTTTACTGATAACGGAAGTCATGTGACAACTTTTGTTTTGCTCATTTGTAATCACTTTGCAACCACCTCTGGTCGTCAGTGTTTGATTTTCCAAGAAATTCTCAATAATTTTTTTTTCATTTTTGGCGATCACTTGATTTATTATTTTTTGATAATAATTTTCTTACGTAGTGCACAATGTAGTTTGCAAATTTGAACTCGGCGCCGAGATGGCCTCGCGCCGAGTTGGCTGGCGCCAAGATGGCTCCGCGCCGAGTTGTCCCGGCGCCGAGCTGGCCCCGCGCCGAGATGGCGGCGCCGAAGTGGCAGCGCCGTGATGGCGGCGCAGAGTTGTCCGGCTTCGAAATGTTAATATAAAAAAATACTCACAATCGGTGAAGAGATTGTTAAGTGCTGCGAATTACATTTAAAGGGAACTAGAAAACGACAAAATTGGATGGAATTGGATTTATTGACTGGCGTGTCGCATAATTACATGTTTATGTTTGACATTGATGGTTGCATCGAAAGAAGGTGATTCAGCTTAAGGTTAAGCGGGATTTGTGGTAGTACTATTAGAGTTAAACAACATCGGAGGAGATTGCAGAGTGCTGAAAGATATCTAAAGAAGAAACAAGATAAGAGCTGTTGCAGTTAGAAACTTGAAACTTACCAGGTTTTGTTAAAGTTGAAGCTGCCGTTTGACAGAGAGATTGCAGCCGGCATCAGCAGAGATATTGGATTTGGTTGACAGGTGTAGGCTGTAGGTGTCAGGCTAGGACGACGTTGGGATCCTTTGGGAAGTAGGAGGCACTGGTGTAAGGAATTGTGCGAGTGAAGCTGAATAAGTGACAAGGTTTGTTAGAAATTAATATTAAAACATTTTATATAAAGATCAATCAGTGAAATACAATAATACAAGGCAATATTTAATTGAATGAATTGATTATTGTAAAAACACAATTGTCGATACCTGGTTTATTGAGATTTGGAAGTCGGTTTGACAACTAAACATCATTAACTGTAATATTGACATTTAATTAATAGATAGAAATCTTGATTTGGCGAACCACCTGAGATAAGAGAACTAGATTTATTTTTATTAAAGAATTATTATTGAATTTGAAAGGGCATCACATTAATAAAAGTATAGCTTTATATAGCCACATCATAATATATATATATATATATATATATATATATGTATACCTGTTAAGCTGTCACCTCCGAGTCATAAATAAGACGACCTGACCTCTGGGTCATCCCGCTATGCAGATCCGTATATAAGGGTATATTTGTGAAGAGGGGAAAGTCTAAAACACATTTCTCAAAAGAGGGGTAATGTTTTTCAAATAAATTATTTCGTATATATTACGGATACATAAAATACAATGTCGCTTCCACAGTTACATGTATATTTTGTGATAGATACGTCTAACTCTCCTCCGGCAGTGTTGTCATTTCTCGCAGCTTGGGGTGATGTCATTCCCACATTCCGTTCTATAAATAGATCTTAGTTATCGCTAAATGTTGAGTTGTAGATATTTCAATGAATGGTTGTAGTTCTATTCTATAAAGCTCGTGTTTTCTGACGAACGTGACAATGACAAGTGGTGTTCAAAATGACTTTCAGAGGCCAATTACTAGTGACATGTTCACTAACAGAAGAAATTAGTTACTTTATGTGCCATAGTTTATTAGAGCGCGGATTAAAAAGAATTTCTGTTAAAAGAATAAGCGCTTATAAATAAACATCTACACATGAAAACAACTTTCGAAAGCATTCAAAAAGCTAAATAAGAAAAGAAAACTCAACAAGATATGTAATTTTGCATTTTTTTAAAGAAAAAACGAACGTTGCTTCTGTATCGAGCAAACTAACATAAACTTTACTTGTTTTGCGGTAATTTATTAATGTCTGCAGTAAACACCTGTTAAATTCCGGCGGGAATCTCCTGAATTGTCATTCCATCTACACACTGTGTTTTAAAACTCCCGCTTTTTTGCAAAGAGAATTACAAAACCAGCAATATTGATTAATAATGATAAGAGATTAATGAATATAAAGGATCATAAAGGGGTTTACGTATAACACAAAGCATGTGTTGTATTATATTAGAATATTTTTGAAAGAATATTCTATAAAGATGAGACGCAAGCAAAGTTAGTATTTTCAGATGGTTAAAGAAACAGCAAGTAGAACACCAAAGTATTAAAGGAAAATCGTTATTTTTTCTTGGTAAAATTCTCTTAGGAGACGTCGAGCGAAATGTTTTACTGAAAGATGTTGGCAAAATCCTCCCTTTTTATGAAACATTTTCTAACGTTTTCACAACATTCCTTTATCTGAATACATTTCTAGGTTTTTAACAGAAAATTAAAATTTTTCTTTAATGAATTTTTAAAAAGACACAAACATAACATCGCTTTATAAGCGGTTGACCTTTTAACTTTCCAGAAAATTAATAGACTTTAGAAACTAAACACTATGAAAATGTTTAAAGATTTTTTTGAGAAATACTTTTAAAAGTTCTTATTTTTTTCTGGGAAAGGATTGCAAGGAATCCTAAATACAGTATGATTTTTTATAATCCGAATTAGGGAGGCTGTGCACAAAAGAAGGAAAGTATGTCGTAAATGATATCATAAATCACTTCACCGTTTGAACTACTGATAAAGTGTCACAATAATTACTTCGACACGAAGTGTACGAAGTATTGAAATTCCCTCATATCGAAAACCACTCTGAGTCAAATATCTCTAAAATTCGAGCCAACCGACTAATGAACCCAGTATACCAAATCTTCGTCTCGGCGGTGCGGATCTTTTGGTGAAGATCCCAGCCCACTAGATCAATCCCCCCGTATTGGGGGGTGCCTAAACGTGCTGTGCGGGGGATGTATGTTCGTATGTGTACACGATTCCGGTCGCCAGGAACCTTCCTGAAGTCTTGGATTGTTTTCATACGATAGGTCCTCCGAAAATGAAGGCAACATCAACTTTTGAGCTATGGTCGTCGGCAAAAAAAATTTTTTTTGTTTTTTTTTAATTTTTTTTTTATAAATAACTGGTTCATAGCATTTGATTGTATTAGCGAAACGGAGTGATGCTGAGTATCGAAGTATTCTTGGAAAGCACGGAAGGGCGCTTTTCTTGGGTGGGGGGTACCGTATATTTCAAATTGTATTGCTTTATGTTATATTGATTAATTAAGTCAAGTATTTATAAATAATTAAATTGGTTAAATGGTATGTGTCTACCTAAATTCAGAGAATATAAAATGACACATTATAATTGAAGTAAAGAGTTTATAATTTACATTTTAAAGAAAATTATCTAGAAGTATATCTGCGCAAAACGAGAATTTTATCGAAAATATCGGGCATTTTAAAAAGAATTACATCTAGTAGGTTTTGAATTTTGTTTGCATGTCAATTTTCATGTGCCCTAGATTGTTAATGGTATTGCATTATGGGAAATTCAAAGCATACTAGATGTAATTTTTTTTAAAACACCCGGTATTTTCGGACGATTTTAGAAAACCGAGATTATAACAAAATTACAAATATTGTTTTATAATTTTCCATTAATTTATTTATAAGGTTTTTAGTAAAAATTTTTATTTTTTCGGAAAAATGTTCTCCTCTAATCCTTAATGCCCTTTCGAGCGTCGGATGATGGTCTCTAGAGCTGTATCCAGCTCTTCCATCTTTCTCTGCCCCTCGCTATTATTTTCATTTCATCCATTGTCACCCCTTTTTCTAGTCTTATTTCGTTGATTTGTTCCATCCATTTTCTTCTGGGCCTGCCTTTTTGGTTTTTGGTTGGTTTTCCCGCTTCCATTATTCTTCTTGCGATTCTGTTAGGTTCTATTCTTGTTATGTGCACGTACCAGTTTAGTTGGTTCTTTTTTATTTTTTCCATTATTGGTTCCTGTTTGGTTATTTCTCTTATGTCTACATTTTTTATTCTGTCCCATTTAGTTTTCCCTGCAATTTTCCTGAGATGTTTCATTTTCAAAAATCTATTTAATTTATTTAAAACTTTCTTCAACAAGAAATGCCAAACGCATTGAATTATAATTTTACCAAAATTTTCGGAAGATTTCAAAAATTAAAAAGTAGAACATCAAGCCATGTTGCTTTCTGGAATCTTTAATCCATTTCAGAGATTTTTCAACAAAACATGTGATATATTCTGGACAGTGATACCAGTCGTCAAGGTATGAGTTTAATTTAAATTTTCGAATTTTTGCAGTAAATTATAGAAAAACAGAAAACATGAACCAATTAGACTTTGTATGACAAATTCAAACATGGTAAAAAAATTCAAAATAACGCCAAATAGAACAACAAACTATAAATTGTTGTTTTTTTAATTTTGAAAAGTTCTTTTTTAGAGCTTAGTCGCTTTCTCAAATGGCCATTTTGCTGACAGACCGCTTTTATAAGGACATTTTATTGACAATCTTGCTGCTCCAAAAGACAGAAGAATTGATCTGCATGTTAGCAAAACAATCTAGACATGTTAAAGATTTCTTAATATTACCAACATGCTTTATTTTGAAAAACAATGCGGGTTGCCTTTTCTTTAGGTAATCTCTATGGTATGTTAATGGTAATATGGACTCCAAAGTGCATATTGTAATATCTTTATTTAAAAAATATAACAACCGCCGCAGTTACTACCCCACTCTTTTATGATCCCAAGACCTTCACCAATAATTTATGTTACGTACCTCCACTACCTACAAGGAGGCAAATTGAATCAATATATTCTTTGTATTTTGAACTCACTTCTTTTTACATTAAAGGAAGTATTGCATTCACCCCAAAAATTTGAAATTGAGTTTTCAACAGATGTTCAAATTTTCGCGTCCCCTGGATCCAAACAAACATGTTTTTGTTCATTGGTCTGTCTGTCAGTCTTTGTATAAACAGAATATCTCAAAAACGAAAAGAGGTATGGCGTTGAAACTTCATATATAAGTTTTGTGTACTATTTAGATGCGACAGCCAGATTTTAAGGAAAATCGCATAACCGGAAGTATGATGTTTACTCTTGTGATTTTTCAGTTTTTCTCGATTGTTTCAGAAACGGCTCTAACGATTTTTTCCAAACTTTACATTTTTAGTGTGTATTGATATGAGATAGGTGATTTTTCAGTGAATACCTTTAAAATGGGTTTCTTTTGGTTTTTTATTAACTCCTATCTTCAATAAAACACCCGGTATATTATTACATTTTTTAATTCAGCTTAACATTTTAGAAAAAATGTGTCTCTTGAACTAACGCTTTATTTTGTACGGTTTCTGTAGAATTTGTAATTTTTGAATATTTTTGACAAATGCCTAAAAATTTAAATTCAAGTTTTTGGCTAATTTTAAGATCACTGTAAAAGGAATTTGTGTGCGCGTATCACACTACATTTTTTATATTTTGAGCAGGGGTAAAACCACAGAAGACGTGAAATGTACGTATCATCAGGTGAAATTTCCCACGAACAATTTAGTTCTCAGAAGACTCGTGTGTGTAAACAATTTAATATTTTTCGTTCTGAAATGGTTATTTAACCAACAAGTGTGTTAATAAAGGTGATTAATAATCGAGAGATTTTAACGTGTGAGCGAGTGGAGCGAGCGAACACGTTAATGAGCGAGATTATTAATCACCGATTAACATAAGAGTTGGTTACAAGACTTTTCCGTCAATCGTACGTTTATTAAAATCCATCAAAAATATGTATTAGTTTTGACATTTCCGATACATTTGACGTTTAGTACGGATGGTTGCCGATGCTGGAGCGGATTTTGCGGCAATTAAAAGACTTGGCGGTTGAAAATCCGCCTCTGTTGCCGAAGGATACATTGAGAACTCGATAGGAAATAAAATAGAAACTGCCACAAAGATATTGAGCGAAGCGTTTTCTAATGTAAATATTAATATTAATAAATCCACAAAGTAATTTAACCTTTAGTTTTGACATTTCAGATACATTTGACGTTTAGTACGTATGGTTGCCTATATAAAATCATTGCGAAAACGGGTCTATTAATGCATGATTTTTTAGACAAAATCATGCATTAATGAGTCGATATATACACGATTGACGGAAATGTAATAAAATATAATTTATTTATTTGTAGGAATGGATTAATAGCAATAACTTCTATGACTTACCCTTAAAAACACTTGATGCTAGTAACCTGCAAGAAAATAATAGTAATGCTCATTTCCAAGAAGAATTTCAAAATAAATCCAGCATATTTGTAGATAAAATCTATGCAGAATTTATACCCTGCCCAATTACTTGTTCCTCGGGAAAAACAAAAGAGGAGACTTCAAAACTAAGTAATCAGAAAATTAGTAGCTCTTCTACT
Source organism: Agriotes lineatus (assembly GCA_940337035.1). NCBI lineage: Eukaryota > Metazoa > Arthropoda > Insecta > Coleoptera > Elateridae > Agriotes > Agriotes lineatus. The sequence continues at coordinate 67,402,719 of OW679194.1, read as the reverse complement.
ATTATAAGTGAATCAGATAATGATAAGGACCGTGACTTTGAACCAGAGGGTAACATTTCTTAAACGAGTTTATTAAAACATATATGAAATTGGAATAATTCTTTAGTAGTGTATATAAATTTGTGTATTGTTTCACATATTCAAACTGCTGAAACAACTTGGTAGGATGCGTCAAGAAGTTTGAGTCTTAATGTAGTTTTTTTTATTCTATTCAGTCTGTTAATTACTGCATTTTGAAGTATTGTGTCTTTAATTCTCTAACTTCTTTAAATTATTTTTCCTTCTAGATTATTAGATATCATTATTATTATTAAATGCAGGAAAACGGAATTTAAAATTAGCTTGATTCAGAGCCTTTTTTAGATAATTAGCTAACGACTGATAAACCCCACGAAAATTAACGATTTAAATTGAAAAGAATTTAAAAACCCTAAATACGAAAAGAAAACGCAACAAAAATTATCGTTTGGCATTTTATTAAAAAAAAGAACATTGCAGCTGCAAAGAAAAAGTTAGCATAAAATGTACTTGTTTTGAAAAAGAAACAGAATAAAAGGGATGTCAAACGCTTGTTTTTTGTAAAACGTATTTTGAACTTAAATTAAAAACACGTAAACATAATGCCATATAGTTATAATGAACGTATAATCGAAGTGGCAACCTTATCGATTTTTGACTGTAGCTCAAAAACAAAAGGACATTTCCAAATGTAACGAAAATGGGACATACCTTCTTACTCCCTGTGAGCGTAATTATTAGGAAGTTATACAAAAACGAAACACCCGATCTTAATGCTTAGTATGCTATTGAACAGCAAGTCTGCTCAAGAATCAGTGCTTAAAAATAAATAACAAATTATGTCTACCGACTTCTACTTATGATCTAAAATATCAAATAAAATAAGCTGCCGACGTCCGCAGGTCAAAAGCGATGTTGCCGCGATTTTGGAGGTCATAATATGCTTTACTTATACCGGAGGCGACCTAGCACAGGGCTTGCCTAGCTTAGTAGCAATCCCAGCGCCACCGGTCTATACTCAAACTAAAAGACCGTTTTGCAGGTACTTGGGGTCAGAATCACCTCCGGGCAAATTTTCGGGAATGGACTCTGAGCAACATCTAGTGGTGGAATTTGTGAAAAGTATGGCGAAACGTTGTCACTTCCGAAAACGGAAGTGACAACGTAATTTCAGAAGTGACTTCGTTGGACACGTATCTATTTTGGAGGTCACAATGACCGCATGTACGTATATATATATATATATATATATATATATATATATATATATATATACATATATTGTAATGGGATCTCATCAGTATAAATAATTATAAGTTTACCCTTGCCTCAACGTTGGGCGACAGTAAATGTAATAAAATGGGTCTATAAGCTCCACGTTGAGGGCCAATAAATGTAATGGGTGCTCGTTTGTGAATTTTAAACAAAATTCAATAAGTTAAATTGTGGCTGGTGGAAAGCGAAATTTAATCAATGATTATACAAATAAATGGTTGTATGCCCCTTTTATATTTATCTAATCTGCAAAACTGATTTGCCTAACTACAAGGCAAGCATGAAACTCAAACCTCATTGGGTTGGGTTCGTAAACGGACTTTATTTTATTAGTAAACTCAGTAGTTCAAATGCGCGGTTCTTGGTAGATCAAAAAAATTCTTAATTTGACATATGACACAAAATGTCGCTAGTGGTGACAGCGTATTTGAATGTTTTTAAAGGCGAAATTACTGTGAAAAATGCGTCAGGCAATTATTTAAATTTTCGCGCTTGCAACAATTAGCACGTTTTGTTTCAGTGATGACGTAGGAACACATCGCCTTGCTTGTTTCGTGACGCCAAAATGTGCATTTGTTTTTGTTCGCTTGGGTTCTCAGCCGAATTCGCACAATCCACCGACGCTACTCGAGTTTTGGAAAAAACCGAAGCAAATGGAGCCTCGGAAAAACGCTAAGCAACTCCAGAAAGGTTTGACCTCGGATTTTAATGCGTTTCCAACGTTCTACACTTAAATTCGCAAGCTTTATTCTACCTCGTTTGCAGACTTCTAAGCTGCCCGTTGTGAATGCTGCTCGGATATTCTGCTGGAGTCTCCTCGCTGCAGATGCTGTCCGTAACGTAATGCAGTGCAGGCCTCTGGCTCTGGATTCTTACTTTTGTCAGGAACGATTATCGGAAACCCCAGCTGAACGGCAGACGATGTCCTCGGAGAAGCTGTCAGGTCATTTTGGTATTTTATGTAGCCACCTAGGCTTTAGGGCAGCGTGCCCGTATGCTAAACCCTTTTAGTTACTTATTTGGCTTCATCGCCTAATTCTACAATAATGATTTTGCACATATTTGACCCCAAACGCAGTATTTCTCGTCAGTTGGAGCACCCCTTTGCTGCTACTTTGGCAGCCGGGTGTTATCGCTCGCAAGAATTCCGAAGCTTCTAGAAATCACTCCGTTGAGGCGCTTTGTCATTGGCTGTCTTTGATACCGGAATTCATTTGTTTTATGGAGCGCATCGCCATTGGCTGCCGAGAGTCACGTGGCAACGCCGTTTGGCTCACGCCACTTTAAGCGTCCTAACGCTTTTTGCTTGAGGAGTTCAAGTCAGGCCGTTGATCGAAGAAGTCGCAGAGTGTGCCGTTTCGCGGCGTTCCCGCTATTTGCGGGGACGCCAGCCTGTTTTTCCCGTCTCGTGCTGTTTCAGCGAATGTTGTCGAATATGCCATCCTTTAGGAGGTCGCGTGTGATTGTGCGAGTGGCACGTTTTTACGTCAAGGCGTAGGTGTGTGAAGGGCTTCTTGGGGCCAGTTCTGCGTTGGTGAGAAAGGGGGCTTTCCCTTTGCAACTCGCTGTTTCGAGGATCTTTCTAGGCAGGACGAAGTAGGCCTCTTTGCCGCTGTAGTGTGCTTTCAGGAGAGCGTCCTAACGCCGCCATCTTGGCGGATTCCAGCCCGTTTACCCCAATGCCGTGTTTTGGCGTTTGAACTGCCACAGACTGCCGCCTTCTACCAACTGACTGCACGCCACTCTCATGGACCGTCTGCGGACTAAGGTATTTGTAATTGCAACCATTTAAACATAGTAACTGTCACTTGTGCGAGCGTTGGTGCTTTGTGCTCAACTTTATGTGGGCGGATGCATGCCCCTTGCTTGCTTGTCGCGGCTTTTAATGCCGGTTTGAGGCCACCATGCTGCGAGACGCTACTCTGGTAGCCTGCTAGTAAGTTCATGTGCGCGAGTTTCGCGTTTCATCGCCTAAATAGCTAAAGAACTCTGCGCTTATGATTTGGTGTTACGTTTGTGCTAATTTTTAATTCAGTAACGTTAGGTGCGCGAGCTTCGCTATATTGTACCGATTAATACCTAAATAGAATTAACGCCTCGCCGTGCTGGGCCTGGCGCGCCCTAAGCTGTTCGAGTTTTTCTTTGTTTATGTTTGCGAGGGCTTTGTGCTTTGCTTCCTAGGTGTTAACCGCAGGTCAGCGTCTGTTATCGCGCACTAACGCGCCCTTTTGCCGGAGCGCGTATTTCTAAACTGTACTCTAATATGTTCATTAGCATAGCGCGTCCATCAGCTGGTGCTTAACGTAAGCAGTAACATAAGCTTGGCGGCACGATTTGCTGCCCAGATGTAATTAGCGATCAATAGACGCATATTTAGTTACGGGACGTATTATTCCTATTCGACCTGTGCATGCTTTGTTTCAGATAGCGCCTTTTACAGTGTAAAGATTGGTGTACGGCGAGACGTGAGCGATCAGAGCGTGCAGGTAGGTCCAGTGATTGCGCAGTCTCGGCCAAAGAGTCCCAATATTACCATTCCAGTACGAAATTGTTATTTGAGCTTGCAGCTCATGAGAATTCTTATCGACGGAGTATCTTGAATACTTCGCCCCCGTTTAACCGCCCAGGTCCGGTTATTCGAGCTAAGACAGGCTTGGTGGCCCCCTCATAATTTTGACGTACCCTATATATATGCCTCAACACGCTTGCCCAGAACGTATCGTGTGACTCACGCCCGACTCCCTGAGCGTTCCAGCCGTGGCCCTTTAGCCTGTTTCTAGCAAATCTCAGGGCAAGTGTGCCAGTTTTCCAGGACTGATTCCGTGGTGCGATGCTCACCTTGGGTGGGTGTCGTAAAGTTGTTTTAATACCGTAACAAAGCGATTGGAGAATTTTATATTTTAGTGCTGCGCAAACTTTTACAAACACTGCCACACGTACACTAAGATAAGCACAATAAGAAGCAATTCTTTTTTCTTGGTAATATGCTCGTTTAATGGTACAAAATGTGTTTAAAAGTGGAGCACAAATCTAACAAACTTTATGTAAAAATTAATTCAATTGTCCTATTCGTTTCTTCAGCAAAACAGCATCAGGTTGCTAGATTACTAGGATTCTCTTATGTTAAAGAAAATTAATTTTGGTAAAGAAAGGTTACAAATGGAAGTAAATTTGAGTACTTAAATTATATTTACAATTTTCTTAAAACTAAATTATTGTCTTTAATCTTATAACTAAACCGTTCGGTAGTGTCGCCCACACAAACGTTTTTATTTTTATTATGTCATTGCTCTGCTTTGGACTATTACACTTTATTTTTAAATGCACTGATTTTTTTGAGTTCATCATGTTCGCGTCTAGAATTGTTCTGTTGCAATATTTCTATTATATTATCCTGCTTAATTTACCTTTCTGCTTTGCTTACTAATTTCACTATCTTTTGCTTTTGACTTAACAAACTACGCTACTTTTATAATGCAGCCAACAACCTTTTGTGTCAAATACATTTTATAAATTGGTCTGGCTTTACATGTGCACAAATCTTATTTGAATTATATTAACAGGAGTGATTTTATCATCTTCTATGCCACGAAGTTCTTCAGAGTTGATATTGGTGGTACTTTTTTCTAAATGTCTGCAGGTTTCCATGGCACGATTGGCTTTGTTTTTTACATTTCTTTGTGTAACTTTGTACTGTCTGGTACAGTTAATTTTCGCTTAAAGTAGTTTCAGTGTAATCCGTTACAACTTATCTTAAGCATTTTAATCTTTCTGTTGTATCTTGCATCGTCTAATAGCTTCTTATACTTTATTTCGCTCTGTTCTGTTAATCTCTACAATTTCAATATTATTCCTTCTTTAATTATTTGGTAAGTGTCGTCTAACGATCAACAATTCTTTTGTATTACACTCAATTTACTGATAAAAACAGTAAATATAAAAATTGTAAGATATTTATGTATATAATATAGTATATTATTATATGAGCGATTATGACAGCTATTATTCACGAAGATGACAGTCATCTGAGGGAGTAATGCCATAATCGCGAATGTAATACGATACTTTATTTACTCCTATGCAATGGGAGTTTAGTGTTTATATTTCCAAATTATGACATTTGTGACAACTGTCAACTGCAAAAGTCATTTAATAATAAGAATTAATTTTGTGGTTGGTTACAAGCTATTGACTAATGAAAATAGAATTGTATGATTGGCTGCAAACTAGTGAATTATGAAAATAGAATTTTATGATTGGCTGCAAACCGTGAATTATGAATCATAATTGACGGCCATTATACAATAGGAGTAGATAAAAACTATTATTTCATCCTGTAATCGATTAGTTAAAGAAGAAGTTTTAATTCATTACCTCAACACCTTCCTTTTATATCGATATACGTAAGGCTATTCATATTAAACGAAATAAGTCATGCAAAACAGTTCGACATCAAAGCATCTGGCATTGCAGCTGCTATTGGAACCGTAACGACACACAATATATCACATTAAAAATACAGTTATTTTATAGACAATTGTAGCAATCTAATACAAAATTACTTGAGTTTCCAATACATATTTCGAGTGAGCTTAACATGGCCGTTAGAAGTGGTTGGCTTTTCTTCGCAGCCAATTGGCAGAATCTGTGGCACTCTACCAACATTTATGAATCTTTAATGCCACTTCATAAAATCGGAAAAGTTATGGGCATCGCCCCTTATACTGTTAGAGACGAAAACGGGCGATGTCGGTATGCAACGTCAAAATTGGGGACTTTATACTGTTTTTCGTTTCTGGCGGGTTACACTGGTAAGATTTGGAATACAATGCTGCTGTTTGTTATAAGTGCCTAAACAGTATATAGCAAATAAGTTATTATTGTAAACTAATTGTTTATAAAATTAAAAACATTTACAGGTTTATTCGTTTACGCCAATACTTACCAAGAAACATTGAAACTAACAGAGGTCAATGGTAACAGCAAAGTAGCACACTTCATAGATACGTTTCAATGGTTTTCTACCGTTTCTGTCTTGATAACCGTCATATTAGCAAACAGTTACCACCAAAAAGCTTTGGTAAAAATAGTAAACCAACTAGATCTAATTGATGTCAAGATGAAATCGTATGGAATACACATTAACTATTCTTTCAGCAAAATGACCATTACAGGTTAATACGGCTTTTCTAGTTCAAGCAAATACGTGTGCCATAATAAATGAAGTTATTACCATAATAAACTACCACTGTTCATGCAACACCAGACAACTCTTTGCACGCTTCGAATTTTTGCTCAATTCTGATGTAGAACAGTGTCAGGTACTTCAGGGAGCTTAAATGGTTTTTAGTGACTTTTCATTTCATGTTGAAGCTAATTTATTTCGAATAGCAGGACAAAGTGTTCCAGGTCAAAGAAAAACATTGTGGTTGAACAACTTGCGCGATTGGTTTAATATACACACTAGCACATTTTTCAGATCGGCTGCCAATAAAATCCAAATCGTGGTTATGCTTACCAACGTTCTGAATGGACATGGTACATGAAGAAGATTTTTTCGGAAATTTCGGGCGTTCTCAGTTTTACTTTCGAAGCTATGCGACATTTTTGTTCAGGTCCCCTTTCGGAAACACTGCATCCATATGGTTACCTTAAGATGTGATAGTAGTTTGGAAATAAAGGCTATGTTGGCCATTCTGCTTCCACTTAGTCAGATGCTCTTTCGAACTTATCTTCATGCCTGCGAAGTATCACCTGTTCTTTACCAGATTTTTTAGTATGCTATTTTGTTTGTTACGAATAATAAATGGGTAATTTTACTGGTATATGTGCATCACTTTGCGATTTGTGAAGAAATTGTTTGATTCTTGATGCTCTAATTTAGCATTTTAGCCATATCAGTGTCCGTCGGGGAGCCCTAGTCATGCGGCACCATATGTGATTATGTAATTTTGATTAGTTTTTTTAGTGCTTGATAGATCTTACTTCCATTAGAGTTTTACTACTTCGCTTAATCGATTCCGCGCGCTTTTATGAAATCAGGCCATTGTCGTAATAATTTAACAATTTGAATTCTGACCTTTCTTGCATTGTTGAATCTGGCATCCTTAGTACTTTTTAGCGGAGTAAAGACGTCGTTTCGAATAAATGCATTGCTGATGTTTAATACTACCATTATTGTTTTTCTTGGTCATTTATTATCTTTCCGTATAGTTCAGCGTAGTGTGCAACGGTAAGTTAATGAACCAGAAGCCCATAACTATTGCTATAAATACCACTATCTCTAACGATTAACTAAGTTTCGCGCGCATTATTTATGCCCACGACTCCTCGCCGGCGTTCTGTTTGAGCTAGTTGTTTAATATATTAATAAGTTATGACATCGATATTGGGAACTTTCGTTTGTTGTTGCATTTTACACTAATTTTCGATAACATTTTGGTTATTGGTAAGTTACTAGAAGATATATCGATTTGAAGACTGGATAACTTCATTTATCATAGGTGTGGCATGGAATATACGCTTTTAGAACAAGGTTTTAAATTTATAATTTTTAGGTTTAGTGGCAATACAATTGATAATATTTATAATAATGGAGCAGATCAATTGCAGCCTGTTTCTAAAGGAAATGAAATTCGTTGGGGTCATTTGTCACAGCGTGTGCTACATTCCATTGATACTTTTCGCTCTACTAAAAACACAGTTCTTGGTGTTGGTTATGTTGCTGAGGCATAGATTTGAAGCCGTAAATGCTAAGCTGCTGACACTGACTACTCTTCGACAATCTCTAGAATTTTGTAGAAAGGTTCATCCTGTGCACTGTCTGACGTTACAACCTACCCAGCACATTTTAGTAACTGTTAGGAAGTTCCATGCGCAGCTCTGCAGCGTTGGGTGCCTAATTAACAAGGTGTTTGCTTTGCAGATCTTGTGTCTCATCGGGTATAATTTTATTAGCTTCACTGCGCATGCTTATTTTTGTATGGAGTCCTACGTGAAGATTTTTATCGAACGAACGGAGATTGATTATGCTTTAGCTACAACTACTTTATGGGCTTTTGTAAAACTGGGAGTTCTGCTCCATATTACGTTTACTTGCTCACAAACAATAAACGAGGTAAGTAGATGTTGAAACTAATGATGGTAGTTAAGCTCGATTGATACGTTTTTATATTAAGTTGAACAGTTGCTTAGAAATAATTAGCATGGGAATAGATTACATCTTCAAAATGTAATTTTCAGCGACTAGACTGCAGTTTAAGAGAATATTAATTTGAGCGACTACGTTTAACATATTTTTATTGCAATATTTTTACATGTCCTTGCAATTTTGAAACCTTTACATTTGAATTTCTTTGTTATTCGTGTTTAGGCGACTCTAAATTTGCTTTTGGAACTGTGTTGCAGGATAGAATCCGTTTACTATATGTAACAGGCGTAAAAAGTTGACACGGTTATCTAGCGAGGTGGGAGGGGTCTCAAAGTAGAAGTACAGGCGTTTGCTTACGAAAGTCAAATCCGCCGGTACGGGCAAAATTTTTTTTATTATTTAGGAGCCGCAATGGGGTTTCTTCCTGTCGGTGAAAAATGTGTACAGAGCTCAGCTTCAAGATTTGAACCTTACCTTACTATTGAACCTTTCAAAATGCTTATTTAGCTGCAAAATATGCGGAAGTGCGTAACACCTCATTGATGAACATAAAACAGAACATTTCAAAGAACTCGAAGATAACTCATTATATTATACTTAAGCGGGCCAGCCTCACAGCTGCGACCGCAACAAAGGTGTTTCCAAGACAATTCCTACGAATTGTACCTGTACGTCGCGTGATAAAACCTCAGCAAATGTCTGGTAAAAAAATCCTATAAGGGAAATTGATATAGATATACTTTGGCACAACGACCTACATGCGTTGTAGCGCTGCTATCGGGGATTTCACAGAAGCAACTACGTATAGACACAAAAAAATGTTTTCTAGATACATAAAACGCATTTAAAATTGACGGCAAATCACACATGCATAAAAAAATTACCATAAATGAGACTTAGCTAGATGAAATCCAATCAGTGGTGAAATGAAAAAATCAGAGGATGTTACAGAACTCGAGCGTAGCACAAATTCTTGGATCTTCGCCAAAGTTGAACGGAATTTACTCCTGACTCAAAGACAGAGCAAAATCGGTAGCTCAAGTGGCTGAACGGGGTTAATGCTACTCTCTATGCAGTAAAACTTTTCCAGAACTTCGTTTGAAAAATGAACAGCGGTAGTTGACACGCGCTAAACTAAATGCTTTTTTATGGCTTTTAGGAAAATCGGAGGGCTGCGAAACTATAGATTGATGTGCAGTACGTCGATGATGCTGCCACTATACGAAGCGTAGCGGTATATGGTACAGGTGTGATGTGATTTGCCTAACTGCCGTGACAGGGCTATTCACGAAACAAAATACCACTCAAAACGCAAGCCTGTACTAAATTACATCTGGAACTATCCCCCGTGAGAATAATTTTGACGATACGAGTTACGCAGCTTCTTCCGTCGCTTGCATTCAAAAGTTAGTGGCCCGGAAATAATTTCCAAACGACCCCATGAGCTTCAACCGAACCATTCTCTTAGATTTCGCAAGACAGTTTTCGTTTTCCTTCGTTTCTCCATTTAATTTTTCCCTGAATAATTAGCCATAGAATCGAATACCTTTGGCCTCTCATGGCGTGGCCAAGTACTGTAGTTTTCTTCCCCTATCCTCTGTAACACTTCTATATTGAAGACCATGTCCACACACGATATTTTCAGTACTCTGCGGTGCTCATAAGGTTAGTTTTTTCTAAAGCCTAGAACTCAAGGCCATACAATGAGGTAGAAAACTAAATATTTCAGAATGCGAACTTTAAGAGTCATGCTTACGTCTTAACTAAAAATAAAATCCCCCATCTAGCAAGACACGTTCTTAGCAAACTTATAGATGTCAAACTATACATTAATATGACAGTGCCATCCGCGTGACTACGTTATTGCAGGGGTCTTCATTAATAGTTACGCCTGCTGTTTTACCTTAGACTTAGAGTATTGCTTCAAATATTTCTTCGCGGTATACAAGTGAAGACAGTATAGGTATATGCTCGTCAAACATCTTTCAAGATTTGCACATCTTTAGTTAGCTTGCCCTCAAGTTTTACTCTAGCTGTTTGTTATTATTCTTATATATCTACTAGCAACGGCTTTTTTTGCTTTTCAATATTTCAAACAGTTTCTGATGTTTCACGTGTTTCTTGGTTCATGTATAGCCGTCTCTGCATAATCACATATATTCAAAGACGGTGCTTTCCTAGTACATATGCCCTTCTTAAATCTCGGTTGTCTGTCACTAATTTCTTGTTCCAGCTTCCTGATCATTCTGTTATAAATAATTTTGAAGAAGACCTTTAAGATTTGGCTATGGGCCTGTGGTCATGACTGTCTCTTGCGTTACTTGGGGTTGTTAGAAATGTGGATGTCAGCGATAGTTTTTATATAACTCCAGACATATATTTAAACAACTCTTCTCGCAGTAATCTCTGGTCCAGTCTTTTCTATTCCTGTTGTTGCGACGTTGGTTTATTATCATGCAAAAGTTCTTTTATACCGTCTGATCTATAAAAAGGCACCAGCTTATAGCACTTTATTTAAAGATTTTGAATCCAATAAACTATATATTATATATTATTAAATGGTATACTGTTATCTAGATTTTGACGATATTAGTTTGCAGATAATATACAACTGTTTAACTATCAATATTCAACTTTTTTTATTTTAAATGGAGCACTCTGTATATTTTTATATATTTTGATAGGATGTTTAATTCTCGTTCTTCTCGTATAACATAAGTTAGAGTTTTGACAAAAAATTCTAAAAATGTATCAAATTTAGATTTCCATTGAAATTCGAATTTAAATCTAGAAGTCTTAGAAAACAGCAGTAAACAAAGAACAATCTTTGCTGATGATTGTTTTTTTATTAAGTCGATCATTAATGAATGTGCTAGGTTATCATTTTGGGCATTATACGCAATACTAGTTATTTAACAAACAATCGCGTTAATGAGAGCGATTAATAATTGTTAACGTTAACGTGTGAGAGCTAGCGAACACATTAATTGTTGAGATTATTAATCGCTGATTAACACACTAGTTGGTTACAATATTTTTTCGTTGGTCGTACCTTATTAAGTTGGAGACAATTTTATTTTATTGCATGACAAAAATATGACACTTCAAAGTTTTGACATTTATGGTAGCTTTGATTTCCTATGCTAAAATCGTTTAGTACAGGTTACAGAATGTAGATTGACTCTCAAGGTAGGTCATGAAACGTGCTGTGATTATATTTGATTTCACAGAATTGGCAATATGTGGAACGAAGTAATTGTTATACATACAAAGTTTGGTTATATTTTAAATGACAAGTAATCAGTAGCGGTGGGTAGAGGGATTTCGTTTGCGCAGTGACTAACGTTATATGACAGATTCTTTGTGTTTTAAAGTGTGAAAATTGCTGTTGCTGAAATAGAAGATTTACCAGAGCCTGGTTGTTCAACTTAATGCCATTATTTCCGCAACCCTATTTAGCATTCAAGAACTGATAATGCATCATACCGCAGTGTTAAGTACGCCTCTGTTTTATTGTGTCATTTAGCTTAAATAAGGTTAACAATCTATCTATAGTCTATTTTTTTGCTTTATGATTTAGAGCAGGCTTTGCATTTATATTATTTTAGCAGTGTACAACAGCTTAGTTACAAAATATAACTAATGTCAAAATCCAGATCGCCGGGATTGTCAAGTTGACACTTCAGCAAATCTTAATAAATGCCACGAAAAAGCAATATTAGGTAATAGTAAAACCAAAGAGGCTATAAAACACCGTTCTACTAATATAAAAGATATCAATGGTAACTTAAGTAAAACAGCCATCATTGGAAGAATTGGTCAAATCTTCGATGTAAGTATGAAGAATTAAACAGATATAACATTTCTAACAATTTCTTATAATGCTAGATTTCGATTGCAACACAAAAATCGAAACGAAGCAAAATCACAACTCCAGCAATAACGGAATGATAACATGAATAAAGAAAAGGAAGAAGAAAATTTGGAATTTTTTACTTTCGATAATTTATTGCTGTGTGCAAGGGAGGAACTGAATTATACTGGGAGTCGTTTAAAATTATACTACACATTAACAAATATGAGATATAAATACAAAATTGTGAATGGAAGAAAATTGTGTGAGAAGAGTCATATCATTTCGGCGGATTGCCTTTTAAAGGAAATATTTACAATTTCGAAATTATAGTGAAAAATGTATATTCATGTTTTTGGATGAAACTTTACCAGGATGTGACTTACTGTTGGACTCGGACAATAATGACAGGGGCTATCATAAATGTATCAATAGTGACATTTTTAGTCAATGTTGAAAAACAGTTAATCCCTGCTTTGGCCAAATTGAATGGAAAATGTGTGTTAATTATGGATAATGCACCATATAATTCGGTTCTTATCGATAAACCACCCAATTATGGGAGTTTAATTTTACTTTACATATTGACCAAGAGCAATACTAATTGACAAAAAACGACATGGGCATGAAATTCTTAGATTACCTCCATACCACTGTCCATACAACCCAATTAAATTGGCATGGAGTTTATGTAAGAACTATTATAATAAGGACATAAATTCTCAGCCTCCCTCAAAAGACATAATTGCTAATTTATGGCTTAAATCTCTATCACTGTGTACAGCAAACATATTGAAAAAAAAACGTTGAACACTGTGAACTACTAATATAAAGTGACTGGGCAAAGCACATTGTTAAATTGGTGTGGATGATATACCTCCTGTTATTAGGTTGGACGAATCTGATACAGAATCGGAAGATGAGTTGCATTCCTCTTCTGAATCAGATTCTGGATGATTATCCTGAAGTGTATCCACCTAAATTCTGGTAAATTATATCTCTGAAAATGGTTCTATCAGAGTATTTTGTATTATCTCTTTATTTTGAAATGCCTGTTATATGTGTAGCATAAATAATAACTTGTACAACACAGTTCTACAAACAAAAATCATCAGCAAATTATTAATAATATATTTATTTCTACATTAGTACATAAAATATAGATGTCTAGAAATTTTATGACGTTTCTGTACAGTTAGATATCAATCACGCTTAAATAAACGTACTTAAAATAAAGCAATACCTTATTTAATGTCAATGGTTCAGTAATTTTAGCTCTTATTGAGTATAATAGTGCATATAAGTTAACACATTGACAGTTCTAATGGTTTTTGACATAACTAGTGTTTTTTCCTTTGTCACTAACTACCTACACTATTACAAAAATGCAAATGCAAAGCCTGCTCTGAATCATAAAGCAAAAAAACAGACTATATGTATGTCCCATAAGTTTTGAGAAAAAATATTAACAGCTATATTTTATGTTGCTTTAATTTTATATTTAATTCAGCAGCAAGTAATTATTTCTACAGCAATGTTTAATATAATTATACTAGCAGATCAAATGTCTCATTTAAAAAAACAAAAAAGGCCGTTTTTCAAATAGAACGCGTATTAAATAAAAACTGTACCCAGACCTGGAAGGTGTCAAAGTGGTTACCTAACCGATCGAGGTTTTAAGGAGCAAAGGGTCGCAGCTTCGTTTGGCTGCTGAAACAGTTTTTATTTAATACGCGTTCTATTTGAAAAACGGTCTTTTTTGTTATTTATCGAAAACCGGAAGTGTCACGTGACTGAAATTCGGTTCCTGACCTGACATGACCATTCCAAACATATAACTTTCATAACTTTTTTCTCTATCTCTTACGGTTTGGTTGCTGAAACAGCGTCCCGGACGGACCAGCGTCCCGGACGCGTATTTCATATATGTCATGCAGATCCGCAACTGGGGGTGGTGCTAAAGCGCAACGCGCAATAGAAGATGCGTTGATAGGAATTCCATATTTGTCAGATGTTGTAGATCTAATATATTTAAATGGATTGGCAATTGATGCAATTTCTTTTAAATGAACAATTCAGCTAGTAGCAATTAATTTCAATTTTCTAATAGGCCGATTCGGACTTATTAGAATCTGTCTATATTTTTGGCTGATTTATAAATAAACAAAGTATCTTTTACGAAGGTTAGAGGTCAATGGTGTTTAATATTTTTAAAATTTTATAGTTAATGAATACATGATCTACTGTCTACAATGTCAAAGTGCAAAGTAAAGCAGAAGTGCACCCATGGTAGGATTATGGAAGCGAATGAATTATGTACGAAATATATTATGCGTGACTATTACATTAAGCCAATACATTACAAATAATAAAACAGTAATGAATTATCATAATTGTATATTTAATTTTCATAAATAATGATATACAGTATAGGTAAAAATATTGTATTTCGCTAGTTCAATTCAAAACCGAAAAATGCATAATGATAATTGAATACTTTGCACTTATCACTTAATTTTTCTGTGATTGGTTTAAGTGTTCTTATTTTAATTTATTTGTGTATGGCATTTTAAAGTAGGTACACATGAAAAATTTAAACTTCTAATGTTATAGTTAAAATTGACTGGTGCTATGAAGTATGTATACAACTCGTATCTAAAACTTCTTTTTGCACTTGTGAGATTTAAAATACTCGCCTTCGGCTCATTTTTTAAACCTTCCTTCGCGTGCAAAAAAGTGACACTTTAGCTACTCGTTGTATAAATAACTATTCTACAACTGTAATTTAATAATAAAAAATATTCATGAACAAAATATTGCCAGCGAGTGAAAAGTATTTCGCGCGCTACTGTTTGAAATACTTCGCGCACGTCGTCAATGGTAACGTAAATAAATATCCTCTTTTACCACGTTAAAAATGGAATATTTCGCGTATCAATAACATGCGCAAATTACCTCTTATTTTGATCGTTGTCGAAAAATATGTGTATCATTTTCAGGTTTGATGGCAATTCATTTCACACTTACCTTTCAGCGAGAGCTATGCTGACAAAGCAAATGTTTTAACACCACATGACAGCGGCATTTGCTTTGGCATTTGCAAATTTCACTTGCTTTTACAATGTAATTGGTCTCCGTTAGACTCATCCAACCACTTGTTAACGCTCTTTTCGTCACATAAATTTACGCGTAATGAACATTTGAAGTCTCCTTCACCACTGATGTGGAGTCCAATTTTTCGTATTTATATACAGGGTGAGGCACATAAAGTGTTACAGAGCGATAGCACTCAAACTATTGATCATATCCAAAAATGTTTCAGACAAAAGTTTCAGTGTTCGAGAAGGCCGTCATACTGGACTACTCTATTTTTTTATAGGTGGAGGTGCTGAAGCTACGTCAAGGTCAACTCCACTTTTTTAAATGGAACTATGTATTTTTTTTTCGATGACATTATTACCGATTTTAAGACGAATTCAGAGACCTGCAACACAAGGTCATTCTAGTCACGCAAAGTTTAAAGATAAAGATAGTCGAAAAATCGAAAAATATTGGAATAATCACTTTCAAAGGATCCACTAACCTTGGTTTGGGTCTACCTACAGAAGATGCTCGAAGTGATGACCCTCGACTTGTAAGCACTTGTTAATTCGCTGATGAAAAGACCGTTTAACTTCAGCCAACATTTGTGGTGTAATTTCGGTACATGCTCGGCGTATTCTGTCTTTCATGTCGTCAGGCGTGGTAGGTGCTACCGCCATTACGCGATCTTTGACAAAACCCCATAAAAAGTAATCTGGTGATGTTAGATCTGGCGAACGAGGTGGCCAAGCTACAGGACCGCCGCGTCCTATCCACTTTTCGCCAAAAATCTCATTTAGCACTTGTCTTAAACACATAGCATAATGGGGTGGTGCACCGTCGTGTTGACTCGTGTTTGTTGCACTGTTGCATTTTTCGATTTTTCGACTATTTTCATACTTTGCGTGACTAGAATGCCCTTGTGTTGCAAGTCGCTGAATTCGTCTTCAAATCGGTAATAATTTCATCCAAAAAAAAATACATGGTTCCATTTAAAAAAGTGGAGTTGACCTTGACGTAGCTTCAGCGCCTCCACAGATAAAAAAATAGAGTGATTCAATATGACGGCCTTCTCGAACACTGAAACTTTTGTCTGAAACATTTTTGGATGTGATCAATAGTTTGAGTGCTATTGCTCTGTAACACTTTAGGTGCCTCACCCTGTATACCAGATGGTAAATAGGAATGTATTTTTCCTATGCCAAGACGCCATCAATCGCTAAATCGTTAAAACTCATTATTATATTAGACGGTTAACAAACTTGACTGGCCCTGCTGTATTAGATCTAAACAGCTGAGATGAAATGTGACTAGATCACTGCGTCAGCGCTATCATCACCAAGTCTCGTATTGGACGTTGCGTTTTGACTCCACCCAGTTGCGGATCTGCATGACATATGTGAAATACGCGTCTCGGACGGACGGAAATCACGTGATTTCTCGAAAACCGGAAGTGTCACGTGACTGAAATTCGATTCCTGACCTGACATGACCATTCCAAACATATAACTTTAATAACTTTTTTTCTATCTCTTACGGTTTGGCTGCTGAAACAGCGTCCCAGACAAAACAGCGTCCCAGACAGACGGAAATCACGTGATTTCTCAAAAACCGGAAATGTCACGTGACTGAAATTCTGTTCCTGACCTGACATGACCATTTCAAACATATAACTTTAATAACTTTTTTCTCTATCTCTTACGGTTTGGCTGCTGAAACAGCGTCCCAGACAGATGGAAATCACGTGATTTCTCAAAAACGGAAGTGTCACGTGACTGAAATTCGGTTTCGGACCTGACATGACCATTCCAAATATAACTTTTATAACTTTTTTCTCTATCTCTTACGGTTTGGCTGCTGAAACAGCGTCCCAGACGGACCAGCGTCCCACACAGACAAGTATATTATATATATGGATGGATGCTTAAGCTACGAATATTGATCCACGTTTTTCAATGCCGAGCAATGTAATTGTAACTTGCGCCATTAGCCTTTGGATTGCACCAATGTCGATTCTCGATTTTTTTGTAGATCCGGCTAAGTAACTGTTGTACGTTTTGGGCCTCCCAGCCGTTATATTAAACTTTTCTACTTAGTAGAGCCTAAACATTTTCTAGAAGTTTCGCTTGAGGAACGTTTGGTGGGTTGTTTATCTTTTCCGGACAAAACTGATGTTATTGGCGGTTAACCAGTCTACAGTTTGTCTTGCGTAGTGACATGAAGCTAGGTCTGGCCAGAAGATAATGTCGTCATTGGGGTGATTAGTAGTTATAAACTCACAAAGTTTTGTTAAACATTAAGTAACAAACGACTTCTGGGATTGGACCGTGTCATGATTGAGATCGAAGAACTCAACGTTTCGCCCACTTTTGTAAGGGGCTTCATCCGGAGGAAAAAGCAAAAGAGCACGGTAACTCAACGTGTTAACCACGCCAGAGGCGAAACTCTTTGCAAGGGAAGGGATGGAAGAGTACGGTAACTCAACATGTGAACCACGTCAGAGGCGAAGAGAGAATTTATAGGCAAGCGCCGTCACGGTTCAGCAAATGCCGTCGCGGTTCAATGGCGGTTAGCGGGGCTTAGGAATTAGCACTTTCCACATAGAAGGGAGGGGATAGCCTTCGTCCTGATTGAGATTGTTAGGGTGTTTGTAAATCTCAATGGCTTCGCGAACCTTTCTGCTAAAGAAGAATGGGGATTTGCAGATGATGGAAGTTTCATCAAAAAGGATCTTATGACCAGTATCGAGTTGATGTTCGGCGATGGCTGATGATGAAACGAGGCCCGACTTGAGACAGCGCTGGTGCTCAGAGATGCGAGTTTTTACTGAACGACCTATTTCACCAATGTATACAGCATTACAAAAGCAAGGGACTCTATACTCTACCTTAGTTCTATCTCTTCCCTTGCAAAGAGTTTCGCCTCTGGTTAACACGTTGAGTTACCGTGCTCTTTTGCTTTTTCCTCTTGATGAAGCCCCTTACGAAAGTGGGCGAAACGTTGAGTTCTTCGATCTCAATTATGACACGGTCCAATCCCGGAAGTCGTTTGTTACTTAATGACAATGGCCGTGAAAGCCTCAGAAATCATTTGTTAAACTTGCCCGCCAAAAAGTCGGCATAATATGGGAAAAAAAATTATTTTTGATTTTTCAAAAAAACGTTTTACGTCATTAATTTGTGCTTGTCTAAAAACCTATTTAGCCCCTATCATAATCAATCAATCGCCGAGTGATTTTTACTTATTTAGCAAATGGATTTTGTCGAAAAAATCAAAATCCGAAAAGTGATATTTTTCGGAAATTCAGTAAGATTTCAATGATATTTTTTTAGAGTGTGTTATTTTTAGCTACTGAACAATCTCAAGGCCAGAAAACACCTCATTTTTTTAACTTTAGCTAAATATTAATTTTTCTTCAAAATTTCACATATCAAGACTTAATATTAAAATTCATATTTTTATGTAAAGACTTTAAAGATTTATAATTGGAAAAAATAATATAAAATGTTAATTACTTCTTTAGATTTTTTATTATTTACTGAAAAGTAGTATGTTCGCATAATTTTTACGTTTTTTAGGAGAAATGCTTTACCTTTCTAATTAATATCTATTTAAATGGCTTCTACAAACTCTGATCTAGCTCTGTTAATGAATTACTGTTACAAAAATCCTGTAAATGTTCTTTTACAGTTGTCTAAATTTGGAGATTTTTCTTTATCCAATTAAATGTTCTAAAAGAATTTCCAAAAAATAGCACTTTTCGGATTTTGACTTTTTCGAAAAACTATGCCAACCTTTTGGGGGACACTATATAAATGTCCGCATTGATGGCCTCACCACAAGCATGTCTGATGTACAGCTGAGAAACACCAGTGTCATAAATGGAACACACTAATATTTTTTCACCAAAGTTGACTTTTTCTTTCAATCTAACTTCGTCTGGGCAGTCCTGTATGTTATCCTTATAGAAGCCGTCATTACTAGTAATTTCTGAATTGGACAAGGTAAAGTACTTTTCATCATCTATGACGACAACTTCATCAACTAAATGAACTGAGTAGCAGCGTATTTTGGACCCTTTGTTCTTTTTCTGTATTTCAGGTTATATCGGGAGATAGTTCTACTTACTGTCATTCGTGAAACGTGAAATCTTCTAGATAAGTTGTGCACTAACGATCCCACCCTGTCTTTTGCCACTTCAACCAGTCTTCGTTCATTATAGTACAGTAAATTTGTCGTTTTACCTTAAAAAATTGGCCGCAGCGATTCCTCCTGCCCAGTGATATAGGGTCATTAGACAAGTGAACCACCCCTCTGCCAAATAGCCACCATCTTGAAAACATTTTAAAATCTTTTTTTCTCGCAATCCATTGGTCGCACGGAAAAAGTTATTGAACAAAAAATGTTGGAAATAAAATTCTACACATTCTTAGTGTTTGCCGCGATACCGATTAAAATAATTATTGGTCAATGGGAAGGTGTTGTTAGATTGTTTATTGTTAAAGGACTTATAGTGGACATGGTGCTAGGAATTGATATCATTCAGCAACTGGACATAAATATTGATGGTGTGTATTCATTTGAAAGGGGTAACTAAATCTTGGATCTGTACCAGTAGAGTCAGCCAAGAAGATAAGTGTTGTCAATTAGAGAAACTTGGAGATGCAATTTTTCATAATGAAGGTATAATTATTAATAATAATATAATAAATGATCTAGAAGATAAATATGCTAATAAGGAGTTATTGCTGAATGGATTAAAAATAGGTGAGAAGAATAAACAATTTGCAGGCCAAATAT
Source organism: Agriotes lineatus (assembly GCA_940337035.1). Classification (NCBI taxonomy): domain Eukaryota; kingdom Metazoa; phylum Arthropoda; class Insecta; order Coleoptera; family Elateridae; genus Agriotes; species Agriotes lineatus. The sequence continues at coordinate 67,382,542 of OW679194.1, read as the reverse complement.
TAAACATAATTTATAAGAATAAAGAGATTATCAAAGAAAAAGTAGGACAAGCTCAGAAATACATTCATAAGTTACATGTTGACGAACAGAAAAGTTTTAATAGCAAATCATATCCTATACCATATAAGTTAAGAGGACAGGTGAGGAAGGAAATACAAAAGATGGTAACAGATGGTGCAGGGCCGTAGCTACAGGCTTGGGGGCCCTGGGGCAACAAATAATTATGGGGCCCTCCTGTTATCTTCTCCTTTACCTCTACATCACTTTCATTTAGTAAGACTTTTTTAATAGGGTTACTATTTGGTGTTTTTTTCTGTTAAGATAGAAGAATGGGTATTTAAAACAGACAAAACACATATTTACTTCACTTTGAGTTTAATATAAAACTGTATTTAACGTTTAAACAGGCTAAGTTTAGTTCAAAACGTTTTAAAGACCATTTCGTAAAAAACTTCCTCCGTCTTCGGGGGCCCTTATGTTCGGGGGCCCCGGGGCACTGCCCCGGTCGCCCCGGTGGTAGCTACGGCCCTGAGATGGTGTGATAGAAGCTTCAAAAAGTAATTTTATCAATCCGTTAGTGGTAGTTAAGAAACGTGACGGTTCTCTTAGATTATGTTTGGATGCACGCAGAATTAATCAAATAACTAAGCCACAATACGAATCTCCACAAACTATAGATGGATTACTAAGTAGAATTTGGGATAAGAAGATTCTTACAAAATTAGATCTGAAAAATTCGTTTTGGCTTATACCATTACATGAAGAATCAAGAAAATATACTGGTTTTTGTATTGATTGGGAAATATTTCAATTCAGAGTGGTACCATTTGGGTTATCAACGTCTTGTGCAGCACTGGTAAGAGCAATGCAGAAGATATTAAATCAATTTGACGACTTTTGTGTGCATTACGTAGACGATATTTTATTGTTTTCTGAAAACGAACAACAACATTTAAAGTATTTAGAAATTGTAATTGAAACATTAAATAAAAATGGATTAAAACTTAACATATCAAAATGTGAATTTATGCAAGAAAAAGTAACATATTTGGGTTATGAAATAAGTAAAAAGTGGAGTAACCATAAATGAGAAACGTCTTGAGGAAATTAAGAATTTACCTCGTCCATCTAATTTAAAGAAATTAAGAGGGTTGTTAGGTGTCTTCAATTATTATAAAAGGTTCATAAAGAATTATTCAGAGTTGACGTTATGTTTAGTACAATTACTAAGGAAGGATGTAAAATGGCCATGGAATGAAGAGAGGGAAAAAGCATTGAATACCATCAAACAGAGGTTTCATGAAGGATTATTATTAAAATATCCAAACTTTGAAGAAAAGTTTATACTTAGAACGGATGCGTCAGATTAAGCAATTGCAGCAGAGTTGATACAAATACAAGATGGGATAGAAGTACCAATATGTTTTATTTCAAGAATATTAAAAGGGTATGAAATTAAATATACTGTAGCTGAGAAGGAAATGTTGGCAATCATATTTGCGATTAACAAATAAAAATTTTATTTAACAGGGAATAAATTTGATATTGAAACAGATAATTCAGCAATTTCATTTTTGAAAAATAAAACTTTTCACAATGATAGGTTATATAGATGGGCATTGTACTTACAACAATACGAATTTGATATTAAACATAGACCAGGAAAGTTAAATGTAGTTGCAGATTTCTTTAGTAGGAAGGATGTACCTAATTATGAGAAACCAAAATAAATTTTAATTGGAATTTAAAAAATTTATCAGGAAGGAAGATTGTCTAAACAAGAAGTTTTAAATAAACAGATGTTAGAAGAGATTCAAGAATTAAGAAATTTAGTACTGCAAAGTCAAGATCAGGATTATAAAGGGTATCAAATTAAAGAAAACTTGTTAGTAAAAGTGCTGGGAAATAAAGAATTGATTGTGTTAAGTAAGGAAGACATGTTAGAAGTTGTTGAAGAAATACATACAATATTTGGACATTGTGAAGCAAGAAAAACTTGGTTAATGTTTAGGGAATGTTTTTATACGAAAAATGACATCAAAAATCATTAAACAACTAATACAGACTTGTCAAATTTGTCAGTTTGCGAAAGAAAAGAATTTTAAAAATCAGAATATTGTTAAAAGTATTAGAGTGAACGAACCGATGGAACTGGTAGCTATTGATTACTTAGGAAATTTAGTTACAGGACAGTATGGGTATAAGCATATTCTGATTATGGTAGATGCATTTTCAAAATTCATAAAATTATATCCAGCGAGAAACTGTAATACTAAACATGTTATTGAATCAATTCAGAATTTTGAAGAACAAGTAGGTAAACCAAAAAGAATTTTGGCAGACAATGCAACGTATTTTAGGAATACTAGATTAATAAATAATTTAGATAGAAAGGGAATAAAGATTTGTTTTTGTAGTATAAGCCATCCTCAAAGTAATATAGCAGAAAGGTAGGTACATTAAAGAGGTAATCAAGTATTTAAGAATATTAACACACAAAAATAATAATAAATGGGTACAATATTTACCAGATGTGGAAGGCTTTATAAATAATGTTCCGAATATAGCAACGAAAATTTGTCCAATTACCTTGTGTAAACAAGTTATTCCATCAAGACCTTGGAGTAAAAAACAAAGTAATATTGAAATAATGGAATTGTGAGAACAAACTCGTTGCAAGTTAAAGAAGATTTATGAGAGATATGAAAAGGAACAGAATGAGAAAATTTTAAAATGGGTACAATTTAAAATAGGAGACTTAGTAATTGTAAAGAAACTTAGGATAGCTAATCGGAAGGAAAAAATATGTGCAAAACTTTTAAATGTGTATGAAGGACCTTATAAAATACAGAAAATATTTAACAATAATAATACATACGAGTTAGTAAATGAAAAAGATGGTCACATAAGAGGTAGATTTCATATTACAATGATATATCCATACAGAGTGTAAAAATGTAAATATGCAAGAATTGTTGTTTGTTCGATGAATTTAAAATGTTTCTATGGAAACAAATTAGATTAATAATTGTTATGAAGTTGTATTTTTAAATAAGATTGTTGGAAGTTATTATTAAATGTTCTTGTTAGAAGCAAATTAAGAAAAAGATTTTTTTTAAGAAAAAGAATATTTTTTTAATCTGAGGAATTTTATGCTATGGTATATAGAGGCTATATACTACATTAAATATGTCTATTTATTTATATGAATACAAAATGGAAAGTTATATACAGTAATTATATTGAAATGATTTAATGTAGAAAATTGTATTAATGACTGCTTATTTAATTGAATGATATAATTGGAATTAAAGATTCAAAGCAAATTTTAAAAGAAAGGTATTGCATTTGAGTACTATTTGATGGTAGTAACAAGAGTTAATAATAAATACAAAGTTTAATGTTGCATATGACAGAATAAAATTCTATTGTAACAATTTATAAAGTGGGTACCATTCAAATTTATATAACATGTAGCAAGCAGGAATAATTGTAGTCTAGGATAGCAATAAAAATTGGTGTAATTATTGAAAATAACAAGTTGAGAAACAGTCTGTGAAAATTGAGTTTGGTGAAAAATAAACCATAAATTTGCCCTTATTTATTTAATTTAAATGCAATTAATATTAAAAGGGTTTACTAATAATATGCACAAGGTATAAGCAAGTGAATTACGAGAAGAAAATTATATTTAATTAAAATAAAAATATGAAATGATGGATCTACATATGAACAAGGCATAGAAGCAAGAAGAATAGATTTGGATATAATGAATTGGTGTTATATTACAAGTCATCAGGAGTTACATGAATTGGAGTATTATTGTTGTTTGGAGTTTTCGAGGACTACGCCTGAGGAACCAAGGACCAGTTTGACGAGGACCAGTGTGCTTGCATCAAAAGGGGGAGCTGTTGGAGGCTAATACAAAATACCAAGGACCAGTTGACAGTGACCGGCTTGCTTGCATCGAAGGGAGGAGCTGTTGGAGGTTGTAGATTGTGCTGGATGCTGACGACGTGTATGGAGATACAAGGAGCTAAGGAAGGGCACAGTTAATTTACCATCTTAATTGGAAGTATACTTACCAAGGAGGAATTGGATGCAGGAAGGTTGCAGGAGTGACAGCTGTGTTGGGGTTCGAGAAGGAGTGAATGTCTACCGGTGTCTTGGGGTGTAACAAGTTGGAACGCGATTTGTTGGTGACCAGCGTTTTATAGCTGAGGTGTAGGAGTTTGGATAGCAGGAGAGAGGCACACCAAGGTCAGTTGGAGCTGTTTCCAGGTGGGTCAATACAAAGAGGTATGAAGTAATCTATAATAAAAAGACAATTAGAAAGGGGTATTACAATGTCATTGAATACTTATCATAACATTATTGGGTCATAAAAACGTTGTAAAGAATTTTATTACGTCATATTGATGAAAAAGTGTCATTGAACACGGTATTGAATTAATAGCTGACAGCAAGCGACTTTCATAAAATATTTCAATTCAGATAAATAAAATAGCAACAAACAAACTTACTACATTTTGGCGAACCAACCCTGAGTAAGAGTACTCATAAAATTGAAATAATATTTAATATTAATTTGTAATAAATTAAAAAAACTTGACATTGAATTAAATAAGCACATGAAATATTATACAATAGAGACCTCAACAATATATATATATAGATATGTATCATCATTCTTTATGTTAGTGTAGTGCGTAAAGAAATGTACTACACCAACGATTTTCAAGGGTTGAACATGAAACACGAAGAATTCAGTCAGATTTTTTTTCGAGAAATTTCCTAAGAACGAATTCTTGCCAAAAATTGTTTTTCAAATATTAACATGCTTTGTGTGGTTGCAGGTACGGAAAACAGGAGTTATAATTCATAAAATTAAGAATCGTTATCATGGCTCTATCCTCCCTGAAGTAAGTATTTTCCGACGTCCATTATAACAACAAAAATATTTAATTGCAAAGTTTTGATCAAATTACCTTGAGCTATCGCTGAACAAAAAACATTGAAACAGCCTCCCATGTTTCATGTAAGTAACTGATAGATTGTTACATTAATAAAATGTAAAAATTCGCAGCTTTTGATTATTTTTTATGCAAAGTAGATAAAATAGTATATGACAGTCATTTAATAAGAGGAAATGTAGCAGTCGTTCCATTGGAGCACTCCTCGCTACGCTCGTCGTGTCTCAAATTCACTCGTGCTGCAATAGGCCCTCTTATTAAACTAGTATAATAATATACTATTATAATTTACCTACATGTTTTAATTTACTAGTCACTTACTACTACTTACGATTTCTGATCATTAATTTAAGAAAAATTCCAGATCGTCACATTTTCCAAACAAATTATACACTGGGACTTCAGATTTACTGCATTTGACCTCTTCAATATCGACATGCCATCCTTTTATACGGTAAGTATCCGTTTTACTTCACACGTATCTTTCCAAACTCGTGATTACATGTAGATGGTGACGTCAGCAGCTACATATCTGATGATTCTGATCCAAATGGACATAGCCGTCAACCAGAGCTTTGCGTTCAGTTCCTCAAATAATTCATTTCGTACCATGGGCTAGACAGAAATAGTATTTAACATTACAAGCCAGGTAAAACAGTTTTTACTGGCGATAGGATTGGGATGACTGGCGAGCCGTTAGGCGAGCCTGTCATATCCTTGAGCCAGTAAAAATGGTTACCTGGTGTGTTTTGTTGAATATTTTATTTGTTTCTCACTTGTAAATAACTAGAAATTTACCATTTATTCAAAATGTCAAACTGACAAGCAACTAAATTCATCAATATGACACATACTAAGGAAGGCAACTCTGGCTTTGCACGCTATCATTTATCTATAGCACGCTTGTAAAATATAACTGGCTAACCAGTAAATTTTTTACTGGCTAGCCAGTTAAGAAACATTTTCAAGGTGAATACAGTGACTTGATAAATTGATGTTTACAAGTGAGGAACAAATAAATGTATTTACTGCGCTTTCAATTCAACTAATTCGCAGGCACAATTTGCGTAACATTGCTTTAAGTACTGTTTATATAATGAGGAACCTATCTTTAACCACTGTCTTATGGTGAAAGTTGTTTTCTTTTTGTGTTTTTACCATTAAAAAAATAATTAAAAATTATAAATTGTTAGCAGCTAATTTGCAACATATTTTTGTCTTTGTATAAGCAGTATAACAAAAACTTGTAACATTGTAATAATAGTCGCATACTTAAAAGATTGGGGTGGCCCTAGGCACTAGTTTGTTGAAGTAGTTTAATCCTCTTAGAATTACAAGTGCTGTTGTAGTCAATATATGCAAATGATTCTAGTTCCATTTACAATTTTAGAATGATGGAAACAAATACTGATAAAGTAGAAATAGTAGTAAAGTTAATGTAAATTAAAGAGTTTTCGTAGTGGAAGCAAAAGTATCACGAGAAGAAAAACAATGCATGCTGGATGCACTTATGGACCAAATGAGGCGGCATAAGCAGAAAAAGAGGAATTTCTTTGAAAGCCTTCACAAGGTGGGGTGTGTAAAGAGTAACAAATTATTACCATGGGAGTATTAAGCGGAATGATAGAAAATGAAAATAAAGAGCTGGAAGATAACTTGGGAAATCAGGGATAATCAAGAAGAACTTCTACAAGACGAAAATACTGAATTGTTCTGTGATGAATGATTTAGTAGTGGCAAATTCAAAATGGACGTACAAGGACATTCAAACATCTACCAGAAATAATACAAGTAAAAAGACAAGTAAGCTATAGGTAAACAAAACGATAAAGATTACAGTTTGTAACAGAAGGAGAAAGAGGGTTAGAAATATGGTGAAAAAAGTGACACAAAAGGCATGGAAAATAGAATGGAGGAAGAGTTTAAGGTCAGTCAATATTGTTAATATGCAACGATAAAGCAACTTAGGCGAAGGAAAGAGCCAATTACGAGGAAGATTGGAAGCAAAGATGGCAGAATACCAAGATCGGAAGGAAATATAATGGAAAGCTGAAGACGAGATTTCCAGGATTTATTAGCGGAAGGAGAAAAGAATGACAATCGAAAAGGTCACATCTATGCTTCATAGACCTAAGCTTTCGACAGAATTATAAGAGAGACGGTATATCAGTGCCTAAAAGACGTATGTGTAAATTGCAAGGAAATTGCAACTAAGAGAATTGCAATATAGTAAGGAGGAAGGACTACACGCGAACAATCAAAGACATGGTGTAGTTTTGAATTTGACGTTACGTAACTTTTATAACTTGCTACATTGATTTCCATTGCATCACAGCAGTTCTATTCGGAGTTAAGTTACTAGTAGAACAGTGGACAGGATAGCGGCCATTTTGTTTTTCATTGGGTCAATTAAAATAGTAGAACAGTGGGCACTATAGCGGCCATTTTGTTTTTAATTGGATCAATCAATATCAAATGCTCTAATTAAACCGCCAATCAGATGCTCTAATTATTCTTCATATGTGCTACTGCTTAATCACATATGAAGTTTGATATTTAATTTACATATGTGCTTCCGATTAAATTACGCGGCGGACTTCTGGAATTACACGTCGGCCATCTTGGTTTTCTGGCGCGAATATTTGAATTTAAATTTTCAGATTTTTTTCTAAGTTCAATTTTTTGAATTAAAATCTCCCGGGTGTCGGCCATCTTGGTTTTCTGCGCGCGCACTTCTCACGGCTGTCGTTTTTAATTTTGTATTTTCGCGGAAATATTTGAATTTCAAACTGGTAGATCTTCCGTCTCCCTCATCGAAGCTGCTGTCTCTCTCTCTCTCTCTTGCATTCACTCGTGGAAATATTTGAATTGCAAACTGGTAGATCTATTTCTCTCTGTCTTCTGCTCTGGTTGTATCTCTCGTGCAGTCACAGGATGGATGTTTAATTTAAAAAAATCTCTGGCGGACTTGGATTTGAACCCTCTACGTTTGCATACACATTGGGCTCACATCGATCGATGCCGCTAGACCACGGAGCGCTACGGGATTTAAAGGGTTTGAACAAAACGTCATTTCACAGCTCTGCCGTCACGCTGCCAGAATTTAAAACAATCTATTTTTTGAGAAATATGATTTATAAGAACGGGAATGTATAGCTTATTGTGTTTAAAGGTAGATACAATTTAAAAAAAATTAGATTTGTAACAGCTTATTAATTATTTTATAATTTGTGCCTGCCATATGGCTGGATTAACGAGATTCTCATTGTCCCTACCTACTATAGGAAATTTCCGTCTAAGTTTCCTTTTTAAAACAGGTCGGTGCCTGTGTTTTGTTTGGTTTTAAAGGTTTGAACATTGTACCACTTAGCTGTTCTGACATTACACTTCCATGTTCATACTATAAATACATTTTAAATGTTATTTTCGACTGAGTTTTAGCCGCTTATAAATTACAACAGCTAGTTTAAAAATTAAATGGGCGATGAGAGGTAAAGGCAGATCGTAATATAAAACGAGTTACAAATTTTATTTTAATATATTCCTGAAATACTGATAATACGTATTGCTTGAATAAGAAAGAGATAAACATAAAATGCGTAATTATTCGCAATGGTTTTTGCCCCGGGCGCGTTTTCAGTTAACTTGATTGTTAGCACAGACAATGGAATTTGCTATGATATCACCGAATCTGCAGGGGTCATCTTGTCTACGCTCATCTCGTCCGCATTTATTTAATTTAAAAAAAGCTTTTTGGGGTGGCCCAAGTCGGATTTGAACCCTAGCCACATGTGAATAATTATTTTAAATCGCGAAAAGTGTTGAGTAAATAAATGCAACGTATTATAAATACGTAAAACTTTTAGTTATTGTGCGTTTATAAGATGGGTCTTTTGACAAAATGGAAGAATCAAACTGTGCTATTGTAAATGTACAGATTTTTCACGGTCAATTTGTATATAACAACTTAATGTAAATTGGTAATTTAGAACATTTTAACCAAAACAGCGACTTCTTTCGGAATAAACTGTTTCTTCTCACCACGGAACCCTTGCAGATCTATGAATGCACTGACCATACTGACGAAATGTTTGAGAATGACTAAATTTTAAAAATTGTTGTTGGATTTTCGATATAATGTTACAATTTTTACATCGCTTCACATAAAATTCTACAAAAACAATATTTTTATAGAACTTTAATTGAAAAAATAGTAACATTTTACGAAAATACGTCTGTGTTGACAACAAATTCAAATAAATTTGAATAAAAGCACGCAAAAATTACGAAAAGACGTATGTGTTGACGACAAATTAAAATAAATTTGAATAAAAGCACGCAATTCGTTGAAAAAAAATGTTCTGACACCATCAAAACACACAATTTAATTGAAAAATCTTGTACCACAAGCATCTCGACAAGCAAAATTTCAGTTACGTAGGCTCATTGTTCATTTTTATTACGAAAATTAACTCAAAATTGAACAAAAATCACGCATTACACATCATCTCACATAAATTTTTACAAAATCGACATCATGTAACATAAACTATGCATAATTTTGCAAATGTTTTACACTTTTTTCTCTAACTTGTTGCAGTTTTAGCAAGATTTGAATAAAAAACAGCAATTTCTGCAGCAGTTTTAGTAATATTTGAATAAAAACACACGATTTCGCTGAAAAATGTGTTGGTCCACATAAATTTTTACAAAAACTGACATCATGTCACTTGAAATTATACAAAAAACGACATTTTTTACTCAACATACGACGAAAATTGAACAAAAATCACTCAATTACACAGCATCTCACATAAATTTTTACAAAATCGCCATCATGTTACATAAACTATGCATAATTTTGCAATTGTTTTACACTTTTCCTAAAATTCACCGCTCAAAATTAAAAGAAATAGCAATTTCATTGAAATAATCTACTACCACAATCATTTCGATAAACAAAATTCAAAAAATCTTATACTTTTGATGGAAATATATGTATGTTGACCACAAATTAACATAATTTTTAAATAAAAACGCGCAATTCGTTGAAAAAAAATATTTTGACACCACCAAAACACGCAATTTCATTGAAAAATCTTTTACCACAAGCATCTCGACAAGCAAAATTTCAGTTACGTAGGCTCATTGTTTATTTTTATTACGAAAATTAACTCAAAATTGAACAAAAATCACACAATTACACAACATCTCACATAAATTTTTACAAAAATCGACATCATGTCACATAAATTATACAAAAAATGACATTTTAATTCAACACACGATGAAAATTTTATAAAAATCAGCCAATTACACATTATCTCACATAAATTTTTACAAAAACTGACATCATGGCAGTTGAAATTATACAAAATATATATATGTTGTCCACAAATTAACATAAACCTGAATAAAACACACAATTTCGTTGAAAAATTTGCAAATGTTTTACACTTTTTATAAAATGTGTCGCACAAAATAAAAAGAAATCACAATTTTAAAATTATATCACGCCATTATGAAATCGTAGATTGATTTTTTGAAATTTTACACTTTGTAGCTGTAAAATAACTTCAAATACTAATATTTTAGCTTTGGATTTTGTAATTATTTCAGATTCGTGAAAAACAAAAGCAGAGTAGAAATAAAAAAACACAAACACTTTGTAATAAACAAATATATTGTTCTTATTTCGTATAATACTTAATAATATAAATGTACAGCTGAATGTCTTATTTTCTAAAAATTTGCTAGCAATTTACAAAACGGTAGTTTGAGGTGCACAACATTTCAAATTAAAAAGGCTGCAAGTAATAAAATCAGAATTTCATTGTGTCATTTTAAAGTTTAAGATGCACCCAATCTAGAATTCCCTTCGTTTTTGGTGTTGATGACATCTGCCTTAGAGGCGTTTTTTTAACGGCCCTTTTTTGGAGGCGTTTCCTTATCGGCGTTCTTCTGACTGAACCTTTTTGATGTGGACTTGGATGAGTAGCTGGTGTTTTTAATTTATATTCTAAATCGGACTCGCAGTTATCAGTTTCCATTTCGGTTTTTCCTGTAGTACCAGTCGGGGTTGGCTTCTTTTGCTGTTTAGGTTTAGCTAGCAGCACATTAGCAACGTTAAGGTCTTTGATGTAAGCAGCAAACTGTAGGCGTCCGGGTGGATTAATAGTTTTTCGAGGCCGCAGAGTGTCGTGAACTAAATCGACTATGTTAGACGCCGGTAAAATTTCACCCTTTATAGTAACGGTACCCTTGTGATCCCAGCTCACATCGTTTGAGGCACTCAAAATGCGTAGGAAAACTTCAACTTTTTTCTTAAAAGTTTTGGGAAGTGTAGATAAAATAATGGCATTTGATAGGCTGTTACTGGTTGTTTCAATGGGTATTTTGATCGGCTGCCGTGCCTGGTTTGTGAAATAAAGGTACCTTTGTAAAACCTGATTGTACTGGATCCATTTATCGTGATCAGTTAATTTGGACTTTAAAACTTTTTGCATTTCGTCATCAAGCTGTGATAATATATTTTTCTCCGCATCATCGCCAGACTTAAGACGTTGGACAAATTCCGGCGATACAATCAACATCTTCCGCTCTTTGTCCATTTTAGTCAAAAAGGAGCTCAGTCGTTTGTTCTGGTAGAGCCGTCGCACAGTGGGAGGAATTAGGATTCCAAGTGGCCAAAAATATAAAAATTCTCAAGATACATTTTTAATAAAATCTATTTATATGCGTTTTGTATGACTTACTGAAGGATGTTATCAAGTTAGCTAAATGATTTGTGCATACGTCAAACGCTAGGTAACTGCCAAAGTGGGAACACTGATTTATGTTTATAGGTGTGTTGAGCGTATTTAACATTTATTAATGAAATAGAAGTTATACTATTAAACATGTTTCTATGAAAATGAATGAAGCTACAGAAGGTACGTAATATTTATCCTTAATTCTTTTGTTTCGAAAACAAAAACACCTTATTTTAAAACTAGTAGGTTATCTCAAACTTTTACTAAATTTATTAGCGTCGAAAAAATTATTAGAGGCTATTAGATCTTTATTGTTGTTTTCACATTATGCATTCACATCTTTTTTATAAAATGGCGTATACTTTATCTGCAAAAACTTGCAAAAACTACAGTTGCGAATTTTTATTTTTCAGGGGATATTAAAAAATAAATAATAAAAAAAGCTGTTCAACAAGTTAATAAATCGGTATCTAAATCTTTACCATCATATACAGATGTGACACTGTTTCTTAGTCAATTATCACCCGAAATGACCAAAATTGACATTACTTTAACTAGAATATTTTATAACAAAATACTTAATATCATAATTTAGTATATTGAAGATTTGGTTATTTTAATTTTAAAACTGTCAAATTTTGGAGCTAAATAAATTTCACAATCGAATTCTACAGATTAAAAAATGCAAATAACAATGTCATATCATTTTTGGCCAGTTAGAATTTTATTTCCTCCCACTGTGCGTCGTGAATAAACTAGCTTAAAATCAAGACTTTCATAATAAATATATAAAAAATATGACAGGTACGGGAATCGAACCCGTATTCTCTCTCGAGATCAGAACTTGAATCTGACGCCTTAACCATTCGGCCAACCTGCCTCCCTATATAAACGAGCACTCTCTACCTAATTAAGAAAACATATAGTTTAAAAAGCCTTCTACATGCAATTTCATACAATATTTCATATAAATTAAGCCATGTACAAATTTCTAAATCGGTTTTGATATATATTTTATCGAAAGACATGACCCTCAGCTGCCGTTTTATTATTTGTCGTGTTGCGTCATCGTTAAATTTACAAGAGCCAACCTGTCTGCTGTGAGACGCACGCAGTGTTTCCATACCTTTTTATTTTAAAATTCTATAAAATCAGATGTCCAAACTGTTGCCGCATCAGGTAACAGAGTACAATGGTTTAAAACGTGTTAGTGCGGCATCAGTCTGGCCTCTGGTTTTATAAAATTTTAAAATAAAAAGGTATGGAAACACTGCGTGCGTCACATCGCAGACAGGATGGCCCTTGTAAAATTCATCGAAGACGAATCACGACAAATAATAAAACGGTAGCTGAGGGTCAACTCTTTCGATAAAATATATATCAAAACCTGATTTAGAAATTTGTATATTACTTAATTTATATGAAATATTGTATGAAATTGCATGTAGAAAGCTTTTTAAACTATATGTTTCCTTAATTATGCAGAGAGTGCTCGTTTATATAGGGAGTCAGGTTGGCCGAATGGTTAAGGCGTCAGATTTAAGCTCTGATCTCGAGAGAGAATACGGGTTCGATTCCCGTACCTGTCATATTTTTTTATATATTTATTATGAAAGTCTTGATTTAAAGCTAGTTTATTCACGACGGCTCTACCAGAACAAACGACTGAGCTCCTTTTCGACTAAAATGGACAAAGAGCGGAATATGTTGATTGTATCGCTGGAATTTGTCCAACGTCTTAAGTCTGGCGATGATGCGGAGAAAAATATATTATCACAGCTTGATGACGAAATGCAAAAAGTTTTAAAGTCCAAATTAACTGATCACGATAAATGGATCCAGTACAATCAAGTGTTACAACGATTCCTTCATTTCACAAACCAGGCGCGGCAGCCAATCAAAATACGTATTAAAACAACCAGTGACAGCCTATCAAATGCCGTTATTTTATCTACACTTCCCAAAACTTTTAAGAAAAAAGCTGAAGTTTTCCTACGCATTTTGAGTACCTCAAGCGATGTGAGCTGGGATCACAAGGGTACCGTTACTATAAAGGGTGAAATTTTACTGGCGTCTAACATAGTCGATTTAATTCACGACACTCTGCGGCCTCGAAAAACTATTAATCCACCCGGACGCCTACAGTTTGCTGATTACATCAAAGACCTTAACGTTGCTAATGTGCTGCTAGCTAAACCTAAACAGCAAAAGAAGCCAACCCCGACTGGTACTACAGGAAAAACCGAAATGGAAACTGATAACTGCGAGTCCGATTTAGAATATAAATTAAAAACACCAGCTACTCATCCAAGTCCACATCAAAAAGGTTCAGTCAGAAGAACGCCGATAAGGAAACGCCTCCAAAAAAGGGCCGTTAGAAAAACGCCTCTAAGGCAGATGTCATCAACACCAAAAACGAAGGGAATTCTAGATTGGGTGCATCTTAAACTTTAAAATGACACAATGAAATTCTGATTTTATTACTTGCAGCCTTTTTAATTTGAAATGTTGTGCACCTCAAACTACAGTTTTGTAAATTGCTAGCGAATTTTTAGAAAATAAGACATTCAACTGTACATTTATATTTATATTATTAAGTATTATACGAAATAAGAACAATATATTTGTTTATTACAAAGTGTTTGTGTTTTTTATTTCTACTCTGCTTTTGTTTTTTTCTCGAATCTGCAATAATTACAAAATCTAAAGCTAAAATATTAGTATTTGAAGTTATTTTACAGTTACAAAGTGTAAAATTTCAAAAAATCAATCTACGATTTCATAATGGTGCGATATAATTTAAAAAATTGTGATTTCTTTTAATTTTGTGCGATACATTTTATAAAAAAGTGTAAAACATTTGCAAATTTTTCAACGAAATTGTGTGTTTTATTCAAGTTTATGTTAATTTGTGATCAACATACATTTATTTCCATCAAAAGTACAAGAATTTTTGAATTTTGTTTATCGAAATGCTTGTGGTAAAAGATTTTTTCAACGAAATTGCTATTTCTTTTAATTTTGAGCGATGCATTTTATAAAAAGTGTAAAACATTTGCAAAATTATGCATAGTTTATGTAACATGATGTCGATTTTTGTAAAAATTTATGTGAGATGGCGTGTAATTGCGTGATTTTTGTTCAATTTTCGTCGTGTGTTTAGTAAAAATGTCGTTTTTTGTATAATTTCAAGTGACATGATGGCAGTTTTTGTATAATTTATGTGACATGATGTCGATTTTTGTGTAAATTTATGTGAGATGATGTGTGATTGCGTGATTTTTGTTTAATTTTCATCGTGTGTTGAATAAAGAAGTCGTTTTTTGTATAATTTCAAGTGACATGATGACAGTTTTTGTATAATTTATGTGGCATGATGTCGATTTTTGTGAAAATTTATGTGAGATGCTGTATGATTGCGTGATTTTTGTTCAATTTTCATCGTGTGTTGAATGAAAATGTCGTTTTTTGTATAATTTCAAGTGATATGATGACAGTTTTTGTATAATTTATGTGACATGATGTCGATTTTTGTAAAAATTTATGTGAGATGCTGTATGATTGCGTGAGTTTTGTTCACTTTTGAGTTAATTTGTCGTCATCACATGCATATTTAGTCAATTGTACAAGAATTTTTGTAATAAAAATGCACAAAGAGCCCACATAACTGAAGTTTTGTTTATCGAAATGTATGTGGTAGTAGATTTTTCAATGAAATTGCGTGTTTTATTCAAATTTATTTTAACTTGTCGTCAACACATACGTCTTTTCGTAATTTTTGCGTGCTTTTATTCAAATTTATTTCAATTTGTCGTCAACACAGACGTATTTTCGTAAAATTTTACTATTTTTTCAATGAAAGTTGTATAAAAATATTGTTTTTTGTCGTTTTTGCAGAATTTAATGTGACAAGATGCCGATTTTTATAAATTTTCATGGGAGATGATATCGATTTTCTAAAATTTTAAACAAAATGCTTTGGAAATTGCATGTTTTTTATTCAAATATTAGTATTTGAAGCTATTTTTCACATACAAAGTATCGAAAATTCATATAAATTGAGCTACGATTTCATAATTGTGTGATGTACTTTAAAAAATTACGGTTTATTTGTTAAACGTTTGCAAAATTATGCTTAGAAATAACTCTTAAAACTGTGTTTACATCATTTTTTCGGTACTATAAAGTCGCTTTGTAAAGATTTTCAACGAAATTGTGCGTTTTTATTCAAATTTTTGTTACTTTGGGAGTCAACACATACGTATTTTCGTAATTTTGCGTGCTTTTATTCAAATTTATTTTAATTTGTCGTCAACACATACGTCTTTTCGTAAATTTTTTACAAGAAAAATGGTTTGACTTATATTTTTACAAGTATCCCTTGTTTTATTTGCAAACGATATTGAAAAGCTATTTTTTCAACGAAATTGTCTGTTTTTATTCAAATTTATGGGGGACAACCATTCTTATACAATAAGACTCGGATATCTTCGGCACACTGCACACAATTATATTAGTAGGCATGTTTAGTTGACAAATGTCATAATTAAAATTAGTCAAGCCTTCTCCAATACTTGCTACTATGTTTATCTCTTTCTTACTTAAGCAATACGTATATCTTCTTGTTCATGTTATTGCTGATATATATAATTGTGACCGACAGGCAACGACCTGTTAGGCCATTTGAGGATGACGAAATAGCAAGTTCTGCAGAGTCGGTGATATCATAGCAAATTCCATTGTCTGTGCTAACAATCAAGTTAACTGAAAACGCGCCCGGGGCAAAAACCATTGCGAATAATTACACATTTTATGTTGAAAATTGAAAATAACCGCCGCGTAATTATGATCTCGCTATATAAAATAAGTAATTAATTTTTGAGTATATTTTTAAACTATTTCAGGACTATATTCGCAGAATCCGAAGTGCAAACTTTCACTGGCTGTTTGTAATACCGGGCCTAACGATAAAAATAAAATAATTAATTATGACGAAATCACGCGCGAAATCAATTTTTAAAAAATTGCATCTACCTTTAATCACATCAAGCTGCACATTTCAGTTCTTAAAATTTAAATTTTCGAAAAAATAAGTTGTTTAAAACACAGACTCGTAGCGTCACAGTAGTGAAATGGCTTTCCGCTATTCACATTAAAATTTGTTCAGTCTCCGTGGCTCTGTGTCACTGAAGGTTGTAGCTAAATTTGTGCAACACGAACGTAGAGCGTTCAAATCCCCGGTCGGCCTAAGATTTTTTTAAATATAAACAACCATTATGCGATGCAAGAGAGAGAGACAACCAAGGAGTAGAAGAGCGAGAGAGAGATTTAGCAGTTTGAAATTCAAATATTTCCGCAAAAATTCAAAATTAAAAACGACAGCCGTGAGAAGTATGCGCGCAGAAAACCAAGATGGCCGACACCCCGGGAAGTTTAAAATCAAAAACTGGGAAAATCTGAAAAATTTCGTATAGTAGGTAGGGTTAATGGAACTCTGATTAATCCATTCATGCGCGCCGCCGCGTAATTCCGGAAGCAAATTAAAAATGGCCGCGCGTAATTTAATCGGAAGCTAATGCGTAATTTAATCAGTAGCACATATGAAAATTACATATCAAACTTCATATGTGATTAATTAGGTCAATCCGCGAATTCGCGGTTTAATTAGAGCATTTGATTCGCGGTTTAATTGGTTCAATCAATTTAATCGATCATTTTAATTGACCCAATTAAAAACAAAATGGCCGCTATCCTGTCCACTGTTCTACTGTTACTAATAAATTGCTTCGGGTATGTATGTACACGTACCTTTTTATATACTATTAATTCTTTAATGTGACACGCCACTGTTACTTGTCAAATTGACTGTTTACAAACCTGGTTACCAACTGTGTTAAATGGATTTGTATATCTTCAGGGCCGATTTGAGATATATGCAGGCCCTCAATATAGGTTTAGTGGTGCGTGATTGTATATAATAGCGCCACCCATTTCTCTTGTACCAAACTGAGACAGATCTTTCTCCAGAAGCGTTACTAATCGGTGTACTAACATATATTCTTAGATGGATTTCTACATTGCGAAATTTAGAAATAATATTTTTATTATGAACGTTAACCTCCCATAAAGGGCGTTTAAAGAATTTCTAGTAATTATGTTTTCCTACCAAAAAACTTTTTCTGTTTCTGTCTCATCATAACAATGTCAGCTGAACGGTATTTTTTAAATAAATTCAACTCTGCAAATTGCTTATCGTTCAAGGTAATCTCTCCGGCATGGTAATTGGCACGTTGTACACTTGTTTTAGTATACAAGCGCTTGTCTCAGTTGGCCAATTTTATTGTTTACCATTAACTACTTATCGTACTAGACTGAGGAGTATTTGGCTCAGACACCATTTTTCAATTCCAAATTCCGGCAAAATATTACTATACAGGGTGCCCAACTTAAATGTACGCAGCTTTAAGCAGGTGAGTATGCAACACACACCATTCGCCATTGAAATGTAATGTGTGTTGCATACTCACCTGCTTAAAGCTGCGTACATTTAAATTGGGCACCCTGTATGTTTAACTTTTTACTTCATTTTACAATAAAGGAGGTATTGGATTCACCCCAATAATTCGAAATTGTTCACGTTTTAGACCTGAACCCAAAAAACATGTTTTTGTTTATTGGTCTGTCTGTCAGTCTATGTGCCTGTCGGTCTGTGTGTGAAGAGAATATTTCAAAACCGAAAAGAGGTATGGCGTTGAAACTTCATATATTAGTTTTGTGCACTATCTAGATGCGACAGTAAGCTTTTGAAGAAAATTGCATAACCAGAAGTATGTTGTTTACTCTTGTGATTTTTCAGTTTTCAAAAACGGCTCTAACGATTTAATGTATACAAGCAAACTGCGCGCTACGCGCACGTGAAATAGGATACGCGAAAGGTCAAGCTCCGAGCCGAGCGCTAAGATAAGAAAAACAAAACCTAAACAAATATAAACATCTGTGATGCCGGAACGTGAGATTTTAGTTTGTGCCACAGACACACATTAAGGAAAATTATATTATAGATTGATGTGAGATAGCTGATTTGCCAGTTGAATACCTCTAAAATGAGTTTCTCTTGTTTTTTCTTTTTTATTAACTCCTATTTTAGATAGAACACCCGGTATATTATTATATTTTTGAATTCAGCTTGAAATTTTAGAAAAAAATTGTTTCTTGAACTAACGCTCTATTTTGTACGGTTTCTGTAGAATTTGTAATTTTTGAAAATTTTTGACAAATGCTTAAAAATTAAAAATAAAATGTTTGCTCAAGTATAATATCGCTGTAAAAGGAAGTTGCGTGCGTGTATCCACCAGATTTTTTTGTATATGTACACAAATAATGTAGATATGGCAGGTTTTAAGTTTTAAATGAGAATTAAGAAAATGTGGGCCCGGCTTGGCACGGGCCCTGTCAAAATACAGGCCCTAAACAATCCTCTTATTGGTCTAGTCTTACGTTCGGCCCTGTATATCTTTGTGGTGCTCCATTGGAGGACGAAGCATTCGAAATTCCATGCTAATTATGAGGCATCGACTCCCCTGATGCTTTTACAGCAAAATTCAATTTGGGTTTTTAAAGGACACTACATGATGAGCCAATATGCGTAATTTCAGCATTCTGTGTTACCTTAAACTGGATATTATTAAAAATGCTGGTACGACTTTAAAATTAACAATATCAAAGCGACCTGAGCGACTTATTGTCAAATTTTGAGAATACGTTTATGGAGTAGTCATTTTTACCAGTCTCTTAGCGAATTCTTACTTCAATTGCTGGTTTTCAACTAGGTTTATATGTCACCTGTCAAATTTTAACGGTACCTGATCGAGACCAAGATAATATTTCTATATAAAATTTTAAAATTTAGCTAACAGTTTTTAATGTATTTTAGAATTGAGCAAACACAAAATGATTAACTCTCGCGGGTTGGATCATCACTTAGTGATCTTTAAAATAACCAAATGTAATTTTGCTATAAAATAATTAGGGAAACTAATATTTTAATTCCTCTTAATTAGAATATTTCGTCCACCTTGTATAAGTGCTTACACACTTTTTAAGGGTAAAAATAGAGCTACGAATTTCTGAAAAGTATTTTAAAATGGTTTTGTTAATTTTTTTATATGTTATTGATATCAGAGGCTATTAAAATAAAGATTACTTAGTAATTTCTGGGTAGATCAAGTCAGCTTGTATTGTACAATTAAAAGTTTAGTGATTCAGCTTTGTGTGTAAATTTGCCATTTTATACTCTCATGTGTGAACCTTAGCTCTGATTGTCCAGTAGTATGTATATAGTAGGCTCAAACTGTGTGTAAATTATTGTTACTGTACTGAATTGTAATAAATAAGAGTAATTTACGATGCAAGTAACGTTATCAAGATTTTTACATTACTAGAGAATAGTTTGAATGAACGAGCGACGTTAGGAGCGAGTTCTTTAAAATTCTCGAGTAATGTAGAAAGCAGATAACGTTACGTATATCGTAACATGGTTTATTTTATCGTAAAATACTAATCTTTTTAAAAATAGCAAAAAATCGTTATTAATGACACTTACAACAGCGAGTGGTGGTATCACTAGTAAGATAAAAACTCAATACTGTATGGTTGGTAGCACTGTCAGGCTATGTTAAATTTGAGATTTTCAGGTTAAGTTTTGGGTCAGTTTGTGTCAAATAGCAAACAAAACCTAACCTACTAACATCGAATTTGACATCGACACAATACACTTCAGTGCTGTCAACATGTGGTTAAATGCTAATAAAGTATCGTTATGTTATTTTTCTAGTGCTGTTAAATGCATCTTAACGCAACTTGTTGCTAAGGACATAATAACATAATAGGATAAAATAAAACAATATAAAGAATTAAAAATATTTATTAATACACTTGCACAGCAATTCCATTCAAATAAATTTGCAATTTAGAAAACGCCATATTAATTTATTAAGATAATTTGCCACTACCCTGAAAAATTAATTTATGATATTGTTTAACCAAATATACAATTCAGAGTAAGTGCAAAGATAAACACTTCCCACTTTACATTCCTGCATAAAATAGTTTACTTTATAGTATTAAGATAATCATTTATTTTCTGATCGATTTAAAGTAGTATTTATAGTACCCCCAAACCGGGTTATTCTTACAATTATTAAATTATTTTATTGTAAACCAGTAAACTGCAATCAAAAATAAATGCTAAAAGCAGCTGCTGTAGTTTTATAATAGTTATTTACTATACAAGTGGAATAACAGGTTAACAGCATCATTAATATACGTGTGTGTAAGTTACAAACGAGTGCGTAGCACGAGTTATGTAAGCACACAAGTATATTAATGATGCATTATCACACATGTATTGTACAAAATTTTATCTACGACTGCCTAAAATTGAGAAAAGTGCATTAAGAGAAATGTCAGATGTCATTTTCAAAAATATTTTAGTAGGCAAATGTCATTCATTTGACACTATTTCAGTTACGTAATGAAGTCATTACACAACTCAGTTGCGTAATAAAACCATTACATAACTGAGTGGTGTAATGAGCTTCATTACATAACTGAGTGGTGTAATGAGCTTTATTACCTAACTGAAATAGTGTCAAATGAGTGACGTAATGCGTTACTTATCCCACTGGAGTAGATAAAACTTATTTAAAAAGTTGGTCAGACTCACAAAAATAGTCAAAATCCAAATCTTCATTGAAACATTTTGATTGCTAATAATTTATAATATTGAAATTCAAATGAATTAGCAAGCCACTGGTGCCTTAGTAAAGAGTGACACTGTACACACAAAGCTATTGAACTATCGTATCGTTAATATTAAGCGTCCTATAAATTTGAGTACTAGTTAAATAAAGGCTAGCTTATAGCTACCCCCACCAAAGAAATGCAAAAAGTGCGTTTAAATAGTTGAATCATTCTGAGAATCATTTTGTCGTTATTTTCGTAAGTAACTACGATGGGACTCTGAAGCCATCTACACAGTCTGGTGTATCAGATACCGATTAGACGTCTGTGAAGTAATAGCACCTGCTATAGTTAGACGGGAGAGACGCTCCATAGTGCGATGATTATACCTGTGTAATGACTATTGATGTTTATGGGCCACACTTGAAGCAATTACTTTAACTCGTAGCTAATGCAAGGACAAATTGATACATAATCTATATTCGAAAAATTACATTTTTACGCAAGACGAAGTCAATCACATGTCACAGCCAATTATTTGGTCAATTAAATAATAAACGCAGCTACGGTTTCAACAAATTTAGTTTGCCAAATGACCCAGTACAGATTTTTATTTTTAAAAATAAATGCAATTTTAGAAAAAAAGTTGTTTTTAAAGCAACTCATTTTTGGCATAGGGCATGCTTAATACAAATTGAGAATTTAAAAAAGCAACCAAACTTACTAAAAACATATGTGTTCAATTTTAAAAAAAGAGTTGTGGCTCTATAATTCTCATAAGCGAAAAATGCAAAAATTCTCCATTTATAATAACATCGATTTTTGCTCAGGTCAGAACAAATTAGAAACCTTTGGATAATAGGACACAACTTTTTTTTTGAATTCTTTAAAACAAGGCTGATTTTTAAAGTCCTGTGGGGGCCATTTTTAACAGAAAAATTACTTCTAAACTATTGACCAGAATTTAAAATATATATATGTACACGTGAAGATAACGCCATAGCCGATGGTATTGAGAAAAGTATGAGGTGCTCATGAGTTGATTATGGAGGTTTTACATTATTTTTAGAATTTAGAGTTTAGAATTTCCATATATTTAAATTTTTGATTTTTGGGCCCTCCCACTTCTCTTTTGATTTGTGGGCCCTCCCACTTCTCTTGCATCATTTATTTTTTAAATTTTACCGAAAATGAAGGACCAATACTAAGAATTAAAATTAAAAATACAGTCTTCGTTTTGACAATAAGTAATTTGGTAGCAATCGAAAATATACACTTTTCTTATTCTGCTTAGATACATTTACATTTTTGGTACAGCCACGGCGTTTGTTAATTCCACATTTAAAGATTGTAAAGTTTTTTAAGGCAACTATCTACTACACGACTTTCGGCTGATGCTTGAAATACATCTCTTCGGCTTACTTCATTTACATTTCTCCAAACTTTTACTTACCTGTTTGATGATCCTAATTTAAATGGAGACAGCCGCCAATCAAACCTTTGAGTTAATTTCGTCGAATGCTTCATTTCAGACTATAGGTAGATAAAAAAATACTGCTTTCAATTTAATTAAAATTCGTACGTTTACATCTATAGGAGTTTACATAAGATATACCTTTATGGACATAGGTATTTTTAATGTTGCTGCCTAGTTAGTTTAGAAACAATTTGCATAAGATCGATTCGGGCAACAATTATAATGTGTCTGATATTGAGTTGCTCATCCTTCTTTTATTTTCTTTCTGTTGTGAAAATCGTTTCTCATCAAATATGTTTAGGCAAATATTTTTCAAACGTATAATTTGGAAAACTATATATTGTAAAATATTTCGAGACAATATTTTCTTCTTTGCATCTCACGCTTGAAAAAGTTTTTGGAAGATTACAATTACATTTATATTAGTAAATCATTAAGTACACATTATCCATTTTACATAACTACAAAAACCCCTTTGAGTCTATTCAGTTTATCAACTCTGTAATCGGCCGACTAAGCCTAACGTTTTGGTTCATTCTTAGGATGTCTTTTTCTACGCGCGAATACGGAAATTGAAATAAGGCGGAAACCTACACTAGAATGAAAGCCAAAATTCAGAATTGTAATTATCAACGTCGAAAAATGATTGGAAAATGCGTGACGAATACAAAATAATGAAAACAAGAAAGATAAACATATATGTTCAGGACACTACGTGGAAAAGTGCAAAAAAACAACGTGATGAATGACGGCACGACAATTATTATTGACACATCCATCAAGAGCTCTGTAGTCGATGTTCTCAGGCAAAGTGACCAGCTGCTTCTATCAAAAATTATTGTTACTGATAACGATAAGCTCTTCTTACGTGGCTATACTCCTCCTCCAAGCTAGGTGTAGGAAAATATAAAACAAGCAATTCTTTAACGATTTTGATACCGTTTGGAAAGGCGCCTAACAACGAATTCTTGACCATAGGAACGAGATATAACAACAAAAATGAAGCAGTAACAACACTCTCAGGGAAATGATAAAGAAAAAAAGCGAAACCTAGAATAAAGTAGAATAACTGGTATTAAATACTGATCTCAATGAGAAATGGCAGCAAGGCAATCTAAACTCAATCTGGATTCAACTTGAACAGGCAATGACCACTCGTGAAGTTTTAAGATGTATGTGAGACAAACTAAAAGGTAAAATCTATAAATAGGCAGTGTAACTAAGTATATATGGAGCCGAGTGTTGGGCTGTGAAACGAACCTACGAAAGGAAGTTCAATCCAGCAGAAATGCGAATGCTGAGATGATCAGATCAGACGCAGGAAGACATCAGGGAAGAAATGCGTGTTGAATAAGACCGAAGAGAGAAGATTTCGATGGTAGAGATACGTATTCAGAGGAAAATATCATACATAGTAAGATAAGATGCGGATACAAAGCTAACTCTGGCTAACCATAGGCGTGGTATACCTAGAACTAACTATACAGGACGGATAAGACAAGAAAGAGCAGCGTTTTTGTTGACGGCGAAGAACGTAAAAGCCAGTCCCTTTATACCTACAGGCGTTATTATACTATTAAGGTTTCGTGACTTACCTTCCTG
The DNA here is from genome assembly GCA_940337035.1 of Agriotes lineatus. Classification (NCBI taxonomy): domain Eukaryota; kingdom Metazoa; phylum Arthropoda; class Insecta; order Coleoptera; family Elateridae; genus Agriotes; species Agriotes lineatus. The sequence goes on along the minus strand of OW679194.1, from coordinate 67,357,997 downwards.
TAGACATTTTATCATTTTCTAAACATTTTAGCTCTGATTATTCAACACTATGAATACAGTAGGCTTAAAACTGTTAACAAGTTATTGTTACTGTACTGCAATTAAACAAATCAAATAAAACAACGTTGAGAATTAAAATATTTATTAATTCACCTGTACACCAATTTGATATAAATAAATCTGCACTATAAATTTCGTATTTCTTGAAAAAAAAATTCTAAGACATTATAGATTCTTACTGTCTGCTGCAGTCCTTGAGGCAGTCGCTGTATAAAAAGGAGATAATTTCAGTTTTATTTCTTTTGGAAATTCCTTGTAATATTAAAGGGCGCTTTGGCTTTTTTTCGATTTGGCAACTTAAAACTTTTATTGTATTTTCAAAGATCTGTACTGAATGGCATATACCTGAATTGACGAATTTCATAGAAACACATCTGATAAAAAGTGACGTGACTACCGGATATGAAGCAACGTTGCCGTTAGAAGCTGAATGATGACGTTGACCGTGGTTATGGAGACGTCATAATGAATCTCACTTTTACGTGTGACTTATTATCTACAGCAACAAAAATATGACAAAATTACCGTTTCCAAATCTACAAAACGCCAAATTTCCCTTTGAATCTTTAACTACGGATGATTTTAATTTTAAACAAGTGAGAAAAAATTATTTGAAAAGACAAAAATGAGCTTCATCTTTGCTTTCTCCCTTTCAATGCCTTAATTGTATAGCTGCTTTAACAACATTCCCCAGTAATTTAAATTTTTTTTATTAATTCACAAATATGAAATCGAAATAAAAAACCTTTTTACCAATAACGTTAACAAAAATGGCTTGATTACAAAATACATCGCGTAATTGTTTGAGAGTGTTAGTGTTCATTAGTAATTTTAAAGGAATTTAAAATAATTTGTATTGCAATTGTAATAATTATCAAAATAAGGCTTTATTTTATCGCCTGGTTTTATATACAGGGTGTCCCTAAAATAATGGGACACCGATTAGTCATAGATTCCTTACGTCATAATAAATCGATGAAACCCATGATACCTTAGTACAAAGTCCCTTCAGTAAGAAGTTCTAGAGCTTTGAAGTTCAATTTTTTATTTCTTACTTTTTTGTTAATTTCCACAAATGCAGAGATATGGATTTAAATTTAGACATACATAATTAGTATTATGTACTACACTAAAAAAAATAGACTCGACTGTAAGAGGCACTTTACCTATCTTTCAAAACTTTTTTTAGCTCTTAACTTCGTTATCTGTAACTCTTTTGAAATTTTAGGTTACTATCTGAAAGAGAATTAGAAAGCACAAAAATAATGTACTCTTTGTTCTTACACTTAAAAGCAACCGTTTACCTTAAAATGCCCATCAAAGATTTTTGGTTGTCATAAGACGTGCAATTATCAAGTAGCCATGATCACAAAAACAATTGGTTATGATTGTAATCTAGTAAAAAACAACAAGAAATCGATTAATGACGTTGGTGACATCAGGTTTTTGTCTTTTGTGTTTACGAAAATGCTGCGACATAACGAACCTTGCAGCATTGGAGAATTCGTTATGTAGCGGCATTTTCTTAAAAGAACAAATTCTTATGTCACTAATGTCATTAATTGATTTATCATTGTTTTTTACTAGATGACCATTGTTTTTGTGATCATGGCTACTTGATAATTACACGTCTTAATGACAACCAAAAACCTTTGATGAGCATTTTAAGGTAAACGGTTGCTTTTAGGTGTAAGAACAAAGAGTACATTATTTTTGTGCTTTCTAATTCTCTTTCAGATATTAACCTAAAATTTCAAAAAAAGTTACAGATAACGAAGTTAGAGCTAAAAAAAGTTTTGAAAGATAGGTAAAGTACCCCTTACAGTTAAGCCTAGTTTATGAAATTTTTCGTATTAGTGTACTACAAAATAGTAAGCATGTATACCAAAATTCAAATCGACATCTTTACATTTGTGGAAATTAACAAAAAAATAAAAAATAAAAAATTTAACTTAGAGGCCCTATAACTTCTTACTGAAGGGACTTTGTACTAAGGTATATTAGGTTTAATCGATTTATTATACCGTAAGCAATCTATGACTAATTGGTGTCCCATTATTTTAAGGACACCCTGTATATAATGAAATAGATTTCTGGTTTTATAAATATTATGAAATAGCATTTGTAAGTGGTTTAAAATATATGTCCAAAGCTTATAGAAGATAATTATTTAATTTAATTCGTAATTAGTTTTATGTCCAAAATATACTGAATGATTACGGTTTCACAAAATAATTAATATATTATTTTTCAATTTTCTCAAGACGACTACTGTAAATATCTGATTCTTATTAAGCATGTGTAAATGATAAATAACTGTTGTTTTTAGCTCACCCTCCTTCTATTCGTCTATTAATATATTTCAATAAACAGTTTTAAAGCCTTTAAAATTATGATAGCAATTAATAACGTTTAAAGCATTTCAAATATTATTTTACAAAATATTCTATGAATGTGTTAGTTTAATTTTTGTAAATTGTATGAATGACTTTTAGTAAATAATTTGTAAAAACGGTATTAAAAAATAGTCTTGATTGAAACATAAAATGTAATTAAAGCAGGCTTAAAAATAATGAATAATAATGTAAGATAAATGTAAAAACAAAAGAAGGGAGAATCAAAGCCAAGCTGTGAGGTGTTTTATTTTGGCCTCCCCACAAATAATCCATTTAAAAGCGAATAAATACCGATTTTTCCCAATTCAGTGTTTTATAATTAGTGCAGCGTCTTTTGGGTAAGCGGTAGAGGGGCTTCTTTGATTCGTTGCGTCCATAAGGGAGTTTTAAAAAGTGTTGATTAGTCAAGTGGTAGCGGTGTTCCTGTGGCAATATTTGGAGTTGCTGCAAGGTTAGCATAGTCCTGGAAGTGGGTAGAAGGCAGGTACAGTCGCCCTGAGCAGTGCAGAGCCCTAGTAAGTGGGGCAAAGACGGAGGTTAAGTATTTTTTTAGTGGAGCAAGCTGCAGGCGGCGTTCGAAAAAGTAGTGTTACAACAGGCCAACGGAAAGAAAGAGGAGCCCCTATCCGTCGTTGGACTTGCTGTGGGGACACCTGGTGTCCTATTTTGCATCAGGGAAGCCAGATGAGGCCAGACCGGTATTCTAAAAATAGAATTTAGTAAAATTTTTAAAGTGGGGTCGGTTTTTGTACATTTCCGGAAGAAGCCCATCGTGAGTGTTTTGTTGTTAAATACCTAGGCAACGTACTCTTACGTAATCAATGATGTAATTATTAATACGAAGCCAAATTGTTTTGAAAAATTGTGAGGTTGGAGCGCCATGTTTGTAAAGTTGTTCCCATCAGTTGAAATATCTAATTTTGTAGCGGTGCCATCGAATAAACCAGCGGTGGCAAAATCAATTACTTTTAAATATCATACAAAATAGTAAATGTATTCCCTATAATTATACATTCAATAATATTTGCTGGGATATAGAAACCCAACCCTTTGAGATGATAGAGTCATTTATTTAAATAATAATAGTATCAGCACTCAAATAAACTCTAAATATGAAACACACAACAATATTTTGATAAATAGTAAACATAATATAAGTACGAATAATTATGGAGTTAATAAAATGTTGTCTAAGTTTTTTTATTAAAGAAATTAAAACATGCAAGTGTTTTACTTTCGTTTCTATAAGAATATCCAATGTATATTATATCTAATTGTAGATCATTTATTACAGTTTTTACGTAATTTCATAATTGTTAAATATTCAACATTTTTATTTAGTATATTACCGTTGAAATTTATGTTGCATCAATATTATCGGTTTTTGTTTTGATTTATTTATCATTGGCAGATTGGTACTATACGGGTAACCATTACAAGCGTCTAAGTTTTTTTTACTTTTATGTTTTTTAAATGTTTCATATTAACAACTGTAACTATGTTCTTGGGACATATATTGCAAGACTGCGACGTCTTGGAATTTAGTAATTGTATATAAAATTTTGAATTTTGGTCCCACCCACCTCCCTTGCATCTTTTATTATTTTGAAATAGTTGCTGAAAAGGAAAAACCAAAAATAAAATACATTAGCTTCCACAAGTAATTCTATAAATACAATATGCTTCCTTAAAACTCAAATGCTAATTGCAACAGTTTTCAAACTGAAGATTTTACTGCGAGTTGAAACAATTTTCGTGTTACTTATAAAATCTAATAGGAAACTAGAAAAAGAAAGTGTACAGTAAGTAATAATGGTTGATTACACAAATCTAAACTCAGTGCTTGTAAACGTATTTGTATCCTTTGAGCCAACGCTGAAACGAAAGAATTTTCAAACTATCTCTTACAACATTGTTACATTTTCAGACATATAGATATTTCTCACTATAAAATTCTTAGTTTCATTAGTAATTATAGTAATGATCCTTTTTTGGTTAATTGAATTCTCCCTTTTTCGGATTTTCTCGAATACTTACCATAGATACAATTTGGTTTAATAATTATCAATGTAAATATCATTGCTTTAAGTAACAAACGACATCCAAGATTGGACCGTGTCATTATTGAGATGGAAGAACTCAACGTTTCGCAGGAGAAAAAGCAAAAGAGCAACGTGTAAACCACGCCAGAGGCTTTTCGTCCTGACGAAGCCCCTTAAAAAGTGGGCGAAACGTTGAGTTCTTCTATCTCAATAATGACACGGTCCAATCCCGGATGTCGTTTGTTAATGACAATGGCCGTGAGAGTCTCCGAAATCATTGTTCTGTTGCTATCACCTTTACTATACTTTATTTGCGTTGCATCACTACATTCTATGTATTATAGGGTTTTCTTTTGTAGAATTATATCTTAATTATAATTTTAAAGATTTAATAATTTCCTACCTCTACTTGTTTCTAAAAATTATTAGTACGCATAAAAACTGTTGACAATACGTTCTTACCAATTAATATTGGTATAAATATTTCTTATTGTTACCATACTAATAATTCACAATACGTTCTTGCTAATATTGGCATCAATATTTGTTATTTTTACCTTATTAATCTTTGGCAATACCTTCTTGAAAATATTAGTATTAATATTTCTATTTTATCATACTAATAATTGACAATATGTTATTTTGTATATTTATATCAATATTCCTTGTTTTTACATTATTGACAATACCCTATGGCTAATATTCGCATAAATATTTTTACCTTATTAATCATTGATAATACTTATATTCTTACCTTTGATATGTACTCGTATTTAGATACTGGCTACAAACTTTGGGGCATTTTCTGAGATTAATTTAATTTAGAGTGAGTATAAACTACACGTTTTGCATTTATGCTTATTGACGTTGAACTAAACGGTAAGTGTCAGTTTTGCTGTTATATTTTTATACAAATGTAGCTTCTACAAGCTAGAAAAATTTAGAATTTTGGGCCCTCCCACCTCCCTTGCATCCTTTTATTTCTCAATCTTTACAAAAATCCAAAACTGAAACCAAAAAATATTAAGGCACATTTTATTCATATTTTGCATAAATATTTGGTTACAATAACTGGTATAGTCATACTATTTGGTCACAAAACTTGACAAAATAGGTTACAATATTTATAATTATAACAGGCAAATTAAAGACATTTTGAAATTCCCTTCGCTACCGAATATAAAAATAACCCATGCACACATACAGAACACAACAGCCATCAGAATTTTGAACGAAATTAGTTTTAAAGCAAGCATATATTATAAAACATAGCATAACCAAAGATCGTTACCAAGTAAATTTCAATCAGGTATTATTTAAAGAAGCAGTAAGCGCCGAAGAGAACCACTAGTGGAAATAATTTCTACGTATTTTTTCAATTGGCTCCACTGATCACAGCCGCATGTAACTTCTACATAGTTAAACCTTAAACGATCGTAGACTACCATTGACTTATGTGCTGTATATAGGAATGTGCCATTTATCCTACTCATCTTCAGCATTAAATTGTTGAAATATTGCACATTGCACATATATCATATTATATAGCAAAGCTACGCGAGTTTATAACAAAAGCGACTGCAAATTATGGAGCCAGGTCGCCCCCAATCAGGACTTATTCGAAAGTTGTGAAAGCCAAACATACTGTCGGACGCTTAAAGCTCCTTGAATCCCTAAAGATATGCGGGTTAAGAATCTATTCAATACAAACATTTAAAAAAATGGTTGGCTTACGGTTACAAGAAAAATTTAAAATTCATAAGGAGAACAATTAACACGAACACCAGAAACATACACACAATTAAAAAGCTTCAAGAAAAAAATGTAAACCAAGAAAGAAAATAAAATATGCAACAATGTGCACAATTCCAACTACGTAATTTACTAGTGAAGCAATAGTTGCAAATGTAAAATTCTGTTGCTAAAAATGGATTTTAGTGAGATATTCAAAAGCTATATTTAAGTAACCTAATATTTTTTCAAGCAGCAAACATAAGTCAATTGTTATTCATCGATACGTACTGGAAGTAACTAACAGCACATTTATCAACCAACATCTACTTGCACCTATAGATAATATAGTTGAAAGCCATTCCAGTTGTTAATAACAATACAGATTAACTACCTACAAAATTTGATACAAATATTAGTTCTTGTGTATCCTGTGCTTTGGGGTATATAAGGCGGGTCAGGCGGTTAGAAAATGTGCTCCCAATGTGCAAGCGGCACTATTCGCCACAATAAAAATATTGTAAATTCATAGTAACATCGCATATCTTTAAACTTTAGTTTATTATTTAAAGGAGTAAAACTCCTGAGCCAAGCGGAAATTTACCAGCTGATCATTGTTCACAATCGCAAGAATTGTTTTTCCGTTGCTACTATTGACTTAAGTACTATCACTGTTTTTCCTGATTTTATAAATATTGACATTCATTGTTCTGGTGACATTTTCTACAGCAAAGGCTAAGTGCGTGAGTTTCTGAAATATGCGATTGCAAATTCTGATGTAAGTGCGTCCCCGATCGGAACTACTTATAAAATTCCTACAAATCAAACGTTTGGCTTGCAGACGTTGCAACTCCTTTAATGAGATAATTGTATGTGTAAGTAAAATATGAGAAAAACTACCGTTTTTCAATACCTGCTATCAATTTCCACTTTTGCCGCTTTTAATTTTTATCTACTAAAAAATGTGCAATACACGTTGTTATATACTACTTTTAGTGGGTTCTAAGTTTGAGTGTAAATATGTCCTCGATTCTTTTTATTTTCAAATATAAATATGTCGTTAAGGTCGACTACTGGATTTAACTCCAATTTTTATGAAATTAATATTACAATTCACACAAGGCATTATGATATTTCTGTATTCGCTATAAATTGAAATTTGGAATTTTGGGCCCTCCCACCTCCCTTACATAATATATTTATTTAATCATCCAAAATTAAAACCAAACCAAAATAAATCAAAACAATTTAAACGCTTTCTTGTAATTTCAAGCAGCTGTGAACGTGCAAAGACAAATTATTGTTTCATTTCCAAATGTGCCACCCGGTGACAACGTTATTAATCGCTATCAAATCTAAATCGAGTATTGCGCTCGTATACTACATCTGACTTAGTACTATGAGAGCATCCATGAATGCGTTTATTGCTGTTACGTCTTGATGTTCTTGATATTTGATCTTAATACATGTTTAGCAAAGCTACGCGTGTTCTTCTACCAACCTTGACGCCAGGTCATTCCCAATCAGGACTTGCAAGCTTGCATGACGTTTTCAGCTACCCTGAATTAATAATGTGTATGAAACGACTCAAACTCTTGAGAAATAAGGTGTTGATATTGCATTTTAAGTGAATGATAATCGCACGGACACTAAACAAGCCATATCATTACAGTCTTAGCAAAAAGAATATTACAAATATTTTGAACATTTGGATAATTTAATGATGGCATTTAAAGAAGCAGAAAACGATGGAATCAAACAAAATAATTGAACTTTTAAAACTGGCGCCGTTCTTCACAGTCGCAATCAAATTTGTGTTGTAGAGTAAAACGTTTGTTGACTACCATTGACTTATGTACTATATATGTGCACCAGTATATTATTCTTGCTGGTCTTCATGATATTCTTGCTAGTATTCGTTAGATATTATTCATATACTTCTTATAGCAAAGCTACGCGGATTTAGAAATAGCGACTGCAAATTCTGACACCAGGCTGTCCTTATGATCAGGACTATATGTATTAAAACCACATGTTTAACCTTCCGACGTTTTCAGCTTCAATAAATTAAAAGGTTTTTTACAATTTGAGCTGGTTAGTATTCAGTCACATTCCAAACCATGTGAATACATATTCTTTTTTATACTCTAATACAGTTACCAAAAAAATGTCAGTATAACATATGCGACAGCGATGCACTAAAAATTGCAATGTGCACAATTAAGCAATTAATGCAATCACGTATACATAGGTTATTATACTACTACAAAATGTTGCCATTCCATAAGATTTTGTTGGTGAAACAACGCATTTATACACGTGCTACCAATATGAAGCCTGAAATTCCTGTAATACTAAACATGAGCGACATTAAGCAGTGCCAGCACTTACTATACATACTATATTATTGACTAGAATCCACTCAATCTAAGGGCATGGTCTTTAGCATACAACCGCTGCATAATAATTTCAACTTCTGCAACAAGTCCTTCGTAAGACGAAGAAGAAGAAGAGTAATCTCCCCCCCTTGTACGCACAAGAAGACATGAATACTGTGATCACTGAAGATAGGTGGTTGGATGATTTGGAATGGGCAAAAGGAACGAACGCGGACAACGCGTGCTCCAATTCTGCATAGAAGGTAATCCGGTCGTGCAAACAACCGTTAGACTTAATGAAGACATTATACAGCAGTTTAGGACAGCAATAAGCGAAGAACTATCCATCCGATAAGAAAACAATTAATAAAAAAAGGTGGTGAAATAGAATGTATATATATTAATGATATCGCAAAAATAATCAACAAAGCTGGAGACAAAGGAGCAACCACTAGAATTGGAACCAACAAACATTGGTTAACACAGCAAACCATAACCAAGTAAATTAAAAGCGAAAGAGACTATCAAAGAAAATAGAAACGAACACACTAAGATAAACCGAGAAATTCCAAGAAGACGTCGACTGCATAACAATGAGTATATTAAATATATTTGCAAAGAAATAGAAGAACATCGAAATATCCACCATTTCCAAGAGTGAATATGCTGTCAATGAAATTTAAACCCAGAACGTTAGTTGTAGAAGGCGGAAAGGTACTGTAGGAGACTAAGAATGTGTTAGCTACAGAGATGAACATAATACTGTGGGAAACACTGTAGTGATAATAAAACCCAAGATAAACACAGAAGCAGATTTGTGTAATAAAATATGGCAAAGGAGACAATGGCCAAACGATTGGACTAAATCAATATTTCGGCTCCACGAAAAAACTGTGAAAATTATAGGACCATCATTTGATATGTTTTTTTAATGATTTATATGCAAAACACCTTTAGCATAATTATATAAACTAACTAGTAAGATTTGATTTTTATTTTAAACAATATGTTTATGAATATCCCTTTCTTTAAAAAATTTCCCACAGCACATCTTTTTAAACTACAAATTCACTTTAAAAAAGTGCACGTTTATCGCAATCGGAATTAACTGTTCCTCTGACGTCTATACTTTGTTTAATTCGTTTGAATTTTAAAAATTCGATTTCATACTGGGCTCTTCTTAATCTACTAAAATCGTATCAAATTTCATATACTTCTAATTCTCGTAAAACTGTTTACGTTATCACTTTTTCGAGTGACAGAAATGAATTTTTTCCCTTAACTTGACTTGCCCATTCCCATTATTAATTAATAATTATAGTAGTAAAATCACGGTTTTAGATTCCTATATTTGTCAAAATATTTTTAAATTCCAACAAGTGGTACTTATTGCGGGTAAAAACTAACATCTATACTAACCTCTACAAGAACTACATTTTAACAAGCGTTTACTGCAATCAGTTTAATGCTAAAAGTAGTACTCAACACAGCATTTTAGTAATTTTCAAGCAATACCGAGTGACCGGTTTCAAAGCCGAACATAGCAAGTTTTAAATTTTTTGTAAAGAAATTATGCCTAATTGAATTTCAAAGGCTTTGAATCTCCCTCCCCCCCACTATAATTTAAAATTCTGATTGAGACAAACTTGTTTTTTAAATTAAATTAAATAGTTTTAATAACCTTGTGATACACCATAGCTCTTGCTATGTTTGGTATTGAAACCCGTTAACCGGTATGTGCAACACCAAAACGCATCATTATTCACACTACAAAGGCAGCCATTCCATTTCAATGAACAACAATTACAACTCCCTCTATTGCAATTCCGTGCCTCCAAACGATAACCACTTTGTTAGATTAATGCAAGGTGCAAGGGTGTCTATAGCAACGCAGCAAGCAAGCATTTGCTAGGTATTAGTGAAGTGAGATAATTGTGTAAATTTGAACATCAAGTTTTAAACATCACGATGCAAATTATATGGACAATAACACCATCGAACAAGTCAACGTTTTTAAATGCCTGCAATTAAAAATATGCTAGGGTAATCTGTAAGATGAAGTCATTTAACACATCAAGATGCATGCGAAATCTTAAACGAGCCAACAAGGAGATAGACATAAACATAAGATGCAAATCTCGTATCTGCAAAACTTTCACCAGACCACTACTCGCCTATGGAGCTGAAACAAAAGCGGAAACAGAAAAAAATGAAAAAGCTGTTAAGATCTACAAAGATAAGAACCATCAATATGTGGTTAAAGTTTGAGAGACGGTGTCAAATACAGACATACGAGAAGCTTTCTAAATCCAGGACGTAGTTGAATGGACTCGACAATACAGAAGAGCATGGAAGGAGCACGTATCAAGAATGAATATTGACAGAGCAGCAAAAATCGCCAAAAATGATAAACCCCATAGAGATATATGAAAGATACAAATAAGCCGCAATAGCAGACATAATGCAAATACCCAGACTACAATGGCTAACACATTTGGGAAGGCTGCAAGACTCGAGAACTGTAAAAATATTACATGGAAGAAGTTTAAAGGGGTAAGAAAAAGAGGAAGACCGCGAACGAAATGGCGGGAACTACTGCAAGAAGACATAAAATACAGGGAAATAGTTGAATGGAGAGAAAAAGTAAAGAATCCGAAATATTATTTCCCTGCTGGAACTTTTCAATTTTGTTTTGTTTTTGTCATTTATATGGGACCAGATTTCGGTGGAATAGTCGTATAGCGCAAACAAATGTTTTTTAAAGTACCATACTCGAGCTCCATGCTCCACCCCAAACCTTATGTGATCATTAGTATTACACACTATCAGGAAACGTTATTGAGTGCTGGTTAATCAAATGCGATTATATGACTTCCTATATATTTTCTTACCACTCACGAGAGTTTTCAAATACAGTTTTCCTTATAGAACTTTTCATTTTGAATTTTTTGATCTATATGGGACCTTTGTCAGATTTCGGTCGACTCGTTCGAGTGTACATAAATGTTTTTCAAATACCCCATTCTTTCTTTATATCCGAATCACTGTACCCCAATCTTGAGGACTTAGTTTCACTATAACCTCAATGTAAAATGTCTTGCTTTATGCTATTTATAGACTTCCAAAAAGCGTATGATTCTCTCAATAGAAAAGCGTATACAGAGCAATGAGGGAACTTATTCCCGAAAAACATACCAATATAAACATTTAACAAATACGTAAAAGTGAAGGACCGAGTCTCAAAAAAATTCATGAAGACTCAATTTCCTCCTTGTTTTTCAGTAGTGCTGGAAAAGATCATACGCGACACGAGGCTGAGAAGAAAAAGAACAATAAACAAAAATGCATACAACTGCATCGTCTAAGCTGACTGTGACATAATGAAAATACACAGACTACAATGGCTAGGACATCTGGGAAGGATGAAGACTCAACAACTGTCAAAAATATTCAAAGGAAAAAGTTTGAAAGTCTGAGAAAGAAAGACCGCGAAGGAAAAGTCGGGAGAACTTACAAGAAGATCTAAAACACAAAGGAATAGTTGAATGGAGAGTGAACGCAAGGTATGGAAAAGAATGGACAAAAGTCATAACGCAATAGGCCTGCAAACACGAGCAATCGTAATTAATAATAATAATATGATCTGATAACATTATTATCTCCATATACATGTATATTTTAAAAGACATTCATCAATATTATTTAACACTACCATTATAATGCTGAACTGCTAAAATTCATATATTAAAAAAAAGACATGCTATTGAGTGCTGGCTAGTCAAATGCGTTGCTAATTATAGATCGTAGTCTATATTAATTCGAATAATTGACTGTATTTCTTTGCGACTCACGAGAGTTTTCAAGCATAATACTTCCTTCTGAAACTTTGCATATTTATTTTTGTCATTTATATGGGAACTTTGTCAAATTTCGGCGGAGTAGCCTTAATAGCGCAAACAAATGTATTAATTATATTCATATAATTCACTGTATATTTTTACCACTCACGAGAGTTTTCATACATAATTTTCATTATGTAATATTTTTTGTGATTTATATGAGACCTATGTCAGATTTCGGTCGAATCTTGTTGTAGCGTAAAGAAATGGGTTTTTAAATACGTTGTTCTACCTGTATATTCAAAACACTCATTCTGTCAATACAAAAAATTATACAGAGCAATGTGAGAATTAACATTCCCGAAAAGCACAGCAATAATAACAACTATCAACCAAGTAAAAGCGAAGGACAGTGTCAGAAGAATTTATGGTGAAGACGAGACGAAGACAGGACAACCCACTTTCCTTTCTATTATTCAACCTAGTGCTGGAAGAGATCATATACGACGCGAGGCTGAGAAGAGAAACAACAATAAACACTACCAACTCATCACCTACGCTGATGATGTAGTCCTTCTAGCAATAAATCAGCAACAACTTAAGTGAATTGTAGAATGAAGAATGAATGTAGAATGAAGAGTATGGTCTAAAGATAAACCAAGATAAAACTAGATTTATGCAAACAGATACCAATCAGAATGCCAACGGACAATCGAAATTAATAATGCAAACAAGAGGGGACCAGGAAGTGAAATTTGGTGGTGTGAGAGAACGTGTGTATTTAAGAGTAATATTAAAAACAAGTGCGAACAAATGAGATCAACTGAATAATTAATTGTTAAAAACAGTGAATGTGCGGGCACGTTACATAAAGTGCTAAAGCCCAAAATTTCTTGTACAACAAAGTTCCGAATAAGTAACACGATAATAAAACCAGCACACCTATATCCGGATGTGAAACGTGGTTACTAAACAAAAAGGACCAGCAAGAAATGGATATACTATTGGAAAGAAATATACTGAGAACAATCCTAGGTAGAAAAAAACGAAGAGGGTCGGGAAAAAAGATCAAATGCAGAGATATATGAAAGATACAATAAAGCAACAATAACGGACATAATGAAAATACGCCGACTACAGGGCTAGGGTCTCTGAGAAGAATTAAAGACTCGAGAACTGTGAAAAATATTGCATGGCAAAAGTTTGACGGACTGAGAAAGAAAGATTGCGACCAAAATTGGGAGAAACATTGCAAGTAGACATAAAACACAGAGGAATAGAGGAATAAAGAGAGAAAGTAAAGAATCCGAAGGAATGAACAAAACTGATTCCAATTGTCATCCATATAATAAAAGATTGTTATCATATTATTAAACGGTACCATATAATTATACGTCGTTGTCTAATGTCAATTATTTTTCAAATACCTTACTCTCTCTCCATCTCTGTAGCGCTCTACCACAAATCTTAGATTTTCAAACTCATGATTAGTTATTACCTGCATAACAGTGTTACTCCAATATGCATCTATATAATAAAAGATTTAAACATTACTACTAAACACTAACAGGAAACGTTATCCAGTGCTGGTTAATCAAATGCGTTGCAAATAAATCGATCTCTATATTAATTCGTATAATTCATTGTATTTTGTACCACTCACAAAAGTGTTCCTTATTGAACTGAATTTTTTATTTTATCATTGATATAGGAGCTTTGTCAGATTCAAGTAAATGTTTTTACAGCGCAAACACATTATTTTTAGATACCTTACTCCATCTCTATATCTGAAACCCTCTACCCCAAACCTTAGTTTGTCAAGTTCATTATGACCTACATAACATTGTTATTCCAGTATACATCTCCGTATATGTATAAGAAAATATTTAATTGTTATTGTTAAACACCACCAGGAACCGTGATTGAGTGCTGGTTTAAGGAATGCATTGCTAAATATAAATTACTTGCATATTAATTCGTGTATCCCATTGTATTTTCGTACCACTCACGAGAGTTTCCTAACATAATTTTCCTTATGTTTCGTTACGTTTTTTATGTTGTCACTTATATAGGACCTTTATCAGATTTCAGTTGAATAGTTTTATAGCGCAAACACATTTTTTTAAATATCTCATTCTATCTCTATATTCAAAGCACTCTAAAGCAAACATGAGGATTTTAGTTTCATTATGATAAAACTGAAGGACGAAGTATCAGAAGAAATCGTGGTGAAGGCAGAACTAATGCAAAGCGACCCACTTTTCCCCTGTTATTCAACCTAGTACTGGAAACGAACATACGGGAATCGAGGCTGAGAAGAGAGAAAACAACAAAGTTAATACATATCTTAACGCATACACTGACGATGTCGTTCTCCTAGTAAGAAATCAGCAACAATTTCGGCAAGATTAATGGAAGCAGCTGAAGAGTATGGTCTAAAGATGTACCAAGATAAAACAAAATGTATGACAAGGATGCCAGTCAGGGGGCCAACAAACAACCGGAATTATGAAATTTGGTGGTGTGAAAGAATTTGTGTATTTAGGAGTATTATTAAACAACAAGTCAGAAGAAACATAGAAGATAAACAGAACAATTGTTAAGAGCAATAAATGTGAGGGAAAGTTACATAAGTTGTTAAAATTCAAAGTCAATTAGTGTAAGACAACGTTCCGAATATATAACACGTTAAAAAACCAACAGTACTATAAGGATGTAAAACGTAGCTGCTAAGCAAAGAACGCCAGCAAAATATAGAAATAGGGGGGGGGGGGGAGTACTGAGAAGAACCCTAGGTGGAAAATAGACGGAAGAGGGCTGGAAAAGAGGATCAAACAGAGATATATAAAACACACGAAGAAGCAACAATAACAGACACGAAAATACGCAGACTACAATGACTAGTATATCTGCGAAGAATGGAAAAGCCAAAACTGTGAAAATATTGAATAGAAACAACGTTTGAAGAGGTGAGAAAGAGATGCACACCCCGGTGGGTATATTAATTCCTATTATTCACTGTATTCTCTTACCACTCACGAGAGTTTTCCTAATGTAACTTTAAATTTTTATTTGTCATGTATAAGAGACCGTTGCAATATTTCAGTGAAATAGTCTGGTAGCACATAAACATGTTTTTTAAAATAACTTACTCCATCCTCATATCTGAAACGCTCTTCCACAATAAACCTAAGATCTTTAATTTCTTTATGGCTTGCATAATATTATTCCAATATTCATCTACATAATAGAATACTGTGATCAATATCATTAAACGCTAGTAGAAAACGTTTTTGGGTGTTGGTTCAACAAATGCATTGCTAATTGTATATCGTTGTCTATATTTATTCCAATAATTCGCTGTATAGCCTAACCACTCATGAGAGCTTTCAAACATAATTTTCGTTATAGAACTTGTGAATTTTTATTTGTTATTTATGTGGAATTTTGAAAGATTTCGCTCGAATCGTTTTACAGCCGAAATAAATGTTTTTTAAATACTTACTCTACCCCAAACGAAATTTTCACTTTCATTATGACCTGCGTAACATTGTTATTGCAATATCCATCTACATACTAAAAGGCTAATCATTATTATTGAACTCTACCAGGAGTGCTGGTTAATAAAATACGTTGGTAATTATATATCGTTGTCTATATTTATTCCTATAATTCGCTGTATAGCCTTACCACTCACGAGAGTTTTCAAACATAATTTTCGTTATATTTTGATATTTATGTGGGACGTTGTAAGATTTCGCTCGAATCGTTTTACAGCCGAAATAAATGTTTTTTAAATACTTACTCTACCCCAAACGAAATTTTCACTTTCATTATGACCTGCGTAACATTGTTATTGCAATATCCATCTACATACTAAAAGACTAATCATTATTATTGAACTCTACCAGGAGTGCTGGTTAATAAAATACGTTGCTAATTATATATCGTTGTCTATATTTATTCCTATAATTCGCTGCATAGCCTTACCACTCACGAGAGTTTTCAAACATAATTTTCGTTATATTTTGATATTTATGTGGGACGTTGTAAGATTTCGGTCGAATCGTTTAACAGCGGAAACAAATGTTTTTTACTACCTTAATCTACCCCAAACTTGAGATTTTCACTTTCATCATGACCTGCGTAACATTGTTATTGCAATATCCATCTACATACTAAAAGACTAATCATTATTATTGAACTCTACCAGGAGTGCTGGTTAATCAAATACGTTGCTAATTATATATCGTTGTCTATATTTATTCCTATAATTCGCTGTATAGCCTTACCACTCACGAGAGTTTTCAAACATAATTTTCGTTATATTTTGATATTTATGTGGGGCGTTGTAAGATTTCGGTCGAATCGTTTAACAGCGGAAACAAATGTTTTTTACTACCTTACTCTACCACAAACTTGAGATTTTCACTTTCATTATGACCTGCGTAACATTGTGATTCCAATATTCATCTGCATAATAACCAACTGTAATTATTAGTATTAAACTCTAATAGGAAACGTTATTGAGTGCTGGTTAATCAAATACGTTGCTAGTAATATATCGTTGTCCATATTTATTCCTATAATTCGTTGTATAACCTTACCACACATCAGAGTTTTCAAACATAATTTTCCTTATAGAACTGTAAATTTTTATTTTGTTATTTATGTGGGACTTTGTAATATTTCGGGCGAATCGTTTAACAGCGGAAACAAATGTTTTTTACTACCTTAATCTACCCCAAACTTGAGATTTTCACTTTCATCATGACCTGCGTAACATTGTTATTGCAATATCCATCTACATACTAAAAGACTAATCATTATTATTGAACTCTACCAGGAGTGCTGGTTAATCAAATACGTTGCTAATTATATATCGTTGTCTATATTTATTCCTATAATTCGCTGTATAGCCTTACCACTCATGAGTTTTCAAACATAATTTTCGTTATATTTTGATATTTATGTGGGACGTTGTAAGATTTCGGTCGAATAGTTTAACAGCGGAAAGAAATGTTTTTTACTACCTTACTCGACCCCAAACTTGAGATTTTCACTTTCATTATGACCTGCGTAACATTGTGATTCCAATATTCATCTGCATAATAACCAACTGTGATTATTAGTATTAAACTCTAATAGGAAACGTTATTGAGTGCTGGTTAATCAAATACGTTGCTAGTAATATATCGTTGTCCATATTTATTCCTATTATTTGCTGTATAACCTTACCACTCACGAGAGTTTTCACACATAATTTTCGTTATAGAACTTTTATTTTGATGTTTATGTGGGACGTTGTAAGATTTCGGTCGAATGGTTTAACAGCGGAAACAAATGTTTTTTACTACTTTGCTCTACCCCAAACTTTTATATTTTCAATTTCATTATGACCTGCGTAGCATTGTTATTCCAATATTCATCTTCATAATAACCGACTGTGATTATTAGTATTAAACTCTAATAGGAAACGTTATTGAGTGCTGGTTAATCAAATACGTTGCTAGTAATATATCGTTGTCCATATTTATTCCTATAATTCGTTGTATAACCGTACCACACATCAGAGTTTTCAAACATAATTTTCCTTATAGAACTGTAAATTTTTATTTTGTTATTTATGTGGGACTTTGTAATATTTCGGGCGAATCGTTTTACAGCGGAAACAAATGTTTTTTTAAATACCTTACTCGACCCCAAACTTTTAGATTTTCACTTTCATTATGACCTGCGCAGCATTGTTATTCCAATATTCATCTTCATAATAACAGACTGTGATTATTAGTATTGAGTGCTGGTTAAGCAAATGCGTTGCTGATTATAAATCGTTGTCTATATTTATTCCTGTAATTCGCTGTATAGTCTTACCACTCACGAGAGTTTTCAAACATAATTTTCCTTGTGGGACTTTCAATTTTTTATTTTGTCGTTTTTCTGAAACTTTTGTCAGATTTCTATCGAATCGTTCTATAGCGTAGACAAATCTTTTTTTCAAATACCTCATTCTATCCTTATATTCGAAACACTCGATACCAAACCTTAGAATTTAAGTTTCATTATGACTTGAATATTAAATCCTTTTATTTATGCTATTTATAGACTTCCAACAAGCATATGATTCTGTCAATAGAAAAAATATATATACTTATGGGGGAACTAAATATTCCCAAAAAAAATCTGCCAACCAAGTAAAGATGACATTTCCAGTTTCAGATAAACTTATGGTGAAGGTGGGACGAAGACAAGGTGTATCACTTTCCTTTGTGTTGTTCAACCTAGTGCTGGAATAGTATATTGTAATACAAGTGTGGAAAGAATGCCATTGGAAAACGTATGTTAGCACGCGTGTTCCATGGCATTTCCACGCATATATTAT
Source organism: Agriotes lineatus (assembly GCA_940337035.1). Lineage (NCBI taxonomy): Eukaryota > Metazoa > Arthropoda > Insecta > Coleoptera > Elateridae > Agriotes > Agriotes lineatus. Next base: position 67,339,169 of record OW679194.1, on the reverse strand, counting down.
ATACTATTTTTTCTAAGCATTCTGCAAAAAAATAAATTTTTCAGATAGTGTTGACATAAGACTGCTGAAAATGATAATTTTCCGCATGCAAATGCGCCCGCAAAGTGAGTTCTTTAAATACCAAAATAGGAAAAAAATGAAGGCGAGGCTGAGAAGCGAAAGAACAATAACACTACCAATGCATCGCCAACGCTGACGATTGGAAGATATCAGCAACAATTTAAGAGGATTACGGCACGCCTAATGGAAGCAGCTGAAGAATATGATCTAAAGAGAAACCGAGATAAAACTAAATTTATGAAAACAGATACCACTCAGAAAGTCAACGAACAATCGGAGTTAATTATACAAATTATGCAAGGAAGTGAAATTTGGTGAGCTGAAAGGATTTGTGTATTTACGAACCCTACTAAATGACCACTGCAAAGAAACAAAGGAGACAGACGGAAGAATTGTGTGTTAAGAGCCATGAACGTGCGGGAACGTGTCATAAAGTGCTAAAATACAAGGACATTTCGTGTAAATCAAAGTTCCGAATGTATACTGCGGTAGTAAAACTAACACTAGTATGCTGACGTGAAACGTGGGTGCTTAACAAAAAAGGTCAGCAAAAAATGGTAATATGGGAAACAGGAATACTGAGACGAATTCTAGGTGGAAAAAAGACGGAAGGGGGCTGGAAACAAACAAACGCAGAGATATATGACAGATGCAATAAAGTATCAACAATAGACATAATGAAAATACGCAGACTATAATGGCTAGGACACCTGGGAAGAATAAAAGACTTAAGAACTGTGAAAAATATTGAAAGTAAAGAATCTGGACAAAACTGATAACGCAATAATCCTGAAGGCCTGAAAAAGCGTAACTAATAATAAGAATAATAATATGACCTGCATAACCAATAACCTGCATATAACAATCTGCATTTATATTTTAGATGACTTCAATAATTTAACACTACCAGGAAGCGCCATTGAGTGCTGGTCAATCAAATTCGTTTCTAAATATACTCTTAAATCGTTGTCTATTAATTTTAATAATTCATTGCATTTTCTTACCACTCACGAGAGTTTTCAAACGTATTCCTTCTGGAATTTCTAATTTTTATTTTGTCATTTATACAGGACCTTTGTCAGATTTAAATTTAGGAATAGCCCATATTAAATCGAATAGTTCACTGTACTTTTTTACCACTCACGAGAGTTTTTAAACATAATTCTGCTTATGTATCATTTCAATCTTTTTATTTTGTGGTTTATATGGTAGCTTTGTAAGATTTCAATCGCATCCTTTTATACCGTAAACAAATACCGCAGTGACCTAATCTTAGTACATAATGTACTGTTGGTCGCAGCCTAAAAAAATTAAATAAATTAAATTAAAGAAAATAAATTAAATATCAGAAACACTCGACTCTAAACATTAAGATTTCAGTTTTATTATTATCTGAATATAAAATCCCTTTATTTATGCTTTTCATAAGCTACCAAAAAGCATATGATTCTGCCAATACAAAAATGTATACAGAGAGATGGAAAGTCTAAACATTCCTGGAAACTAATAATGCTGGTAAAGATGACAATTCCAATATCTATCAACCAAATGAAAGGGAAAGAGGACCGAGTCTCAGTAGAATCAATGGTGAAGATGGGACGCAGACAAGGCGACCGACTTTCCTTCCAGTTACTCAAACTAGCAGGAAAAGGTCAAACGTAACACGTGGCTGAAAAGAGAAATAACCATAACAGTAATGCAGTCTAATGCATCGCCAACGCTGACGATGTAGTCCTCATTCGAAGAAATCGGCAACAACTTAAAAGGATTACGGCAAGACTAATGGAAGTAGCTGAAGAGTATGGTCTAGATATAAACCAAGATGAAACAAAATTTATGAAAACTAATACCAGTCAGAAAGCCAACGAACAATCGGAGTTAATAATACAAACAAGAGGGGGCGCGGAAGTGAAATTTGGTGAGGTCAAAGAATTTATGTATTTAGGAGTCCTACTAAACAACCAGTGCGAAGAAACAAAGAAGATAAACAGAAGTATTATTCCAATACCACAAAAATGGAAATATATGAAAGAAGAATACTGAGAAGAATCGTAGACGGTAAAAGACAGAAGAGGGCTGGGAAAGATCAAACACAGAGATATATATAATATACAATAAAGCAACAATAACAGACATGTGTGATGAATGAAAATGCGCAGACTACAATGACTAGGACATCTGGTTAGGACGAAATATTCGAGAACTGTAAAAAATATTGCATGAAAAAAGTTTGAAGAACTGAGAAAGAGAAGACCGCGAAGGAAATGGGTGGAAAGCACCATAAGGAGTTCTAAAACACAAGGAAATAGTTTACTGGAGAGCGAAACTGAAGAATCGGAAAGAATGGACATAACTGATAGCGAAGTAAGCCCCAAGGCCTGAAAAAGCGTAACTAGTAATAATAATAATATGACCTACATAACATTGTAACTCCAATATTCATTTACATAATAAAAGACTGTAATAATAATTATTAAACGCTGCCAGGAACCGTTATTGAGTGCTGGTTAAACAAATGCGCTGCTAATTATAAATCGTTGTTTACAGTGACGGCCAAAAAGTCGGCTTCAAATGGGGAAAATGTTTATTTTTGATTTTCCAAAAAAATTTGTACTTGTCGAAAAACCTATTTAGCCCCTATCATATATACCTAGCGATTTTTCCTTATTTAGAAAATGGCGTTTTTGAAATTGTCAAAATCTCAAGTGAAATTTTTCCGAAATTAAGTTAGTTTTGGCTAATTGAACAATCTCAAGGCCAGAAAACACCTATTTTTCTTTAACTTTAGCTAAAATTTAAATTTTGAGTTTTTTAAACATATTTTTCCAAATTTCACATACCAAGACTTAGTTTTAAAATTCAAATTTTTCAAGGTGAAGACTAAAAAATTTATGATTGAAAAATGATATGATGCCGACTTGTCGATCACTGTATATTAATTTGTGTAATTCATTCGTATTCTTAATACTCACGAAATTTATCAAACAAAATTTTGCTTTTGGAAGAGTTGTCAAACCTTAAAATTTACGGTATGGAACTTCGAATTTATCATTTCCTTAAATATGTGGGACCTTTATCAAATTGCAGTCGAGTGCCTTTTTGATAATTATTAAAATACTACTAAGAAACGCTAACGAGGGCTATCATATAAATTTCGTCGCTAATTATTAATTGTTGTCTGTATTAATTTATACAATTAATTGTCTGTCCTTACGAATCGGAAGAGTTGTCAAACCTTAAATTTGCGTTATGGAACTCCAACTTTATCATTTCATAAAATATGTGGGACCTTTGTCAAATAGCAGTCGAGTGCTTTTATATCGTAAACAAATGCTTTTCAATTACCTTAAGCTACAAATATTTTAAAAACGCTCTGCCCCAAAGTTTGGGTTTTCAATTTCGTTATGACCTGCATTGGATTGATATTACATTATGTGTTTATATATAACACGATTAGTTTTAATAATACTAAAAACCTACTAACAAACGCTATCGAGGGCTCGTTTATAAATTTCGTCGCTAACTATAAATGGTTGTCTGTTTTAATTAATATAATCAATTGTCTGTTCTTACGACTCGGAACAGTTGTCAAACCTTAAATTTGCGTTATGGAACTTCGAACTTATCATTTCGTCAAATATGCGGGGCCTTTATCAAATTGCAGTCAAGTGGTTTTATATCGTAAACAAATGCTTTCCAATTACCTTAACCTACCAATATATTCAAAACCCTCTACCTCAAGCTTTGGGTTTTCAATTTCCTTATGACCTGGATTGGATTGTTATTACATTATGAATCTATATAATACAATTTTGATCATTACTAAAAGACTACTAAGAAACGCTATCGAGGGCTGGTTTATAAATTTCGTTGCTAATTATAAATTGTTGTATGTATTAATTCATATAATTCATTATCTTTTCTTAAGACTCGGGAGAGTTGTCAAACCTTAAATTTGCGTTATGAAACTTCGAATTTTCATATGGTCAAATATGTGAGACTTTTGTTAAATCGCAGTGGAGTGGGTTTATATCGTAAGAAAATGCTTTTCAATTACCTTAGCCTACCAATATATGCAAAACGCTCTACCCCAAGCTTTGGGTTTTCAATTTTCTTATGACCTGGATTGGATTGTTATTACATTATAAATCTATATAACAAGACTTTGATCATTACTAAAAGAGTACTAAGAAACGCTATCGAGGGCTAGTATATAAATTTCGTCGCTAATTATAAATTGATGTATGTATTAATTCATATAATTCATTGTCTTTTCTTAAGACTCGGGACAGTTGTCAAAACTTACATTTGCGTTATGGAACTTCGAATTTATCATATCGTCAAATATGTGAGACCTTTGTCAAATTGCAGTGGAGTGGTTTTATATCGTAAACAAATGCTTTTCAATTATCTTAGCCTATTAATAATTCAAAACGCTCTAATCCAAACTTTGGATTTTCAATTTCATTATGACCTGGATTGGATTGATATTAGATTATGCATCTATATAACATGATTCTGGACATTACTAAAAAACTACTAAGAAACGTTATCGAGGGCGAGTTAATAAATTTTGTCGCTAATTATAAATTATTGTATGCATTAATTCATATAATTCATTGTCTTTTCTTAAGAATCGGGAGCGTTGTCAAACCTTAATTTTGCGTTATGGAACTTCGAATTTATAATTTCTTCAAATATGTGAGACCCTTGTTAAATTGTAGTCGAGTGGTTTTGTATCGTAAACAAATGCTTTTCAATTACCTTAACCTACTACTATGTTCAAAACTCTCTACCCCGGACTTTGGGTGTTCAATTTCATTATGACCAGGCTTGGATTGATATTACATTATGTATCCCATATAACACGAGTTTGATCATTACTAAAAACCTACTAAGAAACGTTTTCGAGGGCTAGTTTATAAATTTTGTCGCTAATTATAAATTGTTGTATGCATTAATTCATATAATTCATTGTCTTTTCTTAAGAATCGGGAGCGTTGTCAAACCTTAATTTTGCGTTATGGAGCTTGGAATTTATAATTTCATTAAATATGTGGGACCTTTGTTAAATTGCAGTCAAGTGGGTTTATTTCGTAAACAAATGCTTTTCAATTACCTTAACCTACTACTCTGTTCAAAACTCTCTACCCCGAACTTTGGGTGTTCAATTTCATTATGACTAGGATTGGTATGATATTACATTATGAATCCCATATAACACGAGTTTGTTCATTACTAAAAAACTACTAAGAAACGTTATCGAGGGCTAGTTTATACATTTTGTCGCTAATTATAAATTGTTGTATATATTAATTCATATAATTCATTGTCTTTTCTTAAGAATCGGGAGAGTTGTCAAAGCTTAAATTTGCGTTGTGAAACTTCGAATTTATCATTTCGTCAAATACGTGGGACCTTTGTTAAATTGCAGTCGAGTGGCTTTATATCGTAGACAAATGCTTTTCAATTACCTTAACATACTACTCTGTTCAAAACCCTCTACCCCGAAATTTGGGTGTTCAATTTCAGTATGACCAGGATTGGATTGATATTACATTATGAATCTATATAACACGACCTCGATCATTACTATAAAACTGCTAAGAAACATTATCGAGGGCTAGTTCATACATTTTGTCGCTAATTCTAAATTGTTGTATGTATTAATTCATATAATTCCTTGTCTTTTCTTAAGAATCGAGAGCGTTGTCAAACATTAATTTTGCGTTATGGAACTTCGAATTTATAATTTCGTCAGTGAGACCTTTGTTAAATTGTAGTCGAGTGGTTTTGTATCGTCAACAAATGCTTTTCAATTACGTTAACCTACTACTCTGTTCAAAATTCTCTACCCCGAACTTTGGGTGTACAATTTCATTATGATCAGGATTGGATTGATATTACATTATTAATCCCATATAACACGAGTTTGATCATTACTAAAAAACTATTAAGGAACGTTATCGAGGGCTAGTTTATAAATGTTGTCGCTAATTATAAATTGTTGTATGTATTAATTCATATAATTGATTGTCGACTGTTAAGACTGGGAAGGGTTGTCAAACCTTAATTTTGCGTTATGGAACTTCAAATTTATAATTTCTTCAAATATGTGAGACCTTTGTTAAATTGTAGTCGAGTGGCTTTGTATCGTAAACAAATGCTTATCAATTACCTTAACCTACTACTCTGTTCAAAACTCTCTACCCCGGACGTTGGGTGTTCAATTTCATTATGACCAGGCTTGGATTGATATTACATTATGTATCCCATATAACACGAGTTTGATCATTACTAAAAAACTACTAAGAAGCGTTTTCGAGGGCTTGTTTTTAATTTTGTCGCTAATTATAAATTGTTGTATGCAGTAATTCATATAATTCATTGTCTTTTCTTAAGAATCGGGAGCGTTGTCAAACCTTAATTTTGCGTTATGGAACGTCGAATTTATAATTTCATCAAATATGTGGGACCTTTGTTAAATTGCAGTCGAGTGGGTTTATATCGTAAACAAATACTTTTCAATTACCTTAACCTACTACTCTGTTCAAAACTCTCTACCCCGAACTTTGGGTGTTCAATTTCATTATGACCAGGATTGGTATGATATTACATTATGAATCCCATATAACACCAGTTTGATCATTACTAAAAAACTACTAAGAAACGTTATCGAGGGCTAGTTTATAATTTTTGTTGCTAATTATAAATTGTTGTATGCATTAAATCATATAATTCATTGTCTTTTCTTAAGAATCGGGAGCGTTGTCAAACCTTAATTTTGCGTTATGGAACTTGGAATTTATAATTTCTTCAAATATGTGAGACCTTTGTTAAATTGCAGTCGAGTGGTGTTATATCGTAAGGAAATGCTTTACAATTACTTTAACCTACTACTATGTTTAAAACTCTCTACCCCGAACTTTGGGTTTTCAATTTTATTATGACCATAATTGGATTGATATTACATTATGAATCTATATAACACGACCTTGATCATTACTAAAAAACTACTAAAAAACGTTATCGACGGCTAGTTTATAAATTTTGTCGCTAATTATAAATTGTTCTATGTATTAATTCATATAATTCATTGTCTTTTGTTAAGAATCGGGAGAGTTGTCAAACCTTAAATTTGCGTTGTGGAACTTCGAATTTATCATTTCGTCAAATACGTGGGACCTTTGTTAAATTGCAGTCGAGTGCGTTTATATCGTAGACAAATGCTTTTCAATTACCTTAACCTACTACTCTGTTCAAAACTCTCTACCCCGAACTTTGGGTGTTCAATTTCATTATGACCAGGATTGGTATGATAATACATTATGAATACGATATAACACGAGTTTGATCATTACTAAAAAACTACTAAGAAACGTTATCGAGGGCTAGTTTTAACAATTTTGTCGCTAATTATAAATTGTTGTATGTATTAATTCATATAATTCATTGTCTTTTCTTAAGAATCGGGAGAGTTGTCAAAGCTTAAATTTGCGTTGTGGAACTTGGAATTTATCATTTCGTCAAATACGTGGGACCATTGTTAAATTGCAGTCGAGTGCCTTTATATAGTAGACAAGTGCTTTTCAATTACCTTAACCTATTACTCTGTTCAAAACCCTCTACCCCGAACTTTGGGTGTTCAATTTCAGTATGACCAGGATTGGGATTGATATTACATTATGAATCTATATAACACGACCTCGATCATTACTATAAAAGTGCTAAGAAACATTATCGAGGGCTAGTTCATACATTTTGTCGCTAATTATAAATTGTTGTATGTATTAATTCATATAATTGATTGTCTGCTGTTAAGACTGGGAAGCGTTGTCAAACTTTAATTTTGCGTTATGGAACATCGAATTTATAATTTCTTCAAATATGTGAGACCTTTGTTAAATTGTAGTCGAGTGGCTTTATATCGTAGACAAATGCTTTTCAATTACCTTAACCTACTACTCTGTTCAAAACCCTCTACCCCGAAATTTGGGTGTTCAATTTCAGTATGACCAGGATTGGGATTGATATTACATTATGAATCTATATAACACGACCTCGATCATTACTATAAAAGTGCTAAGAAACATTATCGAGGGCTAGTTCATACATTTTGTCGCTAATTATAAATTGTTGTATGTATTAATTCATATAATTCATTGTCTTTTCTTAAGATGCGAGAAAGTTGTTAATCCTTAATTTTGCGTTATTGAACGTCGAATTTATCATTTCATCAAATATGTGGGACCTTTGTTAAATTGCAGTCGAGTGGGTTTATATCGTAAACAAATGCTTTTCAATTACCTTAACCTACTACTCTGTTCAAAACTCTCTACCCCGAACTTTGGGTGTTCAATTTCATTATGACCAGGATTGGTATGATATTACATTATGAATCCCATATAACACGAGTTTGATCATTACTAAAAAACTACTAAGAAACGTTATCGAGGGCTAGTTTATAATTTTTGTTGCTAATTATAAATTGTTGTATGCATTAAATCATATAATTCATTGTCTTTTCTTAAGAATCGGGAGCGTTGTCAAACCTTAATTTTGCGTTATGGAACTTGGAATTTATAATTTCTTCAAATATGTGGGACCTTTGTTAAATTGCAGTCGAGTGGTGTTATATCGTAAGGAAATGCTTTACAATTACTTTAACCTACTACTATGTTTAAAACTCTCTACCCCGAACTTTGGGTTTTCAATTTTATTATGACCATAATTGGATTGATATTACATTATGAATCTATATAACACGACCTTGATCATTACTAAAAAACTACTAAGAAACGTTATCGACGGATAGTTTATAAATTTTGTCGCTAATTATAAATTGTTCTATGTATTAATTCATATAATTCATTGTCTTTTGTTAAGAATCGGGAGAGTTGTCAAACCTTAAATTTGCGTTGTGGAACTTCGAATTTATCATTTCGTCAAATACGTGGGACCTTTGTTAAATTGCAGTCGAGTGCGTTTATATCGTAGACAAATGCTTTTCAATTACCTTAACCTACTACTCTGTTCAAAACTCTCTACCCCGAACTTTGGGTGTTCAATGTCATTATGACCAGGATTGGTATGATATTACATTATGAATCCCATATAACACGAGTTTGATCATTACTAAAAAACTACTAAGAAACGTTATCGAGAGCTAGTTTTAAAAATTTTGTCGCTAATTATAAATTGTTGTATGTATTAATTCATATAATTCATTGTCTTTTATTAAGAATCGGGAGAGTTGTCAAAGCTTAAATTTGCGTTGTGGAACTTGGAATTTATCATTTCGTCAAATACGTGGGACCATTGTTAAATTGCAGTCGAGTGCGTTTATATCGTAGACAAGTGCTTTTCAATTACCTTAACCTATTACTCTGTTCAAAACCCTCTACCCCGAACTTTGGGTGTTCAATTTCAGTATGACCAGCATTGGATTGATATTACATTATGAATGCCATATAACACGAGTTTGATCATTACTAAAAAACTACTAAGACACGTTATCGAGGGCTAGTTTATAAATTTTGTCGCTAATTATAAATTGTTGTATGTATTAATTCATATAATTCATTGTCTTTTCTTAAGAATCGAGAGCGTTGTCAAACATTAATTTTGCGTTATGGAACTTGGAATTTATAATTTCTTCAAATATTTGGGACCTTTGTTAAATTGCAGTCGAGTGGTTTAGTATCGTAAACAAATGCTTGCCAATTACCTTAACCTACTACTCAGTTCAAAATTCTCTACCCCGGACTTTGGGTGTACAATTTCATTATGACCTGGATTGGATAGATATTACATTATGAATCCCATATAACACGAGTTTGGTCATTACTAAAAAACTATTAAGGAAGGTTATCGAGGGCTAGTTTATAAATGCTGTCGCTAATTATAAATTGTTGTATGTATTAATTCATATAATTGATTGTCTGCTGTTAAGACTGGGAAGCGTTGTCAAACTTTAATTTTGCGTTGTGGAACTTCGAATTTATCATTTCGTCAAATACGTGGGACCTTTGTTAAATTGCAGTCGAGTGCGTTTATATCGTAGACAAATGCTTTTCAATTACCTTACCTACTACTCTGTTCAAAACTCTCTACCCCGAACTTTGGGTGTTCAATTTCATTATGACCAGGATTGGTATGATATTACATTATGAATCCCATATAACACGCGTTTGATCATTACTAAAAAACTACTACTAAGAAACGTTATCGAGGGCTAGTTTATACATTTTGTCGCTAATTATAAATTGTTGTATGTATTAATTCATATAATTCATTGTCTTTTCGTAAGAATCGGGAGAGTTGTCAAACCTTAAATTTGCGTTGTGGAACTTCGAATTTATCATTTCGTCAAATACGTGGGACTTTTGTTAAATTGCAGTCGAGTGCGTTTATATCGTAGACAAATGCTTTTCAATTACCTTAACCTACTACTCTGTTCAAAACCCTCTACCCCGGACTTTGGGTGTTCAATTTCAGTATGACCAGCATTGGATTGATATTACATTATGAATGCCATATAACACGAGTTTGATCATTACTAAAAAACTACTAAGACACGTTATCGAGGGCTAGTTTATAAATTTTGTCGCTAATTATAAATTGTTGTATGTATTAATTCATATAATTCATTGTCTTTTCTTAAGAATCGAGAGCGTTGTCAAACATTAATTTTGCGTTATGGAACTTGGAATTTATAATTTCTTCAAATATTTGGGACCTTTGTTAAATTGCAGTCGAGTGGTTTAGTATCGTAAACAAATGCTTTTCAATTACCTTAACCTATTACTCTGTTCAAAACCCTCTACCCCGGACTTTGGGTGTTCAATTTCAGTATGACCAGCATTGGATTGATATTACATTATGAATGCCATATAACACGAGTTTGATCATTACTAAAAAACTACTAAGACACGTTATCGAGGGCTAGTTTATAAATTTTGTCGCTAATTATAAATTGTTGTATGTATTAATTCATATAATTCATTGTCTTTTCTTAAGAATCGAGAGCGTTGTCAAACATTAATTTTGCGTTATGGAACTTGGAATTTATAATTTCTTCAAATATTTGGGACCTTTGTTAAATTGCAGTCGAGTGGTTTAGTATCGTAAACAAATGCTTTTCCATTACCTTAACCTACTACTCTGTTCAAAATTCTCTACCCCGAACTTTGGGTGTTCAATTTCATTATGACCAGGACTGGATTGATATTACATTATGAATCTATATAACACGACCTCGATCATTACTATAAAACTGCTAAGAAACATTATCGAGGGCTAGTTCATACATTTTGTCGCTAATTATAAATTGTTGTATGTATTAATTCATATAATTCATTGTCTTTTCTTAAGACTCGGGAGAGTTGTCAAACCTTAAATTTGCGTTGTGGAACGTCGAATTTATCATTTCGTCAAATATGCGAGACCTTTGCCAAATTGCAGTCGAAAGGATTTATATCGTCAACAAATGCTTTTCAATTACCTTAACCTACCAATATATTCAAATCGCTCAACTCCAAACTTTAAGCTTTCAATTTCATTATGACCTGGTTTGTATTGTTATTGCGATATGAGTGTATATAACACGCCTTTGATGATTTATCAAAACTACCAAAAAACGTTATTGTGGGCAAGTTAACAAAATTTGGTGGCTAATTATAAATTGTTGTCTGTATTAATTCATATAATTTATTGTCTTTTCTTAAGACTCGGGAGAGTTGTCAAACCTTAAATTTGCTTTGTGAAACTTCGAATTTATCATTTCGTCAAATATGTGGGACCCTTGTCAAATTGCATTCGAGTGGGTTTATATCGTAAACAAATGCTGTTCAATTACCTTAACTTACTACTATGTTCAAAACTCTCTACCCTGAACTTTGGGTTTTCAATTTCATTATGACCTGCATTGAATTGATTATACATTATGAATCTATATAACACGAGCTTGATAAATTCTAAAAAACTATTAAGAAACGTTATCGAGGACTAGCTTATAAATTTCGTCGCTATTTATAAATTGTCTGTATTACTTCATATAATTCATTGTTTTTTCCTAAGACTCGGGAAAGTTGTCAAACCTTAAATTTGCGTTGTGGAACTTCGAATTTATCATTTCGTCAAATATGTGGGACGTTTGTCAAATTGCAGTCGAGTGAGTTTATATCGTAAAAAAATGCTTTTCAATTACCTTAACCTACTACTCTGTTCAAAACTCTCTACCCCGAACGTTAGGTGTTCAATTTCATTATGACCAGGATTGGATTGATATTACATTATGAATCCCATATAACACGAGTTTGATCATTACTAAAAAACTACTAAGAAACGTTATCGACGGCTAGTTTATAAATTTTGTCGCTAATTATAAATTGTTCTATGTATTAATTCATATAATTCAATGTCTTTTGTTAAGAATCGGGAGAGTTGTCAAACCTTAAATTTGCGTTGTGGAACTTCGAATTTATCATTTCGTCAAATACGTGGGACCTTTGTTAAATTGCAGTCGAGTGCGTTTATATCGTAGACAAATGCTTTTCAATTACCTTAACCTACTACTCTGTTCAAAACTCTCTACCCCGAACTTTGGGTGATCAATTTCATTAATGACCAGGATTGGTATGATATTACATTATGAATCCCATATAACACGAGTTTGATCATTACTAAAAAACAACTAAGAAACGTTATCGAGGGCTAGTTTTAAAAATTTTGTCGCTAATTATAAATTGTTGTATGTATTAATTCATATAATTCATTGTCTTTTCTTGAGATTCGGGAGAGTTGTCAAAGCTTAAATTTGCGTTGTGGAACTTGGAATTTATCATTTCGTCAAATACGTGGGACCATTGTTAAATTGCAGTCGAGTCCGTTTATATCGTAGACAAATGCTTTTCAATTACCTTAACCTATTACTCTGTTCAAAACCCTCTACCCCGGACTTTGGGTGTTCAATTTCAGTATGACCAGCATTGGATTGGTATTACATTATGAATGCCATATAACACGAGTTCGATCATTACTAAAAAACTACTAAGACACGTTATCGAGGGCTAGTTTATAAATTTTGTCGCTAATTATAAATTGTTGTATGTATTAATTCATATAATTCATTGTCTTTTCTTAAGAATCGAGAGCGTTGTCAAACATTAATTTTGCGTTATGGAACTTGGAATTTATAATTTCTTCAAATATTTGGGACCTTTGTTAAATTGCAGTCGAGTGGTTTAGTATCGTAAACAAATGCTTTTCAATTACCTTAACCTACTACTCTGTTCAAAATTCTCTACCCCGAACTTTGGGTGTTCAATTTCATTATGACCAGGATTGGATTGATATTACATTATGAATCTATATAACACGACCTCGATCATTACTATAAAACTGCTAAGAAACATTATCGAGGGCTAGTTCATACATTTTGTTGCTAATTATAAATTGTTGTATGTATTAATTCATATAATTCATTGTCTTTTCTTAAGACTCGGGAGAGTTGTCAAACCTTAAATTTGCGTTGTGGAACGTCGAATTTATCATTTCGTCAAATATGCGAGACCTTTGCCAAATTGCAGTCGAAAGGATTTATATCGTCAACAAATGCTTTTCAATTACCTTAACCTACCAATATATTCAAATCGCTCAACTCCAAACTTTAAGCTTTCAATTTCATTATGACCTGGTTTGTATTGTTATTGCGATATGAGTGTATATAACACGCCATTTATCAAAACTACCAAAAAACGTTATTGTGGGCTAGTTAACAAAATTTGGTGGCTAATTATAAATTGTTGTCTGTATTAATTCATATAATTTATTGTCTTTTCTTAAGACTCGGAGAGTTGTCAAACCTTAAATTTGCTTTGTGAAACTTCGAATTTATCATTTCGTCAAATATGTGGGACCCTTGTCAAATTGCATTCGAGTGGGTTTATATCGTAAACAAATGCTGTTCAATTACCTTAACCTACTACTATGTTCAAAACTCTCTACCCTGAACTTTGGGTTTTCAATTTCATTATGACCTGCATTGAATTGATTATACATTATGAATCTATATAACACGAGCTTGATAAATTCTAAAAAACTATTAAGAAACGTTATCGAGGACTAGCTTATAAATTTCGTCGCTATTTATAAATTGTCTGTATTACTTCATATAATTCATTGTTTTTTCTTAAGACTCGGGAAAGTTGTCAAACCTTAAATTTGCGTTGTGGAACTTCGAATTTATCATTTCGTCAAATATGTGGGACGTTTGTCAAATTGCAGTCGAGTGAGTTTATATCGTAAAAAAATGCTTTTCAATTACCTTAACCTACTACTATGTTCAAAACTCTCAACCACGAAGTTTAGGTGTTCAATTTCATTATGACTAGGATTTCATTGATATTACATTATGAATCCCAACACGAGTTTGATCATTACTAAAAAACTACTAAGAAACGTTATGGAGAGCTAGTTTATAAATTTGGTCGCTGATTATAAATTGTTGTATGTATTAATTCATATAATTCATTGACTTTTCTTAAGACTCGAGAGTGTTGTCAAACCTTAGTTTTGCGTTATGGAACTTCGAATTTATCATTTCGTCAAATATGTTGGACCTTTGTCAAATTGCAGTCGAGTGTGTTTTATATCGTAAACAAAATGCTTTTCCATTACCTTAACCTACCAATATATGTAAAACGCTCTACCCCAAACTTTAAACTTTCAATTTCATTATCACCTGGATTGTATTGTCATAACAATATGAATGTATATAACATGATTTTGTTAGTTTATCAAAATTACAAACAAACGTTATATTGGGCCTAGCTTATAAATTTTGTGGCTAATTATAAATTGTCTGTATTAATTCATATAATTCATTGTATTTTCTTAAGATTGGGAGAGCTGTGAAACCTTAAATTAGCGTAATGGGACTTCGAATTTATCATTTGGTCAAATATGCGAGACCTTTGTCAAATTGCAGTCGAGAGGGTTTATATCGTCGACAAATGCTTTTCAATTACCTTAACCTAGTACTATGTTCAAAGCCCTACCCCGAACTTTGGGTTTTCAATTTTATTATGTCCTGGATTGGATTGATAATACACTATGAAAACTATATTACATGAGTTGGATCATTACTAAAAAACTACTAAGAAACATTATCGAGGGCTAGTTAATAGATATTGTCGCTAATTATAAATTGTTGTATGTATTACTTCATATAATTCATTGTTTTTTCTTAAAACTCGGGAGAGATGTCAAACATTAAATTTGCGTTATGGAACTTCGAATTTGTCATTTCATCAAATATGTGGGACCTTTGTTAAATTGCAGTCGAGTGGGTTTATATCGTAAAAAAATACCTTTTCAATTACCTTAACCTACTACTCTGTTCAAACTCTCTACCCCGAACTTTGGGTGTTCAATTTCATTATGACCAGGATTGGTATGATATTACATTATGAATCCCATATAACACGAGTTTGATCATTACTAAAAAACTACTAAGACACGTTATCGAGGGCTAGTTTAAATTTTGGTCGCTAATTATAAATTGTTGTATGTACTAATTCATATAATTCATTGTCTTTTTCTTAAGAATCGAGAGCGTTGTCAAACTTAATTTTGCGTTATGGAACTTTGAATTTATAATTTGGTCAGTGAGACCTTTGTTAAATTGCAGTCGAGTGGTTTTGTATCGTAAACAAATGCTTTTCAATTACGTTAATCTACTACTCTGTTCAAAATTCTCTACCCCGGACTTTGGGTGTACAATTTCATTATGACCAGGATTGGATTGATATTACATTATTAATCCCATATAACACGAGTTTGATCATTACTAAAAAACTATTAAGGAACGTTATCGAGGGGCTAGTTTATAAATGTTGTCGCTAATTACAAATTGTTATATGTATTAATTCATATAATTGATTGTCGACTGTTAAGACTGGGAAGGGTTGTCAAAACCTTAATTTTGCGTTATGGAACTTCAAATTTATAATTTCTTCAAATATGTGAGACCTTTGTTAAATTGTAGTCGAGTGGTTTTGTATCGTAAACAAATGCTTATCAATTACCCTTAACCTACTACTCTGTTCAAAACTCTCTACCCCGGACTTTGGGGTGTTCAATTTCATTATGACCAGGCTTGGATTGATATTACATTATGTATCCCATATAAGACGAGTTTGATCATTACTAAAAAACTACTAAGAAGCGTTTTCGAGGGCTAGTTTATAAATTTTGTCGCTAATTATAAATTGGTCTATGTATTAATTCATATAATTCATTGTCTTTTCTTAAGAATCGGGCGCGTTGTCAAACCTTAATTTTGCGTTATGGAGCTTCGAATTTATAATTTCATTAAATATGTGGGACCTTTGTTAAATTGCAGTCGAGTGGGTTTATATCGTAAACAAATGTTTTTCAATTACCTTAACCTACTACTCTGTTCAAAACTCGCTACCCCGAACTTTGGGTGTTCAATTTCATTATGACCAGGATTGGATTGATATTGCATTATGAATCTATATAACACGACCTCGATCATTACTATAAAAACTGCTAAGAAACATTATCGAGGGCTAGTTCATACATTCTGTCGGTAATTATAAATTGTTGTATGTATTAATTCATATAATTCATTGTCTTTTCTTAAGACTCGGGAAAGTTGTTAATCCTTAATTTGCGTTATGGAACGTCGAATTTATAATTTCATCAAATATGTGGGACCTTTGTTAAATTGCAGTCGGGTGGGTTTATATCGTAAACAAATGCTTTTCAATTACCTTAACCTACTACTCTGTTCAAAATTCTCTACCCGAACTTTGGGTGTTCAATTTCATTATGACCAGGATTGGTATGATATTACATTATGAATCTCATATAACACCAGATTGATCATTACTAAAAAAACTACTAGAAACGTTATCGAGGGCTAGTTTATAATTTTTGTTGCTAATTATAAATTGTTGTATGCATTAATTCATATAATTCATTGTCTTTTCTTAAGAATCGGAGCGTTTTCAAACCTTAGTTTTGCGTTATGGAACTTCGAATCTATAACTTCTTCAAATATGTGGGACCTTTGTTAAATTGCAGTCGAGTGGTGTTATATCGTAAGGAAATGCTTTACAATTACTTTAACCTACTACTATGTTTAAAACTCTCTACCCCGAACTTTGGGTTTTCAATTTTATTATGACCATAATTGGATTGATATTACATTATGAATCTATATAACACAACCTTGATCATTACTAAAAAACTACTAAGAAACATTATCGAGGGCTAGTTTATAAATTTTGTCGCTAATTATAAATTGTTCTATGTATTAATTCATATAATTCATTGTCTTTTGTTAAGAATCGGGAGAGTTGTCAAACCTTAAATTTGCGTTGTGGAACTTCGAATTTATCATTTCGTCAAATACGTGGGACTTTTGTTAAATTGCAGTCGAGTGTGCTTATATCGTAGACAAATGCTTTTCAATTACCTTAACCTACTACTCTGTTCAAAACCCTCTACCCCGAAATTTGGGTGTTCAATGTTAGTATGACCAGGATTGGATTGATATTACATTATGAATGCCATATAACACGAGTTTGATCATTACTAAAAAACTACTAAGACACGTTATCGAGGGCTAGTTTATAAATTTTGTCGCTAATTATAAATTGTTGTATGTACTATTTCATATAATTCATTGTCTTTTCTTAAGAATCGGGCGCGTTGTCAAACCTTAATTTTGCGTTATGGAGCTTCGAATTTATAATTTCATTAAATATGTGGGACCTTTGTTAAATTGCAGTCGAGTGGGTTTATATCGTAAACAAATGTTTTTCAATTACCTTAACCTACTACTCTGTTCAAAACTCGCTACCCCGAACTTTGGGTGTTCAATTTCATTATGACCAAGATTGGTATGATATTACATTATGAATCCCATATAACACGAGTTTGATTATTACTAAAAAACTACTAAGAAACGTTATCGATGGCTAGTTTATAAATTTTGTAGCTAATTATAAATTTTTGTATGTATTAATTCATATAATTGATTGTCTACTGTTAAAACTGGGAAGCGTTGTCAAACTTTAATTTTGGGTTATGGAACTTCGAATTTATAATTTCGTCAGTGAGACCTTTGTTAAATTGCAGTCGAGTGGATTTATATAGTCGACAAATGCTTTTCAATTACCTTAACCTACTACTCTGTTCAAAACTCTCTACCCCGAACTTTGGGTGTTCAATTTCATTATGACCAGGATTGGATTGATATTGCATTATGAATCTATATAACACGACCTCGATCATTACTATAAAACTGCTAAGAAACATTATCGAGGGCTAGTTCATACATTCTGTCGGTAATTATAAATTGTTGTATGTATTAATTCATATAATTCATTGTCTTTTCTTAAGACTCGGGAAAGTTGTTAATCCTTAATTTTGCGTTATGGAACGTCGAATTTATAATTTCATCAAATATGTGGGACTTTTGTTAAATTGCAGTCGGGTGGGTTTATATCGTAAACAAATGCTTTTCAATTACCTTAACCTACTACTCTGGTCAAAATTCTCTACCCGAACTTTGGGTGTTCAATTTCATTATGACCAGGATTGGTATGATATTACATTATGAATCTCATATAACACCAGATTGATCATTACTAAAAAAACTACTAAGAAACGTTATCGAGGGCTAGTTTATAATTTTTGTTGCTAATTATAAATTGTTGTATGCATTAATTCATATAATTCATTGTCTTTTCTTAAGAATCGGGAGCGTTTTCAAACCTTAGTTTTGCGTTATGGAACTTCGAATCTATAACTTCTTCAAATATGTGGGACCTTTGTTAAATTGCAGTCGAGTGGTGTTATATCGTAAGGAAATGCTTTACAATTACTTTAACCTACTACTATGTTTAAAACTCTCTACCCCGAACTTTGGGTTTTCAATTTTATTATGACCATAATTGGATTGATATTACATTATGAATCTATATAACACAACCTTGATCATTACTAAAAAACTACTAAGAAACATTATCGAGGGCTAGTTTATAAATTTTGTCGCTAATTATAAATTGTTCTATGTATTAATTCATATAATTCATTGTCTTTTGTTAAGAATCGGGAGAGTTGTCAAACCTTAAATTTGCGTTGTGGAACTTCGAATTTATCATTTCGTCAAATACGTGGGACTTTTGTTAAATTGCAGTCGAGTGTGCTTATATCGTAGACAAATGCTTTTCAATTACCTTAACCTACTACTCTGTTCAAAACCCTCTACCCCGAAATTTGGGTGTTCAATTTTAGTATGACCAGGATTGGATTGATATTACATTATGAATGCCATATAACACGAGTTTGATCATTACTAAAAAACTACTAAGACACGTTATCGAGGGCTAGTTTATAAATTTTGTCGCTAATTATAAATTGTTGTATGTACTATTTCATATAATTCATTGTCTTTTCTTAAGAATCGAGAGCGTTGTCAAACATTAATTTTGCGTTATGGAACTTCGAATTTATAATTTCGTCAGTGAGACCTTTGTTAAATTGTAGTCGAGTGGTTTTGTATCGTAAACAAATGCTTTTCAATTACGTTAACCTACTACTCTGTTCAAAATTCTCTACCCCGGACTTTGGGTGTACACTTTCATTATGACCAGGATTGGATTGATATTACATTATTAATCCCATATAACACGAGTTTGATCATTACTAAAAACTATTAAGGAACGTTATCGAGGGCTAGTTTATAAATGTTGTTGCTAATTATAAATTGTTGTATGTATTAATTCATATAATTGATTGTCGACTGTTAAGACTGGGAAGGGTTCTCAAACTTTAATTTTGCGTTATGGAACTTCGAATTTATAATTTCTTCAAATATGTGAGACCTTTGTTAAATTGTAGTCGAGTGGTTTTGTATCGTAAACAAATGCTTATCAATTACCTTGACCTACTACTCTGTTCAAAACTCTCTACCCCGGACTTTGGGTGTTCAATTCATTATGACCAGGCTTGGATTGATATTACATTATGTATCCCATATAACACGAGTTTGATCATTACTAAAAAACTACTAAGAAACGTTTTCGAGGGTTTGTTTATAAATTTTGTCACTAACTATAAATTGTTGTATGTATTAATTCATATAATTGATTGTCTGCTGTTAAGACTGGGAAGCGTTGTCAAACTTTAATTTTGCGTTATGGAACTTCGAATTTATCATTTCTTCAAAAATGTGAGACCTTTGTTGAATTGTAGTCGAGTGGTTTTGTATCGTAAACAAATGCTTTTCAATTACCTTAACCTACTACTATGTTCAAAACTCTCTACCCAGAACTTTGGGTGTTCAATTTCATTATGACCAGGATTGGATTGATATTACATTATGAATCTATATAACACGACTTTGATCATTACTATAAAACTGCTAAGAAACATTATCGAGGGCTAGTTCATACATTTTGTCGCGAATTATAAATTGTTGTATGTATTAATTCATATAATTCATTGTCTTTTCTTAAGACGCGGGAAAGTTGTTAATCATTAATTTTGCGTTATTGAACGTCGAATTTATAATTTCATTAAATATGTGGGACCTTTGTTAAATTGCAGTCGAGTGGGTTTATATCGTAAACAAATGTTTTTCAATTACCTTAACCTACTACTCTGTTCAAAACTCTCTACCCCGAACTTTGGGTGTTCAATTTCATTATGACCAAGATTGGTATGATATTACATTATGAATCCCATATAACACGAGTTTGATTATTACTAAAAAACTACTAAGAAACGTTATCGAGGGCTAGTTTATAAATTTTGTCACTAATTATAAATTGTTCTATGTATTAATTTATATAATTCATTGTCTTTTGTTAAGAATCGGGAGAGTTGTCAAACCTTAAATTTGCGTTGTGGAACTTCGAATTTATCATTTCGTCAAATACGTGGGACCTTTGTTAAATTGCAGTCGAGTACGTTTGTATCGTAGACAAATGCTTTTCAATTACCTTAAGCTACTACTCTGTTCAAAACTCTCTACCCCGAACTTTGGGTGTTCAATTTCATTATGACCAGGATTGGATTGATATTACATTATGAATGCCATATAACACGAGTTTGATCATTACTAAAAAACTACTAAGACACGTTATCGAGATCTAGTTTATAATTTTTGTTGCTAATTATAAATTGTTGTATGTACTATTTCATATAATTCATTGTCTTTTCTTAAGAATCGAGAGCGTTGTCAAACATTAATTTTGCGTTATGGAACTTCGAATTTATAATTTCGTCAGTGAGACCTTTGTTAAATTGTAGTCGAGTGGTTTTGTATCGTAAACAAATGCTTTTCAATTACGTTAACCTACTACTCTGTTCAAAATTCTCTACCCCGGACTTTGGGTGTACACTTTCATTATGACCAGAATTGGATTGATATTACATTATTAATCCCATATAACACGAGTTTGATCATTACTAAAAAACTATTAAGCAACGTTATCGAGGGCTAGTTTATAAATGTTGTCGCTAATTATAAATTGTTGTATGTATTAATTCATATAATTGATTGTCGACTGTTAAGACTGGGAAGGGTTCTCAAACCTTAATTTTGCGTTATGGTACTTCGAACTTAAATTTCTTCAAATATGTGAGACTTTTGTTAAATTGCAGTCGAGTGGCTTTGTATCGTAAACAAATGCTTATCAATTACCTTAACCTACTACTCTGTTCAAAACTCTCTACCCCGGACTTTGGGTGTTCAATTTCATTATGACCAGGCTTGGATTGATATTACATTATGTATCCCATATAACAAGAGTTTGATCATTACTAAAAAAAAACTAAGAAACGTTTTCGAAGGCTTGTTTATAAATTTTGTCGCTAATTATAAATTGTTCTATGCAGTAATTCATATAATTCATTGTCTTTTCTTAAGAATCGAGAGCGTTGTCAAACATTAATTTTGCGTTATGGAACTTCGAATTTATAATTTCTTCAAATATTTGGGACCTTTGTTAAATTGTAGTCGAGTGGTTTAGTAACGTAAACAAAAATGCTTTTCAATTACCTTAACCTACTACTCTGTTCAAAACTCTCTACCCCGAACTTTGGGTGTTCAATTTCATACTAAGACACGTTATCGAGGGCTAGTTTATAAATTTTGTCGCTAATTATAAATTGTTCTATGTATTAATTCATATAATTCATTGTCTTTTGTTAAGAATCGGGAGAGTTGTCAAACCTTAAATTTGCGTTGTGGAATTTCGAATTTATCATTTCATTAAATATGTGGGACGTTTGTTAAATTGCAGTCGAGTGGGTTTATATCATAGACAAATGCTTTTCAATTACCTTAACCTACTACTCTGTTCAAAACTCTCTACCCCGAACTTTGGGTGTTCAATTTCATTATGACCAAGATTGGTATGATATTACATTATGAATCCCATATAACACAAGTTTGATCATAACTAAAAAACTACTAAGAAACGTTTTCGAGGGCTAGTTTATAAATTTTGTCGCTAATTATAAATTGTTGTATGCAGTAATTCATATAATTCATTGTCTTTTCTTAAGAATAGGGAGCGTTGTCAAACCTTAATTTTGCGTTATGGAACTTCCAATTTATAATTTTATTAAATATGTGGGACCTTTGTTGAATTGCAGTCGAGTGGGTTTATATCGTAAACAAATGCTTTTCAATTACCTTAACCTACTACCCTGTTCAAAACTCTCTACTCCGAACTTTGGGTGTTCAATTTCATTATGACCAGGATTGGATTGATATTACATTATTAATCCCATATAACACGAGCTTGATTATTCCTAAAAAAACTACTAAGAAACGTTATCGAGGGCTAGTTTATAAATTTTTTCGCTAATTATAAATTGTGTTATGTATTAATTCATCTAATCATTGTCTTTTCTTAAGACTCGGGAAAGTTGTTAATCCTTAATTTTGCGTTATGGATCGTCGAATTTATAATTTCATCAAATACGTGGGACCTTTGTTAAATTGCAGTCGAGTGGGTTTATATCGTAAACAAATGCTTTTCAATTACGTTAACCTACTACTCTGTTCAAAACTCGCTACCCCGAACTTTGGGTGTTCAATTTCATTATGACCAAGATTGGTAGGATATTACATTATGAATCCCATATAACACGAGTTTGATTATTCCTAAAAAACTACTAAGAAACGTTATCGAGGGCTAGTTTATAAATTTTGTCGCTAATTATAAATTGTTCTATGTATTAATTCATATAATTCATTGTCTTTTGTTAAGAATCGGGAGAATTGTCAAACCTTAAATTTGCGTTGTGGAACTACGAATTTATCATTTCGTCAAATACGTGGGACCTTTGTTAAATTGCAGTCGAGTGCGTTTGTATCGTAGACAAATGCTTTTCAATTACGTTAACCTACTACTCTGTTCAAAATTCTCTACCCCGGACTTTGGGTGTACACTTTCATTATGACCAGGATTGGATTGATATTACATTATTAATCCCATATAACACGAGTTTGATAATTACTAAAAAACTATTAAGGAACGTTATCGAGGGCTAGTTATTAAATGTTGTTGCTAATTATAAATTGTTGTATGTATTAATTCATATAATTGATTGTCGACTGTTAAGACTGGGAAGGGTTCTCAAACCTTAATTTTGCGTTATGGAACTTCGAATTTATAATTTCTTCAAATATGTGAGACCTTTGTTAAATTGTAGTCGAGTGGTTTTGTATCGTAAACAAATGCTTATCAATTACCTTAACCTACTACTCTGTTCAAAACTCTCTACCCCGGACTTTGGGTGTTCAATTTTATTATGACCAGGCTTGGATTGATATTACATTATGTATCCCATATAACACGAGTTTGATCATTACTAAAAAACTACTAAGAAACGTTTTCGAGGGCTTGTTTATAAATTTTGTCACTAATTATAAATTGTTGTATGTATTAATTCATATAATTGATTGTCTGCTGTTAAGACTGGGAAGCGTCGTCAAACTTTAATTTTGCGTTATGGAACTTCGAATTTATAATTTCTTCAAAAATGTGAGACCTTTGTTGAATTGTAGTCGAGTGGTTTTGTATCGTAAACAAATGCTTTTCAATTACCTTAACCTACTACTATGTTCAAAACTCTCTACCCAGAACTTTGGGTGTTCAATTTCATTATGACCAGGATTGGATTGATATTACATTATGAATCTATATAACAGGACCTCGATCATTACTATAAAACTGCTAAGAAACATTATCGAGGGCTAGTTCATACATTTTGTCGCGAATTATAAATTGTTGTATGTATTAATTCATATAATTCATTGTCTTTTCTTAAGACGCGCGAAAGTTGTTAATCATTAATTTTGCGTTATTTAACGTCGAATTTATAGTTTCATTAAATATGTGGGACCTTTGTTAAATTGCAGTCGAGTGGGTTTATATCGTAAACAGATGTTTTTCAATTACCTTAACCTACTACTCTGTTCAAAACTCTCTACCCCGAACTTTGGGTGTTCAATTTCATTATGACCAAGATTGGTATGATATTACATTATGAATCCCATATAACACGAGTTTGATTATTACTAAAAAACTACTAAGAAACGTTATCGAGGGCTAGTTTATAAACTTTGTCGCTAATTATAAATTGTTCTATGTATTAATTTATATAATTCATTGTCTTTTGTTAAGAATCGGGAGAGTTGTCAAACCTTAAATTTGCGTTGTGAAACTTCGAATTTATCATTTCGTCAAATACGTGGG
Organism: Agriotes lineatus; assembly: GCA_940337035.1. Classification (NCBI taxonomy): domain Eukaryota; kingdom Metazoa; phylum Arthropoda; class Insecta; order Coleoptera; family Elateridae; genus Agriotes; species Agriotes lineatus. The sequence goes on along the minus strand of OW679194.1, from coordinate 67,314,297 downwards.
ACCTTTGTTAAATTGCAGTCGAGTGCGTTTGTATCGTAGACAAATGCTTTTCAATTACCTTAAGCTACTACTCTGTTCAAAACTCGCTACCCCGAACTTTGGGTGTTCAATTTCATTATGACCAGGATTGGATTGATATTACATTATGAATGCCATATAACACGAGTTTGATCATTACTAAAAAACTACTAAGACACGTTATCGAGATCTAGTTTATAATTTTTGTTGCTAATTATAAATTGTTGTATGCATTAATTCATATAATTCATTTTCTACTGTTAATACTGGGAAGCGTTGTCAAACCTTAATTTTGCGTTATGGAACTTGGAATTTATAATTTCTTCAAATATGTGAGACCTTTGTTAAATTGTAGTCGAGTGGTTTTGTATCGTAAACAAATGCTTTTCAATTACCTTAACCTACTACTATGTTCAAAACTCTCTACCCCGAACGTTGGGTGTTCAATTTCATTATGACCAGGATTGGATTGATATTTCTTTATGAATCCCATTTAACACGAGTTTGATCATTACTAAAAAACTACTAAGAAACGTTGTTGAGGGCTAGTTTATAAATTTTGTCGCTAATTATAAATTGTTCTATGTATTAATTCATATAATTCATTGTCTTTTGTTAAGAATCGGGAGAGCTGTCAAACCTTAAATTTGCGTTGTGGAATTTCGAACTTATCATTTCATTAAATATGTGGGACGTTTGTTAAATTGCAGTCGAGTGGGTTTATATCGTTGACAGATAATTTTCAATTACCTTAACCTACTACTCTGTTCAAAACTCTCTACCCCGAACTTTGGGTGTTCAATTTCATTATGACCAAGATTGGTATGATATTACATTATGAATCCCATATAACACGAGTTTGATCATTACTAAAAAACTACTAAGAAACGTTATCGAGGGCTAGTTTATAAATTTTGTCGCTAATTATAAATTGTTCTATGTATTAATTCATATAATTCATTGTCTTTTGTTAAGAATCGGGAGAGCTGTCAAACCTTAAATTTGCGTTGTGGAATTTCGAACTTATCATTTCATTAAATATGTGGGACGTTTGTTAAATTGCAGTCGAGTGGGTGTATATCATAGACAAATGCTTTTCAATTACCTTAACCTACTACTCTGTTCAAAACTCTCTACCCCGAATTTTGGGTGTTCAATTTCATTATGACCAAGATTGGTATGATATTACATTATGAATCCCATATAACACGAGTTTGATCATTACTAAAAAACTACTAAGAAACGTTATCGAGGGTTAGTTTATAAATTTTGTCGCTAATTATAAATTGTTCTATGTATTAATTCATATAATTCATTGTCTTTTGTTAAGAATCGGGAGAGTTGTCAAACCTTAAATTTGCGTTGTGGAATTTCGAATTTATCATTTCATTAAATATGTGGGACGTTTGTTAAATTGCAGTCGAGTGGGTTTATATCGTTGACAAATGCTTTTCAATTACCTTAACCTACTACTCTGTTCAAAACTCTCTACCCCGAACTTTGGGTGTTCAATTTCATTATGACCAAGATTGGTATGATATTACATTATGAATCCCATATAACACAAGTTTGATCATAACTAAAAAACTACTAAGAAACGTTTTCGAGGGCTAGTTTATAAATTTTGTCGCTAATTATAAATTGTTGTATGCAGTAATTCATATAATTCATTGTCTTTTCTTAAGAATAGGGAGCGTTGTCAAACCTTAATTTTGCGTTATGGAACTTCCAATTTATAATTTTATTAAATATGTGGGACCTTTGTTGAATTGCAGTCGAGTGGGTTTATATCGTAAACAAATGCTTTTCAATTACCTTAACCTACTACTCTGTTCAAAACTCGCTACCCCGAACTTTGGGTGTTCAATTTCATTATGACCAAGATTGGTATGATATTACATTATGAATCCCATATAACACGAGCTTGATTATTCCTAAAAAAACTACTAAGAAACGTTATCGAGGGCTAGTTTATAAATTTTGTCGCTAATTATAAATTGTGTTATGTATTAATTCATCTAATCATTGTCTTTTCTTAAGACTCGGGAAAGTTGTTAATCCTTAATTTTGCGTTATGGATCGTCGAATTTATAATTTCATCAAATACGTGGGACCTTTGTTAAATTGCAGTCGAGTGGGTTTATATCGTAAACAAATGCTTTTCAATTACCTTAACCTACTACTCTGTTCAAAACTCGCTACCCCGAACTTTGGGTGTTCAATTTCATTATGACCAAGATTTGTAGGATATTACATTATGAATCCCATATAACACGAGTTTGATTATTCCTAAAAAACTACTAAGAAACGTTATCGAGGGCTAGTTTATAAATTTTGTCGCTAATTATAAATTGTTCTATGTATTAATTCATATAATTCATTGTCTTTTGTTAAGAATCGGGAGAATTGTCAAACCTTAAATTTGCGTTGTGGAACTTCGAATTTATCATTTCGTCAAATACGTGGGACCTTTGTTAAATTGCAGTCGAGTGGGTTTATATCGTAAACAAATGCTTTTCAATTACCTTAACCTACTACCCTGTTCAAAACTCTCTACTCCGAACTTTGGGTGTTCAATTTCATTATGACCAGGATTGGATTGATATTACATTATTAATCCCATATAACACGAGTTTGATCATTACTAAAAAAATACTAAGGAACGATATCGAGAGCTAGTTTATAAATTTTGTCGCTAATTATAAATTGTTGTATGTATTAATTCATATAATTCATTGTCTTTTCTTAAGAATCGAGAGCGTTGTCAAACATTAATTTTGCATTATGTAACTTCAAATTTGTAATTTCTTCAAATATGTGGGAACTTTGTTAAATTGCAGTCGAGTGGTTTTGTATCGATAAAC
>OW679194.1:67178108-67311315 GCA_940337035.1 Agriotes lineatus | reverse complement strand
TGACGGTCGGTACGCCTAGTTCATCATGCAGGTGTTTGTTTCTAATAAACCACTGCGCGTTTGTGGCTATTCTCAATATTTTGTTTTGAAACACCTGGATTTTATTGATATGTGTTTTAGATGCCACTCCCCAAACGGTGCAACCATATGTGATAATAGGCCTCAGTAATGCTTTGTACATTAGAAGTGCACACTTGATTCGTAATGGCGATTTACGATTTATTAGCTGATACAATTGAACGAGTCTGGTATGACATTCATTTAACTTTTTATTTATATGCAACCCCCATGTAAGTTTTCTATCAAGATGTACCCCTAAATATTTGACGCCTTTGTCGGGTGAGTTCCATTCAATTTCGATGTTGTTGATTTTTATTCTCGGTGGGTTGTTGGACGGCGAAGAGTAAAAATCTTTGTTTCGCATTTTTGAGCGTTCAGTTGAATGTACCACTTATTACACCAGTTTGTAATATTGTTGACGGCTTGTTGAAGTTGAATGGCTGCTTCGAGTATGTCGCTATTCTGGGCGATTATTGCCGTGTCATCGGCATACATTGCGAGGTGTGTATTTGGTAGTTCCGTCATATCGCTCGCGTAGATATTAAATAACACAGGTCCTAGAATGGAACCTTGTGGTACTCCCGCGTTGGTTGTTCTTGTGCTCGAAAGTTCGGTATTAATTTTTACAGCAAAAGTTCTGTTGGTGAGAAAGGAATCAAGTATTCTTAGTAAATAGCTAGAAATGTTAATTTTAAGTAGCTTGTAGATAAGTCCTTCCGTCCATACCTTGTCGAAAGTTTGTGAAAAATCAAGAAAGGCGACTAGGGTATGCTTTTTCTCTTCGAATCGTGAGCCGTAGGAGTTGATGAGACGTAGAGTGTTTTGCTTTGAAACCAAACTAAAACTTGGGGATGGCATTATGTTCGGTAATGATATTATTCAGCCTTTTGCAGATCACTTTCTCAAATATTTTCGATATGCTACACAACAAGCTAATCGGTCTGTAGCTGGAGGGTTCTTGTGGGTTTTTCCCTGGTTTATTGAAAAGGAGAATATGTGCATGTTTCCATGTTTGTGGAAAATAACCGAGTCTTAGGCATGCGTTCAGAGTAGTGGCTAGACATGCAAGAGATTTTGTTGTCAGATGTTTTAATACAATATTTGGTATGTCATCGTGGCCTGGTGTTTCCTTTAACGGTATTCTTTGAATTATATTTTTAATTTCGTGAGGTGAAGTAGGCTTAAACTGACCCACCTCATTTGGAAAGTGACTATCAATGTGTCTCTTTACATTACATGTGTGTTCTATTTCGGCGTTTTTATTTGTTGTAAAAGCCTGGGAGAGGTAGTCAGCAAAGAGGTTGCACTTATCCTTGTCACTAGTATAGTCTCTACCATTTTCTTTCAATGAAGGTATAACCTAAGGTTGCTTCAATATTTTTTTGTGCGCGCCACATGGTCGGATCATTTGGTTCAAGGTTCTCGATGTAGCTTCTGTATGAGTTAATTCGATGATCATCGAGCTCCCATCGAACTTGGTGTGTTAGTCTATTTAACTCTCGTCTATGTGGCTGCAGGCGGGATCTTTGCCATAATCGTCGAATCATATGTTTTTTCTTTAACTAAATTCAATATGCGCTGTACTTCTTGAAAATAGCTCATCTTATTGATTTAACGACTGCTTCATTCAATTTACGAATTTCATCGTCCACTTCTTCTGTTGTAGTGATTGACGTGGGGCAAACAAGCTTATCGTCGAGTAGAGTTTCGAACGTATCGACCGTTAATTAGTGTCTCAGGTTGTGGTATGTATGTGGGAGAATAAGTAAATTTAAGAAGCACCGGTAAATGATCAGAGTCTAATTCGGGTAACACTTGTTGGTTTATTGGGCAGACAAACCAACTCCACGATATTTCCTCACCCTATCATGCATCCAGCGCTTTCAGCGATCTGCAATTACGCCGTAAAAAGAGCACTTCCAGGCATTAGGAAGGCCATCCACAACTACGCTAACTGCGATAACCGCATTCCAATCCTAAGCACCAACGTAGCTAATTGAAGGCACAACTTACGTGGAGCACGATGTCCTCTTGACTATCGGCGAGATCCTGCGATGTCGCCAGATAAAATTACAGCTCTAACTCAGATACTTCAAAGTAGAGATGGGCGAGTGAGTGAATTTTCGCTCACGTCACGCACGTTTTACGCTTGCTTTAAACAGTCAAGTTCACGCACGTTCACGCTCACGTTCACTCACGTTCACGGCGTGACACGCCACTCACGACGTGACACGCAGCTTTTATTTCAAAATTTAAATTCAGATAGAACATGTTCAAATTTAAAACCAATGAAAAAACCCTAAAGAGAACTAAAAATATGTTTTGCACCTGACATAATTTACGTGATATGCTGCAATCAGAATAGTTGACATAAAAAGAAAAAAATTAAAATTGACTACAATAACTTCGACAAGGGATAAATACTGATTTCTCGCAAATATATTTCTTGCAGCTGTCTTCACAGACATTACTTTTAATACTAAAAGCTGTCATTGGAATTGACGTTTCCCTTATTGGTATGAGTACAGAAGGTATATGTTGCTACGCAACACTTTTAATTCGTAGGTTTGAAAGTACTTTTACGTACAAGGGTCAATATTTTCAGCGTTAAGGCGAGTATACAAAAAAACATTACTTTTATTAGAATAATAAGTTCATCTACACAAGTACACAATAAATGGAACAGATGGCTCTATACACTCAAAATACATACACTTTTTTTTCTACGGTCCTAAATAAATGAAAAAATTGTTAAATAATTGAAATTTCTTTATAACAGGCAACCAGAAATACATCACTGACACTGTGTAACACACTATGTACTTGTACTGTATAAATAAGTGTAATTTTAGTAGAACACCAGACGTTTTAGGAAAATAAATAAATACCTTATCTTCAGATTCCATCTTCAATTTCACCAAAACTCACAAACTCAATCAAAATGTTGCGTGATGATAGACGCGCCGTGATGCAATTGTCAATAATTTTAGCAAGTTCCAGAAAAATGGCGAATTACAATAATAATCAGGTTAGCCATGGCGATGCGTAAAGTAAAATGAAGTGACGCGATTATTTCATTAAGACATTCTTTAAGTGGTTGCGATGTTAAAATGGTTACTAGGGAAAAAATGTGTGAATTGCTTGGAATAAAGAGTTTCACTCATAGCAAGGAAGAAGATCTGGGAAACACCGAAAGAGAATAGCTTCAGCAGCGATTTTATTACTGTCAATAACGGGTATCTATAAAAATACTAGAACTTACGTAAGAACGGCAAATCTATGTTCTGAAGAGTTTACTACTGTAACGTTTCGCTCGTAATTAAACGATACCAAACGCAATTTAAAATTAACAGCGCTTAATATTCGCAACAATGGACGTTACAACAATTAAAATTTCCAATGCGCTCGAACTGGCAGAATCAACGCGAGCCACTCGATCGACGCGGTTGGTACGAAGGATAGGTCACGGTGCACTCCTTGCTCAATGCGCGAGCAGTCCCGAGAGCCGATCGCCGCATTTAAAACCAAATTCGTTCAGTGTACTCGAGGAGATCGTTACCAGAAACTAGCACGGTTTTCAGCCGCTTTCCGCGGCTTTCGCCGCGGAAGATTCCGTGTCTCCGACAGCAGAAACCGACCGGAAGAATTCGAGCTAATAACTCGACTCCCTCAGATACCTGACTACATTTTAATAAACGTATTTCTGGAATAATCGGACTGCGTTTATTCAAATTCCCTTGTAAACCGGAATCTGCAAGTTCGTTCCGTACAGCTCTGGGTTAATCGGACTGAACGGCTCGTACTGTTTGATATTTCGCGAGGTTTGTTCCGACCGTTTGCCTGCGAATTAATCTTATATTTGGGCTATCGAAGTAATTTTGATTCGCAGTGTGTACAATCCCAACAGGCCCACGACACTAATAATTTACAATAGACATTCGGCTGGAATTTCGGCGATTGTCGATTGAGGTTATTTCACGGCAACAAAGCTAGCCTACAAATATAACACCAACGAATGTTGAAATGGTAATAATTCAAATCCTGTAAAGTATTAAAACACCTGTCAGAGTACAGTTAAATTTGCAAGTACAACCGAGTACGTTAGAGTAAACTTCGTTTGAGTTATAGATTTGCAAATTACAAAATCAATCACATATTTTATGTGGAAATAGTCAAGCATTGCAAAAATTGATGGTCACCCTATAGTAAAGTATTTGGTCACGAAGTGCAGACGACCTTCGCACGCGTCGAAGTGTTGATAACGTTAGATGGAATTTGACCTGTGGCCAAGGGCCAAGTGCACATACATGCTATCGCAAGGACGTGCGCGTGTATAGGTGTTCACTTAAATTAAACAACTCATAGCTTTAATCAAGTCACTTTATAATTGAAATAAATTAGAATCTTCCTTTTGTTTACACCGACACTAGTTGACATTATTCAGTTTTATTTTGGTGTTACAGTTTCGCCAACTTTACCCCGCAGGCGCTATTCTACACACCAAACGATCACTGTGAAGTTCGCTGGCATACATTGATGCAGGCAAGGTAGCCTACCGACCCAGGGAACCAGTCGCAGGATCAAAATTGAATACAATATAACTTGTAGTTTATTTAACAAACAAATTTACTTTATTTTTATATGTGTAATTAGTAGGGAATATATGTATCTATTATTAAGTCTTGTTTCTTTAAATCAGCCAAAGTGTAAGCAATCAGGACCCTGGCCCAATAAGCAGCTACCATTCAAAGGGGCACAATTAATAATGCTACAGGCTTACTGTTCCAAATTAAATAGAAACCAGAAATCATTGTAAAGCCTCAGCTAGCATTACACTACAACAATGCGAGTACTACAAGGTGGAATATTAAGTCCTCTTCTGTTCGTAACACTGATGGATAAAATTGCAAAGACCTGCAGGGAATGCAGAAAACAACTACGGATGGGTTATAGAAATATGGAACCTGTGATGTTATCCGAGCTAATGTATGCTGACGACCTAGTGTTCAAGCAAAAACTGAGAAAGACTTCCAAAATAATTTAGCACACCGGAATGTAAAACTAAAAAAATGGATTAGAAGTAAACAAAGATAAGACGGTAGTTATGGCAGTAGAAAGTGTAAGTATAAATAATGATTGAAAACCACCCTTTACCCCAGATGGGTACCAAATGGTAGTTTATAATACAGTGTATGTGCCGATATTAATTTTCAGCTCCTAAGACTGAATATTATCCAAAAAACAAAAGAGTCCAATACAAGCAGCCGAAATGAAGTACAGTTGTCACCAATAAAATCGGGTACACTGAAATAGATCTAGTGACAATATTTTTCTCTTTTGGTAATGTTTAAAACGTTCTCATGCTCCTAAATTACAGTTACCTGTAATTTTGTTACTGTATTATGCAAATTACAATTCAAAAACGATATGCTTATAATATAAATAACATCATTTACAGACAGGGAATGTAGAACAACTAAAATTAAGTTAATATTTGCTTATTTTTTCAAAATCAATGCAATGACGGAGCATGTTTTCAAATAACCGATTTTGGAAGATTGATGGCAGCGAAATATGTAACAGTTAATTTAAATGCACAGGTTACTAAGGTATTATTCTAAAAGTTTAATTTATATAGGAAAAAATAGGTGTACCCGAAATAAAGTTTGACCACTGAAGTGTATTATTAAGTTAATAATACAGTTCAGTGAGTTTGGCAGAGTAAGAAATATAGAAGTTCGAAATAATCTCGTGACACCTTGCTGAACAATGTTGAGAGAAACCTACTTGTGGTGGTTGGGACACTTGTATAGAATGGATGGCAGTAGAATGGTTAAAAAGGTATATAGGAACGCGTTCAAAATGTCTAGTTATATTTTTTTGAGCATGAGGAATTAGATCGATTTGCAAATTAAAAATAAAATGTATCCCGCTGGGGTTTGAACCCGCCGCTACATAGCGATCGTAACCGCATCTGCATAGCGATTGTAACCGCATCGACTTGTCGTACTGCGCCATCCAGACTTATTGGAACGAGTGCGGCGCGCGCGCCTCTACTGAACAGAACGGTCTTATTGTTGAAACGTTTTGAATCTTTTGTGACATTATCCTGTATCTGTTGAGTCCTATTTTCGGCAAATGTAAAGCCTGACTTATGTGAAAATTATTACTTCCATCTATTTCAGAGTTAATTCAAAAATAAACAAAGATTAATTTTTAAGGGCTTACCATGTATATATATATGTCTGAAATTTTCACGGTTGCATGCCAGGTAAATATATAATGTGCATGTAAAATATCATCATCCTCCAACAAATAATTTGTGAGTTATATCGCCAACATACAGACAGATAGACGGGCAGACGGAACTGAAAAAAGCTGTTTTTCGGCATCTAGAGACCATGAAACGTAAAGATCTGAAGAAATCTCGGAAGGTGATTTTTTCGCGATTACAAGTAAAAACGCAATAATTATAACATTGCAAAACGCAATTTAATGATTCGATCAAGGACAGAGAAACTGACTGGGACAAATGCTTGTTTTATCAGAAGGAAAAACGAAAACTATTGAAACTCATGACAACAAATATGAATGAGAAAGTTATGGATTTGTCTAATTTTGTTTACAAGCTGCATGCCAGTGTTAGTGCAGTAGATTTGATAGCTGCAGAAGGAAAGTATCACAGTTCCTGTTTGTTGAGTCACCAGCAGTTAAAAGAAAGCTGGAAAGCTACTGAAGCAAACAGTCGAAAGGAAAACCTTCCTTTCATACAGATCTGTAACGAACCGCGAGTCGCTTCCTCCCTCGATCAGGCAAGTACCGCGATGTAGTATACGTAAATGTTAGGCTATGTAATTCGTAGAAAACAGTTTTATTGATTTTTTTTTGTAGGTACAGGTTTTGACATTGGATGATGTATGGAATAGGTACAAGGAAATAGAAAGCAGTATCGACATTGTTGTTCCCCTGTCATTTCAGTCAAGACGTTCAACATTCAAAAGTAAGCTGGAAGAAAAGGTCAGAGATATGTTCCAGTGTTTTCGGCCTCTTAACCGTGGAGTCAGTGAACACCAGATGATGTTGATTCCAATAGGCAGGGGTGAGAGACTTGTTGCTGATGACTTCTATGATGATGACGTCAAGCAGATGCCTAGTTTCAAGCCAGCCCAGGATAGTGAATTTAAAACTATAGTGCATGCTGCTTTGAAAATTAGAGGCGAACTGTTATCATGACTCGGTCAATCGGGTATTGCAATTTGAAAGGAGCGTGCACAAAAGTAGTGCCAGAATCCTTGCATCTTTTCAGGAATGTGCTGTTGAATGGGGCAGATATTTCAGACACCTTGTGTAGTGATCTGGATGATGCACTTGACAGCGACGGTGACAGTGATGATGAAGGATGTCGGGAGAAAATTACAACTTTAACCAGTGATGTCGGAATATCTATATCGCAGGATATAGTACATGCTGTCGGCAAGGGAAAGAAGTTAACTCCAAAACATATTCGTTTTGCTCTGACAGGTCATCAGGCCAAAGAAGCAAGAAACTGGTTAATTTATTGCACGCAGCAGGTCATTGTTGGCCTACACCAATGTTTTTCAGGTTTATTGCAGCTTGGCTCTGTCCTTGAAAAGTTTTGATAAAGAAACTGGTGCGCTGCTCCTCGTCACACTCGTTTTTACATCAAAAGGAAGTATAAGGGTTTCGGCGCTATATTGGCCGCCATCTTGGATATCTCACTTCCGGTCAGGATTTCGCTAGGGCAACCAGCATTTTCGGATTCAGCAGGGTCGAAATAGGGGGAAAATACCTTTTACCTAAAAGTAATATGAAATGCTTCTAAAACTTCGATTTTCTAAAACTTGACTAGACTAGTCTAGTCGCAAAATCGAAAAAACTCTCCGTTTTAATTTTAGAAGCATTTCATATTACTTTTGGGTAAAATGTCGTTTCCTTCTATTTCGACCCTGCTGAATCCGAAAATGTCGATTGCCCAAGCGAAATCCTGACCGAAAGTGAGATATCCAAGATGGCGGCCAAGATAGCCCCGAAACTCGAAATCGGCGCTGTTGAGTTTTGCGTCAGTCTGTGTCAAATAACCATATATGTATTATGCATATATTGCTAGTAGGACCTCGAAACGGCCGAAAACATTACGGCGCCGACATAGTCTCACTCTGAGTATAAAGCGTCTAGTGAGCATGCCTGAGAATTCAAACTCCGCCTTTAGAAGCGAATTTTAAACTTGACCACTTCCCCACCTCGCAGACGACGCCGACGCGCTTGCGCACAGCTCATCATATACATTGAAGAGTTGGTTGTCTGTCTCACTTCCTGCGTGACCCCCCAACTCATAGCCGCTAGCAATATAGTTCTTTAAATATATGCAAATAACAAACAAAACCTAACCTACGAACCTCGGATTTGACATAGACTGACAATACACTTCAGTACTGCCAATACACTTCAGTACTGTCAAACGTATATCACAAATCATAGGCGACTAATTATAAATTTATTTCGCGATATATTCTGACTGCGCATACTATTTAGGCACAAAAATTGCTACTGTAAAATAAAACGTAAGCGAAATGCCATTATAACCTCGTGAGAAATTGTATCGCTCGTGCTGGGGCACTCGCGATTCAAAATTCTCACTCGCAAATAATGATGCATTTCTCTCCCTTATAATATAATCTACTATTATCATTTGTGATTTTGATGTAACTCAAAATATGTGTATTTATGTATAAGCTGTTCAAGACCTGTTTGGGACAGAGTTGGCTATGATTTTTTCTTTTCATGTTGGACTAACTGATTCGATGATGTAGCGAATGCAACTTTTTTTTCTGTCAGTGTCTGTTCGACATTTTCTTGCCACCACATTGCCAGATTTATTATTTTAATATTCGTAATAAAATAAATGATTTATCAAATGTGTAAAAATAATTTTAATTTACGTCAAAGGAAAAGTCAAAATGCCCAAAATAATTCTGCTACAACAAAACATTTCCATTAAACGATGCTGCTTCCAATTTTAAAAAGACAGACCAAATTTAAAAGAACGAGAGTCGATGTGGAGACTAGAGAATATCCGGCATCAATGTACCTATTCAGAAAATATAACCTTAAACTGAAAACAACCTAACCTAACACAAAAAGTGTCAATTTCCATGAGGGAGTTTAGTTGCAACAGAGGTTCTGCCAACAAAATTACTAGGTGGTCATAGCCTCACCTGACCCAAAAAGATCGTGAAGGGCTTATACCTACTCTTTACAAACACTTTTTAACTCACTATAATAAATTAATGATGATGGATTAGTTTTCTATAATATAGCTCAGTCATCAATTATCGGAACATAATTCTCCTTGCTCTAAGGATTTTAACACCCCTATATATTAGTTATTTTGGATTCAATATTATTTTATTTAAACTCAATATCTAGTATGTACCTTTCCTTCAATTAAATTAAATCTTGACAGTTCAGCAAACAGTTCACCTCAAAATACAGAATGAACACACTTCCCCATTTATTTCAGGCAACTATTTATCTTTTCTTGAATGGTTTACCTTATGATACTGCTCTCTGATTTCACCCACCCTTCATCTTGCAGGTCTTTGTGAAATTCACCCGATACACCTCAGCCATCCACACCACGTCCCCTACTTGCATTAATCCAGGATGTTGATCCCCTGAGTTTCCACCTAATAACTCCAACTCGTTCCTAATGCTGCTGGTCTTCGATGTCAAACGATACTGCACCTATCTGCTACTTCCCGTTGTCTCGTTCCAATCAAATTATAGCAATGGTTTAACGCAACCACTAATCCTTGTATTCTCGAAGATTTTATTCTATTTGGTGTATTAGTTTATTTTTTATTTTTTTTAATAATAAGACTTCTTTTAATTTAATTGGTATTTTATTTGGTAATTAATCTAATAAAAACGTATTATATACTTTTAAATTAGTTCATTTCTAAATTACATTTTTAAAAAATATTACCAAACTTAATTTATTTTTAACACCCTTATAACTTAGGACCCTGCTTAGTTACTTGTTTCAAATTTAATACGATACATTATTAGAATTTCAATAATATAAAATTAACATTTATATTTTATAACTTAAATGAAAGTCATATTTTATAAGAATGATAATTGAACAATGTGTTAGCAGTAAACCAATTGTAAATTGAATCCCACGTTAATTATGGAACTGAACTTGTATTATCGTATATCCTTGCAGTCTAAATAAAGTATCAGTTATTATTTTATTATTCTTTGATTATAAGTACATAATTTTGACAATAAATTCGTTTGCTTCACATTTGTTTTTTTTCCTGGCCTTCTCTTTATGATAATTTGAAAACTACACATCATTCCTTCTCGGCAGAATTCTAAGTAGGACTATGACCATATGACCATAGCAGTTGCTGTCTAAGGTACCTGGACTCCGCATGCCTAGACCTCCATAACAAACAAACAAAACACATTTCCTTCACTAGGTATATTATACTTTAGCGGCGGATTAGATGAGACAAGCTCAATTTCAAATCCCGAGATTGCATAAGTTGAAGGAGTCATTTTTCTAGAACAGGCAACCCACATTACACAAAGAAGTTTACGCCTTGAAATGGTTTGGAGTTTGACTTACTGTATGCTAGTGCACTCTGCAGAAATTCTTATAGACTTCATCTTACTGCAATAAGTATCTAAACCTAATGCACATTAATCTTATCAATACTTTTAATTTTGCGATTTTCTAAATACTCAAATAGAATAAATTACTTTATTTGGGTATATTTTGCTTATAACAGATTGAAGAAAAACTAAAATAATGAGACTTTCTCGTATGAGATCTTGCGGTAACCCAGAAATACAGTAAACGGACATTTCTCCGCTTGTACGTAAAATTTTGCGATTTTCTAAATACTCAAATAGAATAAATTACTTTATTTGGGTATATTTTGCTTATAACAGATTGAAGAAAAACTAAAATAATGAGACTTTCTCGTATGAGATCTTGCGGTAACCCAGAAATACAGAAAACGGACATTTCTCCGCTTGTACGTAATAAAATAAATCACCGGCTGGGTACACCCAGATTTTTTGTTAATACCCTTAAAATGTAATCGGATTTGCACGAAAATCTCTGAAAACCTCAGATTATAAAAATTAATTGGCGTTGCAAGCATACCGCTGTGATTTATTGTCCTTTTCAGTTTTTGTAATATGATTTCCTTCTTACGTATTTGCTTCTGCTCGGAGTTCGGAGATAAGTGATATTTTTATGCATTTTGGTATATGTACTACATAAGTAAATGTATTGAATGTTTTTTCCTCCTAGAAATAATCTACTTTAATATGTAGGTTCTCTACGTTAGTTAGGTTTCTATTATTGCGTGTTCAATAAATATTTTCTGGAATTTTACCAACAAATTGTTAAATATTTTTATGGACTATAGTTAATAGTCTTTGATTCATTCACATTTAAATAAGCTGCTTAGGCAATGTGTTTGCTGTCTCTTCTATGAAATTAATTCATTCGAAATTTCTTATTGATTGAATTGATGTACTCAAATTTGTCGGTTAATTCTTTCGAAAATCACATGCTTAATAATGTGCTATGGCCAGAGACGGCTAGCTATAAAATGCCAAGGAACCATGGCTCTACCTACCACAGCAAACCAGTCACTAACATATTTTTTATTCTGAATGAAACATTTTTCTACTTCTTTTTCGCCATTCTTCTCGTTTTAGAGCGTAAACAAACCACGAGTATTTTTTTTAAACTGTACATGGTTGGCAAATTTCGATGATTTCATCGTGAAGCTCGATAACTATAAGAGATATGGAAAAAGCCCAATCCTCGATCTCTTTTATTGAGAAAAGCTTAGTGGTGCAAACCAAAATTTGCTATCGTCTTTTGTTTGTGGCCATATCTCGCTTATTTATGAAAAGAGAGATAGGCAGATTTCATGTTCTCCAGGCACTATTTTGATGATTATTTTTTAAACAGTCGTATCAGCTAATAGTAATGAGAAAACATTTCAAATCGACCAATAGCATCAAAATTACACTTATTTGCTAGTAGCTAATTACACTGACTATTTGCTAGTAGCATCAAAATTACAGTGACTATTTGCTAGTAGCAAATTACAGCGATTATTTTTTCACAAACCACTCAAATCGTTTCTGCTGTAACACAATTAGCTAAAAGTGTAGTAAGTGAGCAGCAGTTGTTAAAAATAACAGGACACTCATCTGGAAGCTCCATCAAACCCAATCTACAACTAGAACTGTTTAAAAAATAATCACACCGAATTACATTCGTGGTAATAATTTTAACTAGATTAGCACTCATCTTTGTTGCTATTAAGAAATCTCACATTGGGACACATATAGAAAACTGTTTTATTATCCATTTATCAGAAAATTGTATTCTTGATAGAAGTTGTTATATCTTCTCAAAATAAAAAAAATTCCAAAATTTAAATATTTCCCTTCGCATACAGGGTAAGTTCGAAAATTATGAAAATGGCTTAAAAAATAAAATAATCTTATTTTAAAAAATGCACAAAAATGTTATTTGAAAATATTTGTTATAACATTTAAATTAAATATTATAATTATTTTGAATTCTTATTGATGTTCGGTTATTTTGTTTTTGTATTTATCAGAGATACGTATTTTACTCAAAAAATCAAATTTTAGCACTAATTTCATTTAACGTAATGTTCTGGTCGCTACGTGAGTGAAACTGAAGTTCGACGATACATCTCGTATTTATCGTATCCGATAATAACTTTGTTTATTAATTTTTTTGGCCATGCGTTTGTATCAGTAAACTACAGCTTGTTGTGGGATAAACCCTAATTTCAAAAATTACAGGGCGTTTAAAAACTGTCGCAATAAATTATCCATTCATATTTTTTTAACCCCCTGTATAATTACTACCGATTTTTTTCTAAATAGTTACTTTAATTTAGAAGCTATTTTCTCTCTTACAAAATTTTAGTTGGGTAAACGGTTTAGCCACAAAAGTATTTTCTAAATCCCTACAAGCCTGAATCAGTAATTGTAACTTAACACTAGGCTTGTAGGGATTTAGAAAATATTTTTGTGGCTAAACCGTTTACCCAACTAAAATTTTGTAAGAGAGGAAATAGCTTCTAAATTAAAGTAACTATTCAGAAAAAAAAATGGTAGTGATTATACAGGGGGTTGAAAATCTTTAAAAAAGTTAATAATTTTTAAATCCCTCTAGCGGCTAAACTAAGCAACTTTGTATATAGGAAAGTTGAGTTAAATCATATTTTGGGCCAAGGACTTGTGGTCTTCCGTTGTACACGCCATTTCCGGACACCCTGTATATCAATATAATGAGGAAACGATACTCTTTCCCACGATTCATTCTATAACCAACTATGAGTTCCATATGGAAAAATACAACTTTGTGCTATAACTCGAAATTTAATCTTTTTTGAAAAACTGCCTACGCCGCTGGATTTTTGTTAAAAAATTGCTTCAAGAACGTAGAAATTGCTTTTGCATGTTTTCGTAAATAATCGAGTTATACGACAAAATGAACTTTTGTTTATAATTTGAAAACAAAAGATGAGAGCCCATTTTGGTTTTTACCATTAAGCTTATCTAAAAAAAAAGGTATCTATTATGGGGGAGGGGGGGGGGTATTTTTCCATATCTCCTATAGTTATCGAGATTCACTATTAAATTTGCCCACCATGTACGGTAACCGTTGCTTGCTTTCTCTATCGCATTGGTGCAATATCGACGAGGCTCCTCAGCTTTTCGAAAGTTTATGGATTTTGGCAGGTGCAGAGCAGCAAGAAGTAGGTCAAAAGATAAGGATATATTAATATTCAATAAAAGCTACCACAGCAAAGGCTCAAGCTTCAGTCTGACCTGTCCCTTGTGATAACGCCGGCGTATCGAGTTTCTGATGATAATTTTGGCATGTATGCACTTCATCCAGTTGAAATGAAGGAACACCGCGTTCACGGGGAATATGAAGGCGGTCGTGTGTACAATCCCGACAGAGACGTCGCACACTGAGATTTTCGCAAAATAATTACGGTATGGTCTATTTTATTAGACTCATAATTGTAATTTACTGGTAAATTGTGGCATATCTTGAATTAATATTTATTATTAGCCTGTAGATTCTGGTAAATTGTTACGTTTAATTTTTTTTTGTGAAATACCCCACGTAATACGATGTATTGCATTAGAAAACAACAAAAAACGATACTCTCATTAAAAATAGCATAGCATCCTGAGTTTCAGTTTCTTTCATGTGTTTCACTTGGCAATTGCCTTTTTTCAAAATATTTTATTATAGATTCCCTTAAAAGCATTATGGCGTCTCTAATTTGGTTATAGAATTTCTGAATTTCACCAAATTTGTATCGGTTGTAGGAGCTTATACTTGCATTACTATATGTTCAGCTTGCAAATAGAGGTTCCTAACTGAATTAGTAAGACACGATCCGCGATGATGAGTAGAAATTAGTCACGGCTTAGTTAATATTATTCATATCCAGTATTGATGATACCTATTTATCGCCATTGCCGGGTACCATTGCAGGTAGGACAATTACTGGAATTTGGCAAACGAGTTTCCCTTAGACCAAGCATTTTTATTTTCGTGATATCCTGTGTATACATTCCATGTGATATTTTCCTTATGTAGCTTTAATTTATTCTGTTCAGTTAACGGAAGAGTTTTTGCGCCCCAATATAACGGACGAATTTACTTTATAGTCCAGGCAAATTGCTTCAAAATTCGCCAAATAAACAAAAAAAGTACGAGACTCTTGAAAATTTGCTGAGTTATAGAAAAATATGTAACATTAAAGATTCCGATGAGTCCCGAGCAGCATAAAGTGTGCTCGAACAGCCATATTGGAAAAATTAGGGTAAAACGATTTTTCTATGGGGATGGTTGCTTATTAATGGAAATTTTATTCTAATAATGACTTTATATTGTTTAATGACGTGAACTGTCATCTTGTACGTCAAACAGTGCTCTACTAATATTTTCAATCAAATATGACAAATATAACTTCTATTCACCTCTTATTGACTCAATATTATACGGTAAGTATTTGATTATAGTTTCTTACACTTTTTTAATTGTCTCTCATTTATTATAGCTTCAATAGGACAAACTAAAAACCCACCTTGAACTGATCTTACTCTCCCTGATTCAATTTCACCTGCAAGACAGTACTCCTCCTGATATCCACAGCCCGGGTTCCCAGTTAGTCCTGCTGTGATGCACTGCTTACTGACAAACAGCTTTAAACTTGTCAAACCTTTGGTTGCTAGCAGGAATGGTCCCGTTGCACTTCACCAACGCTACTGTCACCTTCCAGACCTTCCCTCGTTTTGACGCCTTCACGGCAAGTTTGCTACTATCACAGATTATCCCTAATTAATATTCTTCTTCCTTAGCTCCTACTTTGGCAATCTCTGTCGTCAGTAACCAACAGAATCACCTGAGTCTAGTCGTTCCTCTGCTATCCTCTGTTGATAGATCCACACGTCCTCAGCACTCCCCCAACATATCCAGCAATCAACAACTTTTTAACCAATGTAACTTCTTATCAATTGTATTATTGAAAATAAACCAATTCCATCCAAATATTATTTGCTTCTTGCTTCTTCTGCTTGCTTGTATCTAGTTTAGTTATAGAATATTCCAAATTCTCTTCAGTAACTGTTATAATCTTTATTAAAATGTATTTTAATAACTTACATCTTAAAAATTAGGGTAACATTTCTAAGTCTTTATTAAAAGCGAAAAATCATATCAAAAGTACATTTTATTTCTGAGTTGTTATTTCTAATAATCATAATAAAGTCTCCTGAGATCCTATGTTACAATTATTCATGCCATCTACAAATTAAACTTATTTGAGTTCTACCTACTTCATCATATTATTTTAATAGAAATTGTATTTGTCATCTGTAATATGAGCATGTATTTACCTTATCACTTCAAAACCACTATAGAATACTCAAGTGCTATACCTTTCATCTTAATTTGCTTCAAATTCAAATTCTATTAATGACTTTCATTTAAACAGCCATTTTTAAAAAACTTTTCTAAGTTGATTGTATTAATCTTCCAAATTCTATTTTTACATTTATCTTCATTCAAAATTGCTCTTTATGTATCATAACATTATTTATAAAAAAAAATGTTTCTCAACATGTTTTAATTTTTCGCGCAGCTCTTCAGTTGATTGCCCCCATCTAGTCTTTGTCAGTTTATATTCTGAAAAAGTAGTGTCTATTATTCAACTGAAGATAGAACCCAACAAATACAAGATAAGGTCCAACAAAATCAAAACGTTTCAACAATAACACCGTACGCTTAAATACAGAAGCGCGTCGCACACATATCAGCGAGCCTGCATGGCGCAGTTAAATCTATCGACGATTGTATCCGCAGATGATGTAGATCGAATCCCTCTACGGTAATTTTTTAAAGCAAGTGTCAAGATATTGTTGGCTTTATTTTCCTTTGATTTTTAAAATTGTTTAGAGACTTGTGTGGGACGTTCAGAGTAAAACAATGTATTTAAATTGATAATTGATGTAATTTGCATAACCAAGTGTTTCGTTTTGTTGTATCAATATTGTAGGGCTCGTTACGATATTTTTAACCCTATATTTCTTTGATTTTTAAAATTGTTTAGTCACTTCCGTAGAAACGTCCAGAGTAAAACAATTTCAAGAAATGTCCTTTCCATGACGATTCTTCGAGTGTCACAACTTCCACTTCTTTTATTTACAAAAGATAAAAGTAATAATTTCCAGAGGTATAGCTCATGTTTTATCATTGGTGAAAATGAGACCTAACCGATGCAGATTAAAAATCAGAAATGGGACAGAATCATATACGTAGTATCTTTATAATGCGGGAGGAACTCGTTCAATTTGAATGCGTCCGTGGCGTAGATGCTCTACCACAAACTAGAGAAACTCCCTCAAATATTAGCCTGTATTTATTTATTTAGCGTATGGAATTTATACAATACGATATCACAGTATAAAAGATGACAAAAGAAACAAAGCCTGCGAGCGGCAGAGTTCAAACCCCAGCGGACTACATTTTTTTATTTTCAAATTGATCTAATTCGGGCGAGGGAAATTCGGTGTAAACCCCTTTACAGATTTTTCTCAGTGTATTAATGTAAACATTTTGTAGTACCTTTTACAACAGAATATTAAAGATCCATTATTTAAGTATATTTTCCTATAAGGTCATAGTTACAATAGTATGTTATGTTATTACGAGCAAAAATTATACTTCATGTGGCGTGACTGGTCGGTTTATCTGCCGAGCTTGCGAGGTAGATAAGTACAGCCGAGCCACATAAAAATACTTTTGCTCCGAATAGCATATAGTATTTTTTTCTTCAAACGTTTATTAGTATATTATGATACTAGTGTATAAGTACGCCTTTAAAGCCCGTGCGACGAGTTTAAGAGCACGACGCAAAGCCGAGTGTTTTTAACGTCGCTAGTGGAACCATAAGAGAAACGTCAAGGAGTTGTACGCGGTGGTTACAATGGGGTGGTAGACACACTATTGTAACCCTGGCCTTGTCAATTACATTCATGTTTTGTGCTTGTGTTTTATGGCCGTCCGTTATTAATAAAACTTGATTCTCCTTAGACGCCCCGGAAAATTTCAGAAAATGGTCAAACCATCTCTCAAATAATTCAAGTTGCATCCAGCCTGTTGGATGACAAACAGCAATTGTTTCTAGAGGTGCTCCATTTAGAAACTCAAGTTTTATGCGCACGAGTGGGATAATAAACATTGGAGGAATATAGCTACCTGCAGCATTCATACATATTACTGCACAATGTTCCTCGTTCAGCTGAAGTCAGTGTCCCAACTTGCTTTCGTCCCGTACTGCAATCACTTTGGATGGACATCCCTGAACGGTCGTGATTCCTGTCTCATCGACGTTATAGACTTTAGATGGTGGAAACATTTTTTGGTCTTGAACCGATTCCAACAGATCAAAATAAGAGTTGACATTTGTCAGATTGAAACTCGTGCTGCTGATGTAGCTTCAAGAATTCGAATTGAAAGATTATTTCTATTTATAAAAGCCCTTAACCATGTCCATCCTGCTATTTTCTTGTTGCAATTAAAATGGTGTTTTAGATTGTTTTTTTCGCAAGTTCAAATACGAGAAGACGAAGTGAATTTGTTGTTAAGCCAAATAACGTGCTGTCCATATTTTTAACGTAATTAACTAATTGTTGCTCTAACTGCTCTGAAAATGTAAGTTCCCTACTACCTAAACCTTTTGTGACTCCAACTGTTCTCTGGTTTTTGTCCTTAACTATACGTTCGAAAGTGTTTTTAGGAACATGATGCTGTTTAGCAGCTTTCAGGTAGCTACATTGGCCAGTTGTGACTAATTCTATATAGTAGGGCAGCTTATCATGAAAATGTGGACACATTGGACAAAGGCACCAATTTTTTTCCAGGTGCTACTTAGGTACTTAGCGTTCAATTTTTGATAGGAACCAATTCCTCCGTCGGCCATCTTGGATTTTATAACTGACATTTTGAAATATAAGTATATATTAATATCTCGGCTTCTAAATCACTTAGGATCACAAACTTGGTGTCTAAATATACATATTTGGGGTTAGGGAACACAACTACACAATTTTTAAATGTATCAGAATATATATTTCTTCACTAATATATTGAACTGAACCTTCAAGCATATTTTTATTAATCTGGTTTTAAATTACATATTTGCCCTATTATGTATTAGAATGTCAATAATTATTATTAGAAATAGCTCCTGCAATTTATTTTATTTTATCTAGTTACTTGATTTCTGAAAAATTTATGTTCTAATATTTTTAATCTGATTTGCGCAAGTCACAATACTTATGTCAACCAACTGTCAAAACAAATCTGAAATTCAAGTGACATATATGCAATCTTTACAACTGTAGACAACAATATTAAAAACACAGTAAGTAATTATTCCTTAATTAGTTCACCTTTTAATTGTCTTTATTTCGTTTCTAGTTATGACTTTAATAAGAAATCACCCACATTTAATTTGGTCCGCATAACGTTCCAGATGTCAACCTCCTTTTAACCTGCTACTCGACCCTCTCAAGCACCTTCCCGCAATGCACGGTTCACAGACAGACAAGACGTCCTAACCGTCCAAGATCAGCAAACTCCACCTTTTCTACAGCACTCAGCCAACAAAACAAACCTGCAGACATCCACTGGTTACAGAATCTGCCACCCTCCTAGAATGAGTTTTTTTTTCCCGATGATCCTCCTCTGGAAATCCTACTTAGCACCAAACAGCCCGACGCAATCCAATTCAATTAATATAATATGTCAAATGGACTTTTCCAATAAAATTGACCCATTCTATTTCTTCAATGATTCACTTTTGTAGACTAATTCTGCTATCGATTAGTTTTTACCACATACCAATAATCTTCATTAGTTAAGTTTTTGCTTTTTCTTATTATTTTAAAATTCCATTTTTATTCACCACATAGATTTTAAGTATACCCTTTTTTATTAGTCAAAACATTTTTCAATAAAAACAGGGTTATTTTAAATATTTTTAATCGTTCCAAATTCTTTTTACTACATTTTCAAAATTTGTTATTTTTTCATAATTAAAACAAATTACTTAACGATATCAAATCCCTTTTTATACACTCTAGTCTTAATATATTTCAGTTAAACCTAAATTTCTATTTTATTTCAAATTAAGTATTTGTCATTCGTTTAAAACTGTAATTTCTACAATATGATATTATTTTCAAATCCATCTGTTTTTCAAATAGCTAATTTCCATTCACATTCCCACCTTATACCTGAATAAATCCAAATTAGTTTTAACCATTGTAATCCCTTAATATTTTCTAAATTTAACTCTAACACCCATATGGTTGTATATCATTACAATATCTACCAATTACAAACTATTCGCCAATTAACTATTTTGTCCGATGTGTCCACATTTTCATGATAAGCTGCCTTACATAACACACTTAAAATGTCTTTTTCTATTTCTATGAACCAATAAAAAGAAATTACTTCCTCTATTCAGAACTCCTATACAAAAGATAAAGACAAAAGATAAGGGAAAAATATCATTACTTAAGACTGATGTTTCTCTGTTCTCTCAACTGTACATACTGATGTAGCATAGGAAAAGTGACTACATTCTTCAGCCATGAGAATAATCATTCACTATCTGACAATGGAAATCTCCGCTTCGGAAAGAAGTCTGATCTTATTAACATTTTAGGGTGTTAGGAGTGTGTAAAGGAAGGAACAAGCTCCCATTTAAGTGGGCCAATTTCTTAAAAGACCCCACCAACAAACAAAAACTTTTTGCATTCCTTTCAAACAAAATTGGCAAGTGTTGAACGTCCATGCCACCATGTGACCATTAGGAAGTGGACACCAGGCTGATTATTCACTTACAGGATGCACTTTTAAATTGCTGTAGTGACTGTATGGTGCGTACGATTGACACGGACGTAGTGGTGATCCTCATTGGCAAGTTCCATCACCGGATGACCTTGTGTGCAGATGTGAAGATTTCTGTTGCTTTTGGTACAGGCAAAACATTTACTTATTTAACATTAATGCTATCTACGAGAAGCTGGGTGTAGAGAAATCCCAAGCCTTCCCTGTATTCCACAGTTTCACGGGATGTGATACCACATTACCATTTTTTAGAAGAGGCAAGAAATCTGCGTGAGAGGGATGGAATTGTTATCCTCAAGTAACACATGCCTTTACCAACATGGCACTCCACCCTTACACAGAACGTGATATTGATAATGACAATTTTAAACTATTAGAACGCTTCACCGTGATCTTGTATGATAAGAACTGTGATTTAGACAATGTGAATGAGACCAGGAAGGAATTGTTTTGTCAGAAGAGTAAGTCAATGGAGAAACTTCTGCCAACGAAGGATACACTACTTCAACACTTCAAGCGGCCTGCATATCAGGCAGGAGTATGGTGTACCAGTGAGCTGAGTCAACAGCATACTCTTAATCCAGAAGACTGGGTCTGGACTCAGAAAGTAGACAGTGCCTGGTGGATTCCTGTATGGAAATAATATAAAATCTTAGTTACTTCTTTAGTTTTTTTATTATTTAACGAAAAGTAATATGTTTGCATAATTTGTACGTTTTTTATGCAAAGCGCTTTTTCTTTATCCAATTTGTTCTATAAAATCTCCTCATTTAGACAACTGTAAAAAAACATTTACAGGATTTTTATAGCAGTAATTTATTAACAGGGCTAGATTAGAGGTTCTAGAAGCAATTGAAATATATATTAATGAGAACTGAAAGATACTTCTCCTAAAAAGCGATTTGCATAAAAAACGTAAAAATTATGCAAACTACTTTTCGATAAATAATAAAAAATCTAAAGAAGTAATTAACATTTTATATAATTTTTTCCATTTGCCGTCACAAAATAAAAAATTTAAAAATTAATTTTAGCTAAAGTTAAAAAAATTGAGATTGTTCAGTTAGCTAA
Organism: Agriotes lineatus; assembly: GCA_940337035.1. Classification (NCBI taxonomy): domain Eukaryota; kingdom Metazoa; phylum Arthropoda; class Insecta; order Coleoptera; family Elateridae; genus Agriotes; species Agriotes lineatus. The sequence goes on along the minus strand of OW679194.1, from coordinate 67,289,642 downwards.
AAATAACACACTGTAAAAGAACTCATTGAAATATTACTTAATTTCCGAAAAATAGCACTTTTTGGATTTTGACAATTTCGGAAAACTCCATTTTCTAAATAAGTAAACATCACTCGGTATATATGATAGGACCTAAATAGGTTTTTAAACAAACACAAATTATTGATGTAAAAAGTTGTTTTGAAAAATCAAAAATAAAACATTTTCGCATATTATGCCGACTTTGTATATTGGTGAATAAATTTATAGTCTGATAGATTTAAAATTACGTGGTTATATTCCCTGACCCTAATTATGTATTATTATGATACACATAGGTCACTTATTAAAAAAAATAAAAGAAATAAATTTGGAAGATTAATACAATCAAATTTAGAAAATTTTGAATAAGATTGTTGGTTACGTTGAATTGAGTAATCGACATTAAATTTGAGACAATTTATAATTAATTTTGTTAAGTTATAGCAATTGAGTATTCAATCAGGGTGGTGAAAGTTAGTATGAAAGATAAGATAATGTTATCATGTGACAAATATGCTTGCTACTAGAATATAGCATGTAGTAGGTAAAACATTTTATTTTAAAAAGGAGTGCTTAATAATTGTTACTAGCATAATTTTAAAATTTGTTTAAGATAGTGATAATAACAAACTCATAAAATGTAGACATATTTTTGGAAAAAATAATTTTGTATTAATAAAAACTGGAAATTTAACCTTTATTTGTATAAATAATTTGGTTGAATACAAATAAAAGGTTTTTAACAAATCTGCGAGGTGAAATTAAGTAAAAATATAATTATGAAATGATACAAGTGTGGGGTAGTCATTGAAAAGATAATAGAATATGGTTTAATTAGATGCAAGTAAGAAGAATAAAATAATATTGAATTAGAATTGGATGATTTAATACATACAAGGACTAAGTTATACTTATTACTGGATTTGGTGATTATACGGAGGACGGATCAATCATTTGAAGGGAGTTGCCAGTGTAGCTGAATTGATTTGGGTTGGTTACTACAAGGTAGGAGCTGAGGACAATGGGAAATTAGTTTGGATACTATCTGTTAGTGGAAACTTACCAGGAGGCTGTTCGATTTACGGTAACGTGCAGGAGCCTGGGGTTTCAACGTGTTCAAGTTGTTTGGAGGAGTATCAAGGTTCAGCTGTTAATGAGCTTAGCTGTGAACGTCAGGAGCAGTGGTGTTAAATGTGAATAAAAGTGAAATAAGTGAAAATCAGGTTGGTTTTTAATTAGTCCTATAGAAGCATATTGAATAAATGACAATTAAACACCTGAAATAAATATAACACAATACTTACTTTAGTGAATTGAGTCTTTGATTTGTGAGTAGAAAGAATATTTGTCATTTTGATTTGATTATTGTTTGATAGTTGATAAAAGTTAAACTGACATTTAGTAGCAGTCAATAGTTGAAAATTAATATAAAATTAGCATATTAAAAAACAGATAACTAGATTAACGACCCACACCCTATTAAGAGTATCAAATTGCATTAAGTAATATTAAAGTAAATAAATATAGGACTTAAATGAAGAGAGATGCAACCATTCCAGTATATTTAGACACCAGGTTTGTGGTCCTAAGTAATTTAGAAGCCGAGATATGGATAATATATATATAAAATGACCCCTATAAAATCCAAGATGGCGGACGGAGAAGTTGGTTCCTATCAATAATTGAACGCTAAGCACCTAACTGGAAAAAATTGGTGCTTTTGTCCGGTGTGTCAGCATTAACGCGAAATTCGACTTTAAGCCCACTAATAGCTTTGAACATCGAATCTTTACTCCAGCTCTGACGCCTAGTGCTTCCTTTATATCTCGACATTGTTATTTTGGACACCTGGAGAAATTTCAATTTATGTTACAAAAATTAAACAACGGGATAGTTGGTATCCCATTTTAGAGAAGACCGCATGTGTGAATATTGAAAATAACTGACCTAACCTCTATAACAAAATCAAGTTTAAACTAAGCTGAAAGTGTTCGTTTATGTACTAACTAACAGTATAAAAATAATAATCACGTTCTATTAACTATTAAGAGCACAATTCTTCGTAAACTCAGATTCTTATAAGGAAAATTGCAAAAATGAAAAATCTTAAATACTTCACGAAATAAACTGCACAGCTAAGGCGTATTTTAAAGCAGAAATAATTAGATGGCGCTGAATGTAACTTTCAAAATTCGTGGCATCCCGTTTTATCTGAGTATCCCATTTCAGCCGTGCTTCCCCTAATGCTGCCTACCGTTAGACCTGTTGGCCCGTGAAAGATATTTTCTTTCTCTTCTATCACCCATATCCTCCACTCGGGTACGCGCCTTCTAGGGGAATGGAGGCTACTCCGAGGGAGCTGTTAGATACTTTTTAAGTTTTCCCGTTGAAAAGCTTATTAATCTGGTAGGTATTATTGTCGTTACTGTTCTCATGTTTTCTAAATTTGCCAATTGTTGCGAAATTGATTTTCCGCTTACAATCTCAGATTATTATTTCAAGGTCTCTTTCCGGTAATTTTTAAAAAACTTCTCCACGCGTTTATAGAAATCTATTTTGGTTTCGTCGTCCTTATCCCCTGTCGGGGCATGTATATCTATTATACTTAAGCTTTTATTTTCCCTTTTTACCTGTAAATACGCCATTATTGCTGTTGCGGGTAGAAATCTTAACACCAGGTTTTTGTATAAAAAAAATCTCTTAGAAGTTTTTGTTTGCCCACCACTAATCAAAAATGCACACAAGGTGTCAATTTGAAAACCTACAGTGTGTTATATATCTAGAAGTAAAAAGATATTTAAAATTTATAGAAACCGTTTCTACATATGAAGGGGGAATCATTATGACTCAGAAGGCAACCTTCCCCATTCAACCTTCTGGGCTCAAGCTACCCCAACAAAAATAATGCTAAAACCCATCTTATGATATCTTATTGAAACCTCTTAAAAATGCTATTCAACAGTAGTAATTTTTTTTTACCTTTTTCGTTTCGTAAACACTATAGTTATTTACTATACAAGTATTGTTATGTGCATATTACGCACTAGAGAAAAGTTTGGCTCACGAATCCGTAGGTCGTGTGGACAAATTTTCTCATGTGGTTAATACCTCGTAACACTACGCGTGCAATACTAAATTTATTCCACACCTCTCTATAAACTCACGCGAAGCATCAAAACCAAAATATTTGTTTTGAAATCACAGTACCTACGTCTTTGTTTTAACCTTTTCGGTTGCCAGGTGACATCAAAATGGCATAAACATTATTGCGTTAACCAAAACTTACTAGTTGAATTGTAGTAATCAAAAAGTCACTTGTGTGTACGTAATATTCATATTGCGATTGTTAAAATCGCTGTAGTTATGGGGCGTTTATTGGGCGGTATTGCATAATAGCTATTTGTGCAACAAGTGCTAAAAGTGGATGTTTATGCACGTGTTTGCACATAATATATTTCTACAGCCTTAAATTTATTGTTTTTAATCCATAAATAGCGATTTAACGTAGGTTTGCATTTATGACAGTTATAATTTATGTTATAGTAAAAAATGGCCTTGACGGCACAGGTGACTGTTTCTGCAGCCGGTAGCTATCAAAGTTAGTTTTCAAATGTAATTATAATAGTACACATTTGACTTTATTCATTACATAATGCTTAAATTATTTTAAAAAACAATTTAGCTCGAACGAAAGAAATAACTAGAATAACTTTATCACCTCACTTCCAGTTCAAAATCCTAACTTCAACATCAGCTGTTTACTTTTAGCCCACTTCCAGTTCAAAATTCTAACTTCAACATCAGCTGTTTTATAAAACGTAATTTTTAGTGAAACAAGCTGGACGTGACTAAGGTATAAAAAATGTCTGTAGACCATTTCTACAATAGAGAAAACTATTATGACTCATAAAGTAACCTCCCTATGCAACCCCCTGAGCTCTAGCTACCCCAACTAAAATATTTCAAATGGTAACACTCACCATGTGATATCTAATTAGAAAGTTTTTTAAAAATTCTAGGACTTGGCATAAGTCTATCAGAAATGTGTTGAACCAGCACAAACTCCGTCTCCACAAAGGTGTAGTTACGCAAAAACTGGCGATGCTGATCCAGATAAGCGGAATGAGTTGTGTGAAATTATGATCAATAATATTACTACTGAGCCCAACCCACTGAAAAAAGTTTGTTTTTCCAACGAGTGCGCTTTTAAGTGAGCGGTAATGTCACCAAACAAAATTACCGTTATTGGAGCAGTGGAAATTCTCATCTTATCAGAAAATGGCTTACTGAGTTTTCTGAAACAAATAATGTTTAGGCAAGGATCTATGGCGATTCGATTATTGTTCCAATGAAATTTGAATGGTGAAATCTATCTTGTTAGATGAAACAATACAACCCCTCATAATTGACGAACTAGAAGGTCAAAGCGATGAGCATGGAGAATGGGCTTTCAAAAATTTCATCCATTTCCAGCAAGATGGGGCGCCTCCTCATTGTGCAGTCTCTGTACGGGCCTGACTAGACCAAAATTATCCAGGACAGTGGATTGGTAGAAAAAGACCACTAGAATGGTCCCCATGACTTCCAGATTTGACACTATTAGACTTCTTTTTATGGGATCACCTAAAATATGTTGTCTACAAAACACAGCTTCAGAGCATTGAACAACTGTGACAAGGAATAGTTCAGAAATGCCGAGCTATTCCAAGCCAAACCTTCGAAAATGTTTGAGGATAATTTGAAAGTAGAATCTACACTTGCCTACAGAATAATGGTAATCATTCTGAACATTTAATCTAATATTTTTAATTGTAAATTAAAACGACTGGTTTTGAGTTGTATTTTTTAAGTTCTGCTAAACTAATCAGGTAAAAAAATGTTTGCTACTGCTAAATGGCATTTTCTAAGAGCTTTCCAAAGAGATATCAGAAGTTGGCATTATAACTTTTTTTGGGGTAGCTAGAGTCCAGGGGGTTCTGTTTATAAACGAATACTTCTTTTAATTTCACTAACTAATTTATTAAATATTAAAAACAAGTTTATAGAATACAACTTCGAAGGGACGACCGCATAGTTGGGCAGTTCGCCCTGATCTCTGTCGCTCCGCTCGTCCATCCCGGGTGGCTGCTACGGATGTCCTGCTTGTACTTCATTGCCAAACAGAAATTGCATTTTACACAAATAACGAAATAAACAGGTTCACTGGGGAAGGTTACCTTATGAGTCATGATGATCCTCTCTCCATGTTGTAGAAACGGTTTCTATAAATTTTAAATATCTTTTTACATCCAGAAATATACCACAATTTTTGAAATTGACACCTTGTATACTGTAGTTGTCCTTTTGTTTTGTTTCCTTGTTAGGACAACCGTGGTTTTTAGGACTTGTTATGACGTCGCGTATTTCCCCGTACTGACATCTTCAAATTTACGCGTGTTCTCGCTCCATCCCGAGCGAACTCAGAGGCAAATTGCGACAACCACCGCCACCTGTTGCGCATCGCAAACCCATTGCGAAGCCCACTACTAAACCATTTGGTTCTAGGTCGACCCCTAGGAATCATTACTAGAACCTTCAAAAGAGGGATTCAGTATTTAGTTTTCTTCGGAAAGCACGTTGCGTGAGCGTTTTCGGTGCACATTGCGTAAGCGTGTTTTATTCCTATACTGGAGGCCCATTGTCTGATGATTCACTTGTCTACATGGTTAAAGTCATGTATGATGATTGCACCACTTGACGCAATCCGGTTTTTCTGTATGAGTTAGAGAGAGAAAAATAAGTAACGTTTTGCAGATGCATTCTCGACCTCATGTTATTAACACATTGAAATACATAGTTGGTGACCGCAAAAAAACTCTGTTCTGGAGGTGGACCTTTATGCTCGGGAGCTGCGTAGTTAAGTGCTCATCACTCTCGTCGAAACAGTGAATTTGTGTGAAAATAATACTCTATTCTGAGCGGATTTGTTGTGAGAGTTGTGTTCGAGCAAATATACAGGGTGGGTCAGCGTTGAACGATCGAAGTGTTTTATTCTCAAGACTCCAAAACTTGCACAGCAAGAATTCTATTACGCATCAGCTGTTATGAATTTGTTGGCCATCCCCTTTGATCCCGTCGTTCGCCAGCAGATAAAACCAGCTCCATGGTGAGATATTATACCTGTTGTCAGAGATGGTAAAACTATGAAATCTTATGGTGATTATGCCTAAAGTGAAACGTCCAAATTGACATTGATATAACGTCGCTTTGTGTTTTAAGTTTAGGGAAACGTTAGATATTTTAACGGCATGTTCTAAATTAGACGCCCACATTTGTCGTCTGTTTACCACTGTAAACCATTAACACAGTGAGTTGTTAACTTTCTTTCTTGTTGTGATTCAGATAATTGTTCTAAATGTTTACTAACCCCTACATAAGTTATGTCATCATTCATGTTAATATTTGTGTGAACATTCAGATCCAATAGTACGTATCCATTTAAACTATTTTATGCCATTTTTATTTGTGTTTATCTATCTATATGTATGAAACATTGTCTTTGTGTTGTGTGTTATTTATTATACAGTACCCAGGAAATTGAGAGGAGATCGCCAAGAATAGGTGAAACTTTCTGCAGCTGTGGAATGTCTGCCATGGGCACCGAAGCGAAGTAACGGCATTTGGATTTCACATTTAGGCCAAGTCCAAGTTAGATTGATTACTAGTCAGCAATTTCCGAGGCGCCCATTTGTTTTTCCCATTTTCTTTGTCGTAATGAACATCCTTTGTGACAGCATCTCGCCCTAAGCTGTGCCGTGTCGAAACGAACCCCCCCTCCACTGAGTTTTTAGCCGGACAACAGCCTGTGGAGGCGCAATTAGGGTGAGCTTTGCTTTTTAGTTCAGTCAAGTGTCTTAACGACCAGTTTATACCGTAACATCCTGAAGCTCTGTTATTTTTATTTTATACCTTTTCGTTTCAGCTTCAACTTTTTTGCATAGTCACATCCATTTCCTTAGCTACTTTCTTTAGTTGTTTTCGTTTCTTTTTTAGTTTTTGCACTCTGTCTTTGGCGGGTTAGCAGCTTAAGCTTCCTCGTCCCATGCATATGTATCGTTATTAATCATAGGTTTTCGATAGTAAATTTTTATGTTACTCCTGCTTCTTCCCTTGCTGCAGCTTCAATTTTAGTTTGTATTCTAACCCAATCTTTGTAAAGTCATTTTCAATAATTATTTTAGCACCTTGCTATTATTTTTCTTCTACTTCACTTCCATTTTCTGGTCCCATTTTTCTGTTTTTGCAGTTATAACCTTCAACTCCTAGTGTTTCTCTTAGCTGTACTCCTTTCATTTTGAAACCATTTTTCGGCTTCGCTCAAATGTTTTCTCCATATACCAATTACTTCAGGACTAGGCTGTATATTGTTTTCGAATAATAATCAAATTGTATTTCGAATTATTTCAATTTATTAGTTCGCTCATTTCGTACCGATTCTGGAAAACCCCACAAACATTCGCTGGTTTATCTCAAAGGCCCAGCTTGCAGCTGTTCACATTTCGATTGTCCGAACCCGGAGGCATTATATTTTCGTTCTTCAAACAAGCTACTGGCTTGCGAGAATTTTCTTCGTGCTAATTACGCCACGATGATTGTGTTTGAAAGCTGATAATTGAAATCAGGTACGATGGGTTTTTCTTTCTGTTCTGGAACTCACAAGTTTTCACCAGGAATTATTTTGTATCCGGAAATCTTCTCCTGGAAATTTTACCTGGAAGTAACCATTTTCGCCTGATCATTTTACACTTGGAGGCCAGCTTCCCGTCACAATTTTAAACGGCCGTCAGCTACCTTCAGCGTCGATGCTGCAACCTGGTATGCTTTTGGTCAAGCCGCCGCATCGCGTTAAGAATCCTGTGTAGCATCCCCTCGACTGCACTGCCACTTAAGGAGTACAGGAAGCCGGAGGTTAGTGGTTTCGGTTGTTAGTACAGCTACGTTAATTGTGAACAGTTGCCGTGCTTTTCAAGCATACCCTGGTTGGTTATACCAGTACTTCAATTTGTTTTCCATTGAGTAGAACATTCACTGTTATTTAATTAAAGATAGCTTTGAATTTTTATGTGCACTTTACGTATTTTTTGTGAAAGGAGCACCCACGTGTTTTACTTACAACAGCCTAGACAGAAATGAGTTTATATAAATGACAGCGATATGCATATCACTCGATTTACCCTGCTATTTCAATTAATTTAGCGACCCACAAAGGGGTTATTTGTATTAAGGCGTGTGGCAACCTTTAGTTTTTTTGCTTGTATTATTGCAAATTTTGAATAAACTCCATATTGCGTAAATCACAGTTATTGACTGCAACATTATTTAATATTTAATAAGCTCTGATTACTTGTAGTTCATTTATTTTTAATCGAAACCATCTGGTTTCTGGCGCCCAAAAAAAATTTTTTTAAGACTTTACAGGGATGCATAGCTAGTGATTTGAACCCACGATCATATTGCCGATTGAGTTAGCTCTGCCATCGCGGTAAGTGTACGAAATTTTTCAGAGCTTCCGTGTTGTACGCGCAGCAAGAAGGTTAATCTGCGGTTTTGGCTACCATCGTTAATGATTTAATTAATTAACCGCAGGTCAGTTTCTTTGTTGTGTTAATTTGCCCTTGTGTCCTTGGAAGTTTGGCGAAACCTCTTTGTGGCATTTTATTAAAAAATCTAATTTAGGAACGTTTCGGGAAACGAATGTTTTTCAATGAGAAAACAAGTAGTCATTTAAAAATCAACAGGTGAACTTAGCTTTTTTCCTAAATTAATTTGATTCTTATTTTAGGCATTCTTTTTCTCTTTTCCTCTCTGATTTTCCGGCTTTTTTATAGTTTCTCCAGTCTTCCTAAACGGTATTCTTTTTTATATTTGTTCATTTTCTTACTTCGTATACCCTTCTTTCAAATTTTATCATCTTCGTTTAGGATTTTTAATTCTCAAATTCTTCATGTTTCTCTTGGTATTTTGCTTCAGTTTGTTATAGTCCGAAGATGTCGATTCAAATTTGCACCCGATTTTGATGTACGTTCGGCAACCATGCAAAAGTATCTTAGGACAGTTTGTTACCCTTTGTAAACATGGCAATATATTTATTTAATACTGTCAGTGTAAGGTTGGCATTTGATATTTTGCATGAGCCAAGTTGATACAGCTTAAAAATCCCTAAAACCAGCAGCCATAAAGCTTGGTCCAGATACTTTTGCATACAATGGCACTTCAGGTTGTCTAATTAGCTTTTAGTTACTTGGTTTTGCGTTGACGCTCGTTTCTTTTGAAAACCTTCCGTTCCAGCTTTAGAATGGGGCTATTTCCGGCCTCCATTTCCTTTTGAGTAATTTTGATTATTCTAGTTTTAGCTTTTAGAGCTATGCGACGTGTTTGTTCCGGATCTTCCTTTTGGTACCACTTTGTGGACGGATTTTCTCCAGACGAAATTGTGGAACAATATAGGACACATTTTTTTATTGGTTGCCTGAATTGCTGTACAGTTACCTTAAGACGTGATTAGTATTTCCGAACTTAAGCAACTGTTGGAATCCTGCAAACCAATGCATCCTTTCTTTTTTCTTTTCTTTTCTCCTCTCTTTCCCTCTTCGTAGCATTTGTGATTTTATGTTCCTGCTCTGATATGTCTAGGAGGGTCTCAAGTTCACCGTGCTACTTGTCAAAAATCCGTTGATATGTGAACTGGTTTTACGTCGCAGTTCTACCTACCTGAATTCCTGAGATAGCCAGTCGTCTTGGTATTTTCCAGCACATGCTGCAACTATTTACACCTCGCCCAGCCTTTTTAGAAAAGGGGGATTGCGCTACTCTTTATAGTTTCAAATACCAACGGACATTCAGATACAAAATTTTATTAAATTTATATTGACGCGACTGTCACTCAACAGACGAAGTGTAAATAATTGGAAAAATAGTCATGTTATTAACGTCCATGGTTGAGTCTAGTTGACATAGTCGGGAAAATGTGGACTAGGGTAAATTGAAAATAATTGGTTAAACAAATTATACAATAACAGCATAAGACTTTTCACACACATTTTTATAGATATTTTCCAATTTCTCCTATTAGTTCAAAAGCTTGCTCAGTGTCTTCTAAGCTTAGACGAGCTGTAAGATAAGAACTGGTGTTATTCATATTTTTCAGTGTATGAAAGTAATCGTTTCCAAAAATGTACTGTTGACGTTTGACACTAGCCGTTGTCGTTTTTTCTTGGGTATTTATTATCTCTTTATAGCCTGTCTAACGTCGCAGCTTGGCTGCTCCGTATGGTTCAGTGGAGAGTGTCACGGTAAGTTGTTGAACCTGGCGTCTATAACAATCAGTTTACTTCTGCTAATGACAATTAGTTTAAACTTTGCCCATAACATATATTTTATTATTTAGTGAGAGCAGTATGTAGTTTCAGCACTGTCGGTTATGATACAGCACATCTAATTAAGTCACGTTGCTTGGGCGTGCTGAATTGACAATGCAAAATCGCACTATTATGTTTACAGGCGTAGACTTAGTTTAGTGTATAAATTTAGAATTTATTTTTGAATAAACCAATTCTGTCTTAACCACAGCTGTGTTCACATAGTAGGCCTGGCTTTCCTTCTCACAAATGTTAAAATCATAAGTATCCAATTATAAAATTTCGTTACATTTAGTACCTGCTAAACTTACTAATCTGAGCCTCCCAGTCAACACAAACTATATATCCCTAAGTCACTTACTAAAGTGATTTTCGACAAAATTTGGTAAGTTTATTATGCATTCGTTATGCTCATGGCCCCCTCTTAGGCATTATGGCTTGATGTTGGAAATATTGTTAACGGCGTTGGTACTGGACACTTTCGCTTATTGTTACCCAAAACTTCGGTAACAAATTCTTTTTTCACAATATCTTCTTAATGTTTCCATTATCTTAGTCGTTTTCAATGCATCAAATTGACTAACTTGCTTCTCAACTGTTTCTTTTTCTAACCCTTATCCCTTAGTATCTACTAATGTTATGTGTATTTGTTTGAATGGTTGTAATTTCTGTTTAACACTTTAGATTAATTTCGTACGTGTAACGTTTATTGTAATATTTTTGTTGGTTTTTTATTAAAAGTGCAGTGTCATACATGGACTTTGTTCAGCAACAATGCCACTTCGAATTCACCAAATGCAGTTGATTACTTCGACAATGTGTGCAAAATTTAAAATAATTACTTCTAGGTAGGTCTCTACCTACTTTCCCGAGCCGTTCAGTCCTGTTGTACAGTTTCCAATTGAAAATTTTTCACAGGCGCGACTTTCCAAACTTGCTAACAGAGGGAGAACCAAAAAACGGCCGCTAGAAGTGAGTAATTGTGATTTCTAAGTGCAGTTTCTTGTAAACAACGCTTCCTAGAGCAGTGCCCACTTTCGCACATTCCCATCCGAAATGGCATAAATCCTCGGCCTCTACGAAAGCGACGATTAACGTGATTTAATCAGAGTGAGCGAAGTTTTCACCGTGTTTCTGAGTCATTAGCGGAGTTTTATGACAGCTTACCTTGACGTAGGCGCAAGAACACCTAATATTACTCCACTTACCATTATTATTTGTCACGGTTAAGTAACTGCAGTAATTGATAATTATTTCTGGCGCCAGCGCTAATTCCCTCCTTGTGCTCTTTTTAGTGCCTTTAAATCGAGCTTGGAGTGTTCCTTTTGCTGCGATATGAAGTTTACGTAATGGCGGTAGACTTCGGCGCAGATCATTAATTTGTCTGGTAATTACTCTGTGTTATTCAGTGTACAATTGGTATTATTAATTGTTTTTGCATAGAATGCCTATCAATCACGTGGAGCGCTAATTAAATACATCGCTTGTACATGCAGGTATTCATCCATATTCATTTGAAAAGCAATCCTTTCGCAAGAAATAACAACGAGTACAAATTAACATTTTATTTTTTTAAATTTTGCATATGTACAGTTCGATTAATGTAAGAAAGGTTCTCCTAAACTAACTCACACTACAAAAATACTATTTACACTAATCTACAATCGTTTAGTAAACTCCAGCAAAGCTGATCGAAAAATAGCCGATTTTGGTCGCCGTCAACTCTAACGTGAACCATTAACTTAGCACTACGTCTTCGAGTAAAAAAATACACTTCGATTTTGAGATCGTCGATTATACGTACCTCTATTATATTCAGGGTTAGTCCTAACCAGTACTGTACAAACTCTTAATTATACGTATTAACAGAGCTACGCTAGTCTCTAATAAATATAAATTTCGATAAAATCAATTCGTATATCACAATTTCATCAGGCGGTTTCCTAAAGTCTAAGTTCTGCTACGTCAACCACATAAAATACGGCCTTACGGTTACTTAACAAACGAGGAACTTCATTTATGGAAACGATTTTGTACCTAAGCTTACGCCGACTTATATACTAAGGGACGGGCGCTTTTTCCGGTCTCCCTTAGAGTTCTTGCCGAAGATGTTACCCAGCACCTTCGACACGCTGTTTACCCCCAGTTTTCGGCGGATGGGCAGCGCCTTCAAGAGTTGCACGGACTTGGCCTCCCTCAGGAGCGACTGGAATGCCAGGGACACCCCTGCGAAGTTCTCAGCCGCGCTCACCTCATAGAACTGGCAGCCGTACTGCAGGGACAGCTCTTGCCCGTCGTCCACGCAGATTTGTCTGGAAAAGAAAGTGTTTGTTAATAAGGCAAATGAGTGTAGCTAGCTCAATAGAAGAGCCTTGGAAAAGTCGGTTTCAAATCTGGACGGCGTGGCGGCGCTAGCCGCCATAAAAACCTAGTGCTGCAACCCAATATACAATTCTCTAACCGTGGGATCTTAATGCATACACTTCCTCAAAGAGCAGACGTTGCTGCCTCGATAATGGACATGTAACAACTGACTATGAATAGGTTGAAATATTCCGCCTCACCCTTTCCATAGATCCGATATACTTCAAAATTTGATTTATTAATTTATATATAACTTTTAAGTGGCCTTATTCTAATTAAAACAATTTGGGAATTTTTCAAATTCAATTGTAAATGAAGAAGTTGCTGAAGAAAAGATTTCTAATGTGCCACCAATTTCGGGGTCTATAATTATTTTACTACGAACAGCAAACAATTTTAGACCCAAGCCCCACACCAAAATGTCTCAATCCCTCAAACCAGCTTCAAATCGTACCAAACAGACGTTCAGGCTACATGGATATACCAGCTACAGTAAAGACGCCAAAGTCTTTTACAACTGATGAGTCCATTAGTTTACGAGAACTCTTAAACTCATTAAAGTACTATGTATATCCTCAATAGCTTCTTGCATTAGCCATACATAAAACCATAGCAAACATGAAGAGGATTATATTAATTAACGACAATAAATACAATACAAAGTGTTGCATCAGTTAATTTCAGCGCTTGTATAAATCACAAATGCGACCCACGCTACAGGCGAAAGCCACAAATACAGCCAACTCTACTGTTGCCACTGATTATAGGAGTTTAGCTAGCACATAACCAAATTCAATATTTAAATAAGTAACAGATCTCAGTGCATATTAAATTAGTGGTGATTACAAATTTACGATGATGCCGCAGGTCGAATATAGCAGAAAGGCGACAATAATAGTATGCCACCATGCACGAGGAAATTTAGAATGTTCCATAAATGCGGCAGTAATTATTGACAAACTCGGAGATGATGCAACACTAGTCGGTGATTTCAATCTTTTGGTGCGATTAATGTACAGATGCGTTTTTAACTTCTAAACCTAAGGTCGTATCTCTAACACGGTCATCAACACGAGGCGACGTTGACAAAACAAACGGACTGCATAATTAGCCACCTGTGCAAGTGGGGGCACAGCAAGGACTCTCAGCAACAATTAATAACCGAAAAACTGCAGAGGGGTCCTCAAGGACTCAGCAACAAACGGAAAACTCAGCAATGATTACAAATTCGGTTACAAAATTATAGCCCAGCTGCTCATACTTTAACGCTTCCAAGTCGGTACTGAAATCTGCGAAACACGAGTGCCTAATTAAATAAAGAAGACTAGTGAAAGCAAACATATAACTTCAGCTTACAGCTCCAAGACTAAATCGCAACGCCGGAAAAATCCGCAAGCAAATGCGATGGGTAATTAAGGCCAATATATCTTCGATACATCAACCATACAAATCAGCAGTGAGGTGAGTGACTTAGGATACTATTATTGACCTCGTAAGTCACTATAAACTGGCCATAAATTAAGGCAAATGTTAATAGAAAGTATAACAAGTGAGATCAAGTCAGAAACGCTTGCAGAAGAGATCGAAGAACAAGAAAGCATCGCCACACGTGCGCGGGGACAATTGAATGATAATTGGCCCAGCTAAGCATTACAACGGATCGATAATCTATCTCCCACGATTAAAGGCCGTTCAAAACGAGTTGGGAGACCTCAATGACTGTACAAAGTTGAGCTTTTCGGACAGGAGCACCAAAATGCATAAAAATAAGGATGCAATTAATGGGCCATTACAGCGTAACGCTCTTTTCCCGCAATCAATGTCTTTAGTGAAGAAAACGCTCGGTAACAAAACAACTTGCAAGATCGGATGATTGACGAGTTTTCAAAATAATGTACAAAATAATTTAAAATATGTGTATGTTTCCAGCACGACTGATACAGCCAAATAAACACTACGTACCACACAGGCTTATCGTTGTATTATAAATGAGAAGGTGACAACATAACTATGCCCGATTTCGGACGAAGTAGGCTCGATCGGTGACAATGAAAACGTGATGTGAATTAATAATCGACCTATGTTTCAATTTTCAAAGCCAAGGATGATTTTACTTTCGTTTGCTCACATGTTACATAAAATTTTCTGCTGTTTACTGCAATTTACTTATTTTGTTCAGCACGTACATGAACGCCTTTAGCATTCAAGCTAAAGTGTAACTTTCAAAACAGTTTAACTTGTATTAAATTCAACAGTTTTCAGCAGCGGCGCAAGAACTACTGAAATCATGGGGGGGCAAAACATTTTTTTGAATGGTTTCACATGACTAAGCTTTATGTTCGACTGTTCCAAAAACACTTTATTATTTAGCGTCCATAAAGTGCCACTTTAGTCCACCTGTGCTGTTAAAATCAGGAAAGAAGATTGTATTATGTTACTGACAACTTTACAAATAATAGAAAGAAATTCATCTTTAATACCTTACGGTAATACGCAATTAACCTAGAAGAAGCGCACTTGGAAACTATCAAATGTTTGAATAGCAACTTGAATTTTCTGTGTGTAATATAAATGATATTGCAGATAAAATAATATCTTCTGCAGTGCAGTCGAACGTAAAGCTTTGCATGCAGCTCGTACATAATCAAACCTTATTTGACTTGTCCTCTTTACCGCTACGCTACGCTCGCTCTGCATAAAATACTCCAAGAAAGCCCTACATTTATATACTTGATACATAAATAACTATAATAGTTACAATTAAGCTAAAATGCTTTTTTCTCGATTCCGTCTATTTCTCTGTCTGCCTGTTGGCGGTATAGCTCAACAACTATTTGTTGGAGGAAGGCAATATTTTGCATGCAGATGATATAGCTACTTGGCATAAAACCGAAAACATCTCAGAGTAATACAAGGTGAGCACCTTAAAAAAATTAAATTTTGTTTATTTTAGCTTTAACTGAGAAATAGATAAACGTAATAATTTGTACATAGCTCAGGCTTTATCATTGTCAAAAATAAGACCTAGCAGATACAGGGTAAACATCACAAGTGGGACAGAATAATATGGTGTCTTTCTGACGCAGCAGAAACTCGGCTCGAAATATTCGCCTGGAAGCGAAAATTGATGTAATTCACATTTTTTGCAAATGGATGTAATTCGTGCGAGGGAAGTTCAGTGTAAACCCCTTTACAGATTTTTTTCATATGGAAATGCAATCTAGGGAAACCATTGAAAACAAACATTGTCACTGCATTGCATTGTGTTGGTACATAAACTTGTGGTTATTATACCATGAGATAAAAAAAATGATTCTGAGCAGGCCTTGATATGTGTTATACGTTTGGCAGTACTGAAGTGTATTGTCAGTCTATGTCAAATTCGAGATTTGCAGGTTAAGCTTTACGTCAGTCTGTGTCAGTCAACAAACCAAACATAATCTTTTAATCTCGAATTTGACATAGACTGACAATACACTTCAGTACTGCCAAACCTATAACACATACCAAGGCCTGCTCAGAATCTTTTTTTTTATCTCATGGTATTTGCAATGAGGATAGATTTTATGTTGACTGATTGACACTGTAGTTATTTTAAACTGTAGTTCTGGCTATTATAAACTAAAATTGTTCTTAGTGCAATACCTACCAACTAGTTAAAATCAAATTAGAAAATCAAATTTCAAGTTTATAATAGCCAAAGCTACAATTTAAAATAATGAAATGTCAACCTGTTGACATGAAGCCTAACCTCACCACAAAAATAATAAGAAATTAATGTACCAACACAATTCAACCTAGTGACAATGCTTGTTGTCAATGATTTCCCTAGAATTTTGGCATTTGCATTACCATATGAAACAAAAATGGACTATATCGAATTCTTCGTGTTTTATTTCTGCACCACCTACAATAGAACAACGTGTTTTAGTATCTTGTATAGATTAATGTGAAAACCCTATGTACACATTTTTAAAAACCGTATGAAATATATCAGGGGGGCAAATTACACTATTTGCCCCCCAATATATTCTATGAGGGGGCAATCGCCCCCCTTGCCCCCCCCCCCCCGCCTGTTCCTGCGCCCCTGGTTTTCAGAAATTAAGGCAAATTATATATAATAATTTTGTCGATTGTATCTCTTATGTACTGTGAGTTGCGGCTCAGTCGCAGGCGGGTTAATGAAATTAGCGAGCGGATTCCATCCATTCATAACGGATTACGCAAAAAAGAAAGGCGTCCGCCCACAGCTAGCAATGTTTCCGAAGTCTTGAACCAGAAGGCAAGTTCAAGGTCGCGGAAACTGTGCTATTGCAATAAATTATTTATAAGTGCCGTGCGCGGTAGCTCCGCAAGGATAATTTATGAAAACGCATCGTATCTCTCTGCTGCACTATCGAGCTGCTCTTCTTATTAGTTGCAATTAGCGCCCGCGATGTTGCAACGGGCCCATTTTTAAACGAATTTGTGCCATAAGTGGTGCATGTCGCCCCTACGCGCAGCATAAATTAATGCACTTCAGGTCAGCCGTGGGCAGAGTCCTCTCGTGCGTGTTCCTCGAGATCCGATTACCACGCTCATATAGAACGATTACTACAAGAACCAAGAGTACGTAGCCCTAACGGGATTATTTTGTATGCACTCGGCTCCGTTAAGTTTTAATAAAGCCAGGAAGAACGCGCAGGATAATTGCGAGATAAACCGCGAGATAACTTTGGTTGGTGGAGACAAGTAGAGATATCCAATTATCAAAGACAAACAAATGTCTCTTGGGCATTACATGCAATAAATTTTCAGTATTTTAAGGATCTTAAGGTTCAACTCCATTATTTGTAGTCGCAATTACTTGGAAGCATGAACTAACAGTGAATTAAGTATTAAAGAGGAGGAAATGTTCTTACGCTATAAAGCACAAGTTGTCTACTACAAATATACATAACATTAAAAAAGCAGAACTATTAGTGATTCTTTGATTATCGCTTTGTATTTTAGTTTCCATGTAATTTCGAAGATAAACCAGTAAAAACTAAATTCAGTAGATATTGACCAATATAGCATTTGTGCACTTCGTATTGGTGCGGTTTAAAAACATCTAACATAATTTATTTCCAATGCATCACCTCGTAAAAATAAGGGGCCTCACTTCATTTATTTCTTTATCGCGCATATAATGGTTTTTTAAAATATTTTCTGCATGATCAATATAGTACTGCTAAATTTCAAGTATCTCTAAGAATTCTTTAAAAGCTTTTTTAAATACGAAAGGTTAGTAATTACCTCACCAGAATATTATGCAGCTACTTCGAAGATAGAAAGATAATAATCGAAGACGCTGAGAAATTTCACATCAGTTGCGGAATCCCACAAGGGTCTATACTGGGACCACTATTGTGGTATCTACCCTTTCATGAAATAGTAAAAACTAATATACTAGCGCAATCAAAAATCTCCTGCCATGTAAACGACATAACAATACTAAGGAAGCCAAGACGATGAACTTATTAAAATATAGGGTGTCCGGAAATGCTCTTTCTACTAATTTGTTGGTTTAATATCTCCAACGCAGCTTGTGGTTAAAGACCACGCATTGGCATTTAGCACCCCTAGATTTCTTTATATGGGCTTATCAAATCACAGGTGTAATTCTTAACATGTCTTCGCGGATACTTTGTTTTAATTCGTTTAAATTCCTTGTGATTTCACTGTAAACCATTGATTTGAGAGAACCCCATGGGAAAAAATCAATGGTTGCTAAATCTGGCCAATTAATGTCCTCCAACTTAGAGATCACTTGTCTTGGAAATATGGTCTGAACGAATTTCATGTTTACTCTAACATATATGGCACGTTGTACACCGGGGAACCAATCTATTGTTAACCCCAGCATTTTTCAAGATATCCAACGAACAAATAAGAAAAACATTCCATGTATAACGCAAAAACTGATAAAACCAAGGTAGTAATTTTATATGGGGAAACAAATTGGAAAAGATTAGATTGAAACAAATGGCACCATCATACAGTGTAACGACAGCATACAATATATACAATTCATCATGGAGAGGAACACCACGATGACAAAACATGTAACATATAGTTTGCAAAAAGCGGACAAACTAACAGGGTCCAGGGCTATGACGAAACGAGAAAAATGCAGTAACAGAGGAGACTAAAACCAATGGTCCCAAAAATGGAGAGAAGAAACGGAAGCGGAGAAGGCTGGCTGGACGAAGAGGCTGATAAAATACCAAGGACATGGATGAACAGGAAGTACGGCGATTTGAACTTCTATATCATCCAGCTGCTTACCAGACACGGTAACTTTATGAGTTGCAAAAAGAGGACTGGGAAACCAGAAGAAGAAAGCTGTACGCTCTACTAAGGTGAAAGTTTCGATTTTTTAAATATTTTTGGGTTCTCTGATTGTAACTGACGAATCTACAAAGTTGATAACTAATTGACCAATTTTCTTTAAATTATCACTTATAATCTCATAAGAGCATTAATTCCTTCCGGTAATTTTTTAGAGTGCAGAATAACAACATATTAATCGGCACGAGCGGTACGCGAGAGCCGATTACGTTGTTCTGTGCACGATAAGAAAATTACCGGACATGAATTAATGCTAGCACGCAGATTCGGCAAGAAAATCGTAGCGACACGGCCATAAAAAGTAAAATTTAAATTTTACTCGAAAATAAAATATGAAGTGATATCAAAAATGTATCCATAGTAAGTTGTTAATATATTGGTGACACTGCAAGTATATGTCAAATTTGAGGTTATCAGGTTAGGTTTTGCGTCAGTTTTGACACAGACTGCTGCAAAACCTAACCTGCTAACATCGAATTTGACACAGACTAACCTCGAATTTGGCATAGACTTACAGTGTCACCAACATATTAACAATAGTGAATGTCAAAAAATTTCCACTTATTAACCACAGTTAGGTTAGTCTAGAGACCCTGTACATTATCTTACGTTATATACAGAGTCTCTAGGTTAGTCTACCTACAAAAAATTTCCAAGAAATTTTGTTGTTGTCTTGGTTACGGCTCGTGAACTAATTTTTCTATTGGTCATTAATGAGTGTCGTACGATTTTCACAATAACATACAGGGACGTTTAAATGATTCCTTCATTCTTTTTTTACATTGGGTTGGGTCAAGTTGATTTAGTTTTGGTGTTGTAAGATTATGTAAAGTGAGGTTAGGTTAGGTGAAGTTATGCTACGTAAAATTTAAATTAGATAAACCTACCATATGTCAGCATTAAAAATAGATATTGTATATGCTACGAAAGATTTTGCCTAAATAATGTGGCTAATGTATTTCTAAAAATAAATTTTACACAATAAATCTTTCTAACGATGACTGATACAGGTCACATGTGCAATGACATCGCTGAGGTTAACTAAAGGGTAACCAATTCCGGAAGTGCAAAATCTATTCTATTAATTGAAGAGTCGTAGATATTTTACAGCCTCTGAAAAATTAGAAGAACAGATTTATCTGGGGAAAAAAAGCTATTTTAATGATATACACTAAACCTTCTCAAACTACAGTCACTTTTAATATTTACAATAAATTGCTTATAGAAATCGGTCAGATTGAATTTTTTGCTCAGGCTGCCGCAGCTGCTACCCCAACATATTTGATATAGTAAGTAGACTTTGAATAAACAGTTAGAGAGTGTTTCGAAATGTAATAGACACCGTTGCAAAGCGAAACGATCATAGGTCGCCTAATACATGTGGTAAGCTATTTTCGCGATTAGTTCTGCATGGGGGAATGCCCAGTTATTGCTTGAGACCTTCATATTCTTAATTTATATTTTCTCTTCCTTTCCTCGTTTTCCTGGTTTTCTGGACGATTCCTTTTGCTGATTGCCGACGCTCAGGAGCCCCTTGGTTCTTCTTTACACTTTGAAATTCATTATTCGAGATGGCGGCCCACCTGAAAAATTCCTGAGTTCGCCTATTTACCCCGGCCAGTGAAAAGCGTTGGATGCGGACTTCGAAAATGCCTTCTTTTTGATTCGGAATAAATTGTATTGTTGACAGGCAACTATTCGTCGCTTATTGTTTTTAACTACTTGGTTGTACATCGCGCAGGCCTTCCAATTTTATGTAATGTCATCAATTGTAATGGACAATTTTATATAAAATTGTTGCGTTCGGTAAGGCCTTATCGACAGCATCATTTTTGACGCAGCCTTAATCGCGATCATTCATTTAGGAGCTCGAATACTTTCGCTCGATCCACTTGTGCACTTATATTTTTGTATTGGCCATCATGTTAATAATTCTTCATATCAGCATAAATCTTAATTCATTAGAAAATGCGTAGCTTAGCTTATCTAATACGGTAAATTCTGTAATTCTCGTATTGCGCTAATGTTATTCGTGTCGCCCATATGTTCTATCCTCTATACTTCCCGAATAATATTAGGAATAAGCGAATTGTTGTTTGTTTTCTTTGGGCGTTCGTTATTTATTTCAGCCTATTTCGTCGTAGCTCACTCACTCCACATAGTTCTACGGAGTCCGATTTTGTAAGTTATTGAACCTGGCGCTCTTAGTGATTGGTTCATCATTGCTTATAATAATTGGTGAACTTACGTATGCACCTCTTCATGCCTAAGACCTACATTCCGATATTTTTGAGCTAGTTGTCCGAAAATATTACGTCATAATAATTTTTACGCTTGATTTAGTATTGCAATAACAAAATTTGCATCTCACGTGTAAAATTCATAACAAATTGTAAAAATTTCGAATAGAAAGCCATGTTGAAAATATTCACTTGTCAAAAGACATGTTACACAGCCTATTTGCACCATGAGAAGACTATGCAAAGGAAGCACTATACACAACAGGGCCTTTTAAGAAGCTTTAATCGGCGTCTTCTCTGGACAGATAAAGCGAAACCTCGCGTAAATCTCGGCTTTCAATTTCGAAATTTGTTCCAACGGATAATTTTCAAATTACGCCTCCCATGGAGAGTTTAATTCCAGCTGGAGCGATGACCAGCAGGAGGCTCATGAACGATCGTCTAACAACTACGCGGCCACGCACAGCGCAATGCCGCGACATTTCCATCAAATTCACATAAAGGCCGTAAAATTGCATTCCGCAATTACATTTCATTTTACTAGCAATCTACCTATAAAGCCATGCAAGTCTGCAAAAAACGTGGTTCTTCTGGATCGTACGACCTACGTTGTACAGGTGTTGACAACGGTGCAGCAATATCATTTTGTCTCTTTTAATTTTGCCCAGACTGGATACTGCTGTTCAATTATAAAAATGTGCTACTACAAAATAACCTTAGCTAGTTCGATGAAGGGCCTTGCGCTTTTACTCCAAATAAACTTTCCCGGTTGATTTATAGCCGTGATCCTGCGTCTCAATCAGCCATGCCAAAGCTTTATGGAAATTGTAAGTGAAACTTGAAACTTCCTGGACGTTACAGCTCGGCATCGTTACCTTCGACTAGATCTCATCCCAGATAAAAATTAAGAAATGCAGCACCTCCATGTCTTAATTAAAGCCCGTCTAACGCATTGAGGCTGAAATACGCAGTGCTCCAGGAATTTATGGAAATTAGAAAAACGGAGAAAGTGGATTGGGGAAAAGCTTTCCCACCCAGTAAAAATTATGTAAGCAACATTGTCATTGCTCCTACATAATTCATTGAATCGGATTCGATCACCAAATTTACTTTAGATGGTTTCTTCGCCTCTAAATTCTGTTTCTGGAATGGAACAATTAAGAGCTTAAGAGATATGGCTAAAAAAGGAAATACCTTGAAATGCATGTGCATGTACAAAAAGCCTGGCACCCATTCATAGCCACGTATTTCCTTTATGTATTCATATGATAGAAAGATAGATGTTCGTGCATTTTATTATTGCTGAAGTTGTATGCGCACAGACAGATGTACCTGAAAATCCATGGAAGTAAACCCATTACAACCAGTGTTTTCTCAGAGCTCGGTCAGTAAATAAAGATAATCCAGATTTCCTCGATCCTCAATTCCACATTTATCAATGTCAGTGTCACACCGCAAGTGCACCGATAACAAAATCCAAATTGCAGCCGAATTCCAGGTTAATTGCTAATTAAACCCCATTCTTTCGAACATGACTGACTGCAGGTGATGAATCGATGTGTCCCATCATAGTCAGCTTACCAGTTTTCACTTTCAGCTCGTGTCGAAGGCTGGGCCGACACGGGGAAACTGCGCTAATGCGCTCGATAACGATCTGCACTGATTTAGCAGTGTGATACCACTTTTACCAAATAAAAATAAAGACGCTGCAATTTGTCATTCTTAGCAATTAAGCTATCGAAATGTTCAGGATGTAGATACGGGCCAGGACAGTTGTCTGCTTTATTACGACCACTTACGCTACAAGCGCTGCAGTTTGGTGTTGAAATATAATTCAACACGTCTGGCCTAGATTATTTATGATTTCACGATTTTTTGTTGTTGATAAGTTTCGACGTTCAACCTGAGAAATATATTTTAATGACGTGCAAGAATGATGCTAGGTGCAGGCATATTGCAGATATGATCTAAAACTCCCTACTTGAGACCTACTAAATACAGACAAAGTTAAACAAGGTTAAACCCTTAAATATTTCATAACTTATTGTGAAATTCTCAGACAATAGTGATTCCCATGTGAACCAGTATTTTTTTCTTAAAATATTGGTGGAAATCAGATTACGAAATAAAAAAGCAAGCGTCCAGGATTAGAACCTTGCGATACTCCCTCACTAAAAGCTCTGCTAATAGTTCTAATTACAGAAAATGAATACAATGTTAAACAATATTATACGAGATTATGAGATAAATTCCTAAGCTATTGATTCAAATGACAAAGCGTCATGACTAAGTATAAACAAATCCTAAAACGGCTGCAAGCTTTTCCAACATTACGATGACCTCGAAATTCATAATAATGAATCATTCATTAATATCCTTTGTTCATTTCATTATGTGAGAATATAAATTTTGACGGCAGTTTGAAATATTAATATTTTTTGCAATAAGATAGTTAATAAATTTTACAAAAACATATAGTTAGCTGTACAATTTCTTTACTGTCAATATTGTATAAGTACCTTCACTCAAAGTTCATAATTTATATACTTCATGCAATGAGAATAAAAACCATTTTAATGTTTGTATAATCCTCAATAAGTATAATTTTGATATGATAGTTAAGTACCTTAAAAATATAACTTACTGCAAGATTCTTAGCCTCCTGCTTTTTTTATTGCCTGCTTTCGAAAGGCAGATTTAAGTTATTGTTATATATATGTCTTCGGTATTTACGACCTCTACAGTAACGGATTATTTATTTAAGTAATAAATGGTGAGATCTGAATTTGCATTTATTTTTATCTCTTATAAGTCCGTATGAAATATTTCTTACCAACTCCTAAGCACATGTTACTAGATATTTCGACCAATTTCACTGCAATTTGCACCCTAAGAGAAGACGACAATAATACAAAAATGGGTAAATTGAAATGCCGCTACTGTAATTAATAATACACTTTTCACAAAATTTCCATTTATACCAAAACCGATATTGACTTTAAAAGTTGCACACATTTAGATAGAACATGCCCTCCTCAGTTTTCCAGTAGTCGCTTACATTATAACTTGTGGTTTAATTCAGATTGTTATTGCTATAGAAGCGAGTGGTTTAGGATAAGCGTAAGGATAGGTAAACTAAGACTCAAAAATATCGTACAGTATGTATCATGACAATAATAGCTATTTATTTGTAGAGGTTTATATTAAAAAGTAGATAAATCAAACAAAAACATATTTATCCGCAAACGTCACAAAAGTGACAACTTATTTGTCTTTATAGACAAGGTAAAAGTGTCACTTTATCTGCCTAAGCAGATAAAATAGCGACTTTTGCGTACTTTATCTGCCTAAGCACACAAAATCGCTGCTCTCTTTCTTTCTTTCTATGTTTGTTCGCTATCTCCTACGAAGATACTGGCCCGATTAAATTGTATGATGGCTTAAAATTTTGCTAATTTTTAGACTTAGATCGTAGGCCGGTTTTTATTTTCAAAAAGAGTACGAAAAAGTTTTAATTTAAATAAACCTTTAAGCAGCGGATCGGAGCATCTGTCGCCGTGGGTTATGGTGTGACAGCTGCTGTGGCCGTGTGCTATTAGCTCGAGTGATTCAGTATGTTCATCAGTAGCGCGTTATTTGAACAGCAGAGGTTGGCGCAGGGGTATAGTGCTCGCCTGTCATGCGGGTGGCCTGGGTTCAATTCCCGGCCGATGCATCCTTTTTTTTAAAATTTATATTAATGAAATTTACCTGAATATGTTTGCGGATAAAATAGTATATGTTATTCGGAGTAAAAGTGACTTTATGTGGCTTAGCTGAATTATTTGCCACACTAACGTTCGGCTAAATAAACTTCAGCTTCGCCACATAAAGTATCACTTTTACTCCTAATAATATAATCTACTATTATTTACTAGCAACATGATATTGTACATTTTTGTCATAGAAACAAAATATGAAAAGCTGCTCATAACTCCCAACGGAATTGTCAAATTATTTCTCCGTCAAACTCATGGTAACCATGCAACTACAAATAACGTTTTAGCAACCATACTATGAGGCAATCCTTTATGTTACTTACATATTCTAATTTAAAATGTCATTATGACATTTTGAAATTTCATACTATTCTTTCTAATATGCTAGTAAATAAAATATTGTATGCACCACGGGAGATATTCATGTTTTTTACCTTCGGTTAACTTAACACATGTCAACCTCAGGGATAAACATATTCATATCTCGCTTAATGCATAAATAAATATTTTATACAGGGAGAAAAAATAGCCTGCCTGCGGTGAAAATTAGGTTTATTATTACTGAGTACATACGACATGGCTTTACTAAATATTTCCCCCAAATAAAACATTTTTCCGCCAATCGTACTAGAATTGTCACATTATTGACACAATTTTGTTGAGCAAAGTCAAACATTCCATTACATCAGCCGTTGCTAGGCAATTTAGAATAAAACTGTACAGGAATCATTCAAACATTTAATTACATCAGCCGTTGCTAGGTAATTTACAATACAACTGTACAGGAATAATATTCCCGGCCTAGGCAGGGAATATTCGAGTACTATTTCCTAATTTTTTTAATTACTCGTATCGATCGGCGGAAAAATAGTATGTGTATCTTGGACAAAAAGCAACATCCCAGACTCCTGTGTTGTTGGGCTCGGCTTTCGCCTCGCCCAACAATATTCACAGTCGTCTGGGAATGTTACGCTTTTCGTCCTAGATACACAATATACTATAATAAATCAAAACTGCTAGGATAGCACTTTTAGAGAACAACCGTTAAAAAAAGTTGCTTGAACGTGTATTTAAGGTCTAGTTAATTATCAGCCTGGGTTCAAATCTGGTCGTAGCCTAGATTTTTTTCGAAGCAGCAATGGATTTGAACTCGTTAGTTAAGGTAGCTTTAAGTTAGATATAGCATTGTTAAATGAAGTGTGTATCCAACCCATTACCTACGTTGAACTTCTCGCGCGGTATGACTTCTCGCGCGGTATGCACGGTCCTCGATAAGTACCAAAAAGTAAAACACACTATGGACTATGAATGAATGAACGAATGAATAAAGTAT
Source organism: Agriotes lineatus (assembly GCA_940337035.1). Taxonomy (NCBI): domain Eukaryota; kingdom Metazoa; phylum Arthropoda; class Insecta; order Coleoptera; family Elateridae; genus Agriotes; species Agriotes lineatus. The sequence goes on along the minus strand of OW679194.1, from coordinate 67,263,157 downwards.
CAGACAGCATTCAATAAATTATATTTATTAAATAAAAAACTTTAAACGTTTCTATACCGCGCTGGACGCTACAAGAAATACCTACCGAAATATGAGCAATTTAATTTAGAAGTTTAAAAAGTAGTATATAATACGCAGTTTCGGCTATCTGGGTGTTCGTTATGCAGAGGTCTCACTGGTTTTATTTGTAATTTATTATGTTGAGCATTATACCGCCAGATGCCAGCGCATACAGCACCAGCCTCTACACCGCAAGGTAAATGAGGTTACAGATTATACATACATACGTCTTTATGAACAACAGGGCTGTGAGTGTAAAATATAAAAGTATCGTTTAGTCAAAGATTTAGTCAACCTTGATAGACCAATAATTTAATTTAATAAAAACTACGATTCCTTGTAATTGTTCTGTTATATAAAATAACAAAAAAGAACTATTTTAAAAGCAAAATTAATTTTCCGCAAATAATAAAATAATGTTTAAATTGGTAAATATTGTAATGCTTACTGCATTCACATTATGAAAACAGTAACAATAAACCCATGGATTGGTATAGTATAAATTATATCTAGCATAGCATAAGGGAGAATAAATAATTTGAGTACAGCTTACGCAAATACGGAACCAACAGTTTGTTTTCATTAGAAGACGAGCGAATAAAAATCATTTATAATTCTTTAGTATATCAGAACTCATTTAATATTCATGTATATTATATATATCCCTACACTAAAGCAATAGTTATTTATATTACTAAGTGCGTAAGTGGATTTTATTGGGCGGGTCGATGCTAAAAAGCCAATAAAAAGCGTACGCGCCAAACCGTCTAATGTATTACATTTTGGCTACTCCCGACACAATTATAACTAGGTGCTGTTGCACTAATGTATCAGAATTATGACATTATGATGTGCATTTTAATATTTTAACGGCATGTAAAAAGGCCTAACTTACTGTATGAACTTATTTTTACAAAATTATGAGAAATGCAGGTCCGTATCTAAAAAATTTTCTGATGATGAGAAAAAAGCTCGAAACGTAATTAAACCATAATATTTGGAACATTGTTGAATTTAGAGTAACAAGGGCTTTGCAAATTTGGCATCAAAAAACCAGGACCGTATTTAAAAAAAAGAAGTTGATGATGGTTTCTCGAAGACGAAACGTCGGATAAAAAATTGATAACGTAATCATTAACTCCACTAAAAGTTGCTATAAAGAAGTTTAATCAGTTTCACTCTAACTTTAATATTAACGCCAGAAAAAAATAAAAAAGAAATCCAAAAATTCGGTTTTTTGAGATAATTCAAAAACGAAAAATCATATCAAGGATTTCTAGAAGTCATTTTTTTAGTCCTTTAATTGCGCAACTTTCTTCCCATTTAACCAAATTTGTATCTCTTACCATTACCGAGATCCCCATACTGGCCCTCCTTATCTTGGACACACTGTATATACAGTGTGGTCCATTAAGTGTGCAACAAATGGGAAATTTTTTTATTAGTTGTACAATCGAAATTTAAATACCGCCAAAAGTCAGTGCATGTTCGATAACCATATTAGATGCCTTTAGAATGGCTTCACGTCAAACAATATACAGGGCAGGACAAAAAATATGAAATTTGTTCAAGAATAAAGTTACCTTATTTCAAAACATATAGCAAAATTTTATTGAGAAAAGTTGTTTAGAATCAAAAGCTACGCTCAAATACAAAATCACGGCCTCCTATTCGAATTTTGATTTTTTTTTTTTGAAAATTTTGTATCACCCCCGTATGATACATATTTTTATTATTCTGATTTTATTAAGAGTTTTTCATATGTAAATTATCATTAGTAAAGCATTTGTCTTGTTAAAAAGAATATTTGCGAAATTCTCAAGTTCTGTTAAATATCGTTGCAACAAACATGAAGTGGACGCTTACCTAAAAAAATATAAATCCAAGTAAATTTTATAAATACGCTTCAAGTTGCTAAAAGTTATTTAAAAGTGATGTGGTTGTGGCTACTTTAAATACATATAAAATCAGAATAATAAAAATATGTATCATACGGGGGTAATACAAAATTTTCAAAAAAAAAATCAAAATTCGAATAGGAGGCCGTGATTTTGTATTTGAGCGTAGCTTTTGATTCTAAACAACTTTTCTTAATAAAATTTTGCTATATTTTTTGAAATAAGGTAACTTTATTCTTGAACGAATTTCATATTTTTTGTCCTGCCCTGTATATTGTTTGACGTGAAGCCATTCTAAAGGCATCTAATATGGTAATCGAACATGCACTAACTTTTGGCGGTATTTAAATTTCGATTGTACAACTAATAAAAAAATTTCCCATTTGTTGCACACTTAATGGACTACACTGTATATATTTTAGGACTACCTTTTTCGATAAAAATCTCGAAAGCTGCTGCTTTATTGATCAGTACGTGTTGCTAATCACGTAAGTACCACAAGCTTAGCAACACTTACGCGCTTAGCAACTGGTGATCCTGGCACATTTCATTTATCATCATATGTGCTACGATAATAACTACTATTTCTGCGATCAATAAATCTCACGCAACTCCACATTTCATACCCCATACGATCAGCCCCGCAATAAAATATGTACGTACCTCCAGACATCTCCCTTCCTGGAATTTTTGGGTAGATACTGACTATGGGGCATCACTTTCGGGGTATTTGAGCCTTTTCATACCGAACGGTGTATAGCAGTGGAACCAAAGTCTGTACCACCGTTATAAAGCTTCATAAAACATATCCGTAATTATCATAGAAATTCGTCTGTTAGAAGTCTGCCTCCCGCTCCCTCCCAGATATTTTCCTCCCTGGCATTTTTGAGTAGATGCTAATTATGGGGTATCATTCCTCACTTATAAACATCAGTTTATCAAGTTACTGTAGTCACCTTGAAAATGTCTCTTAACTGGCTAGCCAGTAAAATTTTACACCTGTGCTCATATATTTTATATTATTATAATTTGAAATGACAGCCAAAGACTTTAACAGTTATTTAATTGTTATTAACATTTGAAAATTGTGTCGTATTACTATCGTATACACTAAATATCAAATTGTTATTTCCACTGATCCTGACGTTTCAAATATCGGAATTTCTAGAATTTTTAATAGTTTGTAATAGTTATTTACAAGTGAGGAACAAATAAAATATTCAACAATTCACGCAAAGTAACGAGTTTTGCTGTCTCCAGACGCCTTTGGCTCGCCAGTCATATCCTTCTGTCCGCCAGTAAAAACCCTTTTACCACGCAAGTAATGTTAATTACGATATAAAAGCGTCTTGTGTTAAATAAATACATTTGATGTTTTTTAAGTGCTATAAAATATGAGTGAACCATGTACCCCTCCAGAAATTTTAGCAGTAGCTGCAGCTACAATAGGTATTTATTAGGTCAAAAGTTGAAACAATTTATGGCCTGGAAAACGAATAAATGTGCAAATTGATTCCCTGGAAATGTAATTGGGGCTTATTTTAGTGTACTTTCAAATAAAATGAAACTATCAACTTTATGGAAGATTTACTCTATGCTGCGATCCACAATTATTATAAAACAGAATTATGGTAAATTACGAGCTGTCTTAAAAAGAAAATCAGATGGTTTTCATGCAAAAAAATCTAAAACCTTAGCCAAAGAAGAAATTGGCAAATTAATCAACGAAGCACCAGATGACATGTATCTTGTTACAAAGGTAAGATAAAAATGAAACTGACAAATATATACATAATTACTTATATACATATTTGTTTTAGGTTGCTTTTATAGTTGACATTATGGGTGCATGCCGTAAACATGAACTCTGGCAAATAAATTCAGGGACTGCAATTTTAACATGGGTTCCTAATACAAAAACAAACTAGAAAAAAAAATTTACTGTAAGAAGACATTGGGCACTGCGATCTACAAATACTGAAAGCAATAATTTCTTCATAAATTACCAAAAATGCCGTTACACTAAACTAGTTATATGAATAAGCAAATCTGGTAGTATGCCCAAATAGATAGCACTATTTCTGAGACTATTAGATTCTGAACAATACATCGGACATTGTTTTAGACGCATCTCTGCAACAATGCTCGTAGATGCTGTGCAGATATAACCACATTGAAAAGGTATGGTGGATGGAAGTTAACAGAGGTAGCTGAGAGCTACATAGACAATTCGTTAAATAATAGAATGAATATTGCTAATAAAATATTAAGTAAGGTCACGCATAAAACCTCAAAACAAATTACATCCACAATAACATCCCTGCAGAGCAATGAAAATATGACTTCAAAAAATGTATGTATAACACCAAATTTTCATTTCACTTACTGTAATAATATAATAGTAAATATTACAAATAAAAAAGAACACATAAAATTTAGATAAAGCATAATGTAGGTACATATTCAGAATATTGTTATAATTAGTCAAGTGATAGATTGTTAATTTTTATTAAGTTTGTTGTTACAGTTTATGTTATCAAGAAAATTATACATAAAAATACATGAAATATTGATGGATTACTTTATTTTAACAAATAAAAGTAACGAGCAATAGTTGAAACAATAATACATTTATAAATAAGAATATTGAATTTTTTATATTACATGTATCTAATTGCATTGAAGAAATTGTTTTTTGAGTTCAAACGGTTTATAATTTGTAGCGTAGAAAAAGTATAGTATGGAATGCCTACCACGTCCTCGTGGAATTGTCACACTCGCCTTCGGCTCGGGTGACAAATTTTCCACTAGTGCGGAATATGCTATATTCCAAACTTGTTATAGAATATACAATTCTGCCATCAGTAGACCTCCCGCGACATCTCTTTCACACCCCCTCAGAACAAGCATGACACATACCACCACCCCATAAGGTAAACAGTAAAATGAAACTGGCCTCTAAGATATCCTCCCTGGAATTTATGGGTAGATACTGACTCTGGCGTATCACTTATAATTAAAGGGGAAACGTCATCTGTGTGATAATCAAAATCGTTAGATCTGTGAAGATAATCAAAATCATTAGAACCTTTTTCTAGAAAAAAAATAATTGTTCTTTTAACATTTTTGGCGTATTTGGGTGTCCTGACAATCAACGCTACAATGCAGTGAAATTAAAGTCTGGTACCATAACTCCAAAGCTGCATAACACATTTCTATAAATATTCAGTAGAAATATAATAAGTGTTTGAAAAAATTCCGGAAATATTTGGAAATATGTTCTGCAGCTATTTTTGCAATAAGAGCATAAGTGCCTGCCAACTGAAAAATTCCTTGGAGGCGTGCACGAATGCTTTTGTTAGAAAAAAAATAGCTGCCGAACATTTTTTACGATAAAGGAAGTATTGGACTCACCCCAAAAATTCTAAATTGAGTTGTCAACAGATCTTCACGTTTTAGAGTCCTCTGAACCCAAAAAACATATTTTTTTCATTGGTCTGTCTGTCTGCGTGTCTTTGAACAGAATATCTCAAAAACGAAAGGAGGTATGGCGTTGAAGGTTCATATCTACGTTTTGTGTACTATGTAGATGACACAGCAAGCTTTTCAAGAAAATCGCATAACCGGAAGTAGGTGTTTACTCTTGTGATTTTTCAGTTTTTTCGATTTCTTCAAAAAAAGCTCTAACGATTTTTTTTCAAACTTTATATTTTTATTAAATTTTTAATGTGTATTGTTGTTACAGGTGCTTTTCCACTTGAATACTTCTAAAATAGGTTTCTTTTGTTTTTTTTTCTGTTTTTTATTAACTCCTATTTTAAATACAACACCCGGTATATTATTACATTTTTGAATTCAGCTTAAAATTCTAGAAACCGTTTTTGTAGAATTTGCAATCTTTGAAAATGTTTGACAATGCTTAGAAATTAAAAATCAAATTTTTGGCTAATTATAAGATCACTTTAAAAGAAAGTTGTGTGAGTGTATTACATCAGATTTTTGTAAATATTTCCATGGGAAATTTTTTATGCACGCGTTATATTTTGATAGAGAATATCACGATTGAAAAAAAGCACAGTAAAGAAAACATTTTTATTTAATATAATAACAAAACAAATGTCAAAATACTAAAATTTTACGTTTTCTTTGTCAAAACTACAGAAAGTGGAAATTTTCTGGTAAATTTCCAAACATTTCCGATTATCAATAATCGCCGTTGCTATGGAAAATGTCCAACTAAATATGCATAAGGGATACTCTCATGAAAATCCATTCGTAACTTTCACCGCTATGTGTGGAACATACAAACATACATAGGCACATAGACGAAAATTAATTTTCGCCCAGTCGTTTCGAAAGCCCTCGCTTCGCTCGGTCAATGACAATGAAAAAGTGGTTATCCAGATTGTTGAAAGTGGAACGTACGAAATTGAGGCTAATAAACAAGTAATTCTCTCAACTTCGAATTTTACGTGCTGTTTAACAAAAAACCGATCCATATACTGCATACCAGGAGATGACCAAAAGTTTGCGGACTGTTTAATGATCTTGTGCTGATTTAATTAATTCTTCTCGGACGCTGGGAGAGAGATCACCGCAAATTCCCTAGAGCATTTTTTGCATATAATAGAAACAGGCGACAACTCAATTACTCGCCAAGCCATTTTTAATCCTTGCACGTCGCCTTCAGCCAACGGACGATTAGTTTCACTCGACCAGTTATTGGCGTTTAGAAGTTATTCTGGATGCAGATTGCTGCGCTTCAAAAGGAAGTTGCAGAGCCAACGACTAACGCGATTAACAATCCATCCGCTTGTTTAATTACGCCGAATTTAACGCCCTGCGATATATCTTCGCCGACGGCCGACACCTTCGCCATGCATTGTACTTTTATTTGAACGCGTTTTTGTGGGTGTTTCGAAGGCCATAAATCGCGAAATTACTTTCCTTTTAAGTGACAGATGCGATTTATGCAAAAATTTTATTGTTCGCGCGGGAAAAATGCATCTGCAAAATTGCTTTAAGGGCGCACAATGGCTGCATCGGAAGGTCAACGAACAAAAAGGCATCCTTTATATTCGGAATATTAATGGAAGTGTTGCTTGAAATACATTCTTCAAGAGTTACAAGCTTTTTGTCCTGCTTTGTAAATGTATAATTTTCATTGATATTGTTTGATGTGTAAAAAAGAGATGCTGTTGGACCATTAGCGAAAAGGGGTCACCACAAAAGATGATACATCTTAGAAGACACTTTATGGCTGCACCTTTCATATTTCAGACGAACTTGATAATCTATAATAAATAGCAACGTTGCTACCGTGTCAACCCAGAAACGCCAGGTTGGCGCCCGGAAGATCGCCTTTAATGTGGAAATCCTGTATGCCAACGCATAGAAAAAACTCAAGGTAATTGAATTAATGCAGTAAGTGGTCGTTTAAGGGAATATCTGCTTCATACATAATTTCCTCTTTTAATGTTGGGATTATTTATAAGGCATTAATATGAAAAGTGCAATTAAAGACGCACTGATTAAAATGTAATTTGTTTTTCAGTGGCGACTGATCGGGTACGGCATTCAAAGAGCTTTCTCTTTGAATGCCGTACCCGTAATTAAGATATTAAATGTAATTCAGTGCCCCGTATCTATAGGCACGTGTAGCTTTTGTTGCTATTCGCAGCTATTTACGGAGCGATTATTTTTGACAGAAAGCTTTTAGATGCGACTAATTGATCTTTTTTAACTCTAAACTTACAGCGTGGAATTGCTAATCATAAATATAGTACGCAACCTCTTTTGCCTTTCGATATCAAGAACCATTCATAAGATGCGACGGGGGTAATGGGTCGCATGCGACTTAGATTACACGCCTATACATCCACATCACGCATTCAACAAACCATAATCTAACTCTAAGCTACATTAACTAACAAATTCAAATCCATCGCCGCTCTGCGAAATCAACGGCAGGATTTGAACCCATGTCCACATGGTTGCGAAACTGTGCCCTTCCCTACTCAAACACCCAAATACGCACGATATACAAAAATGTTTTGGGTAGATATAATAAGTACATGCATAGGCAAAGTTCTGTCAAATATTTTTGTAGTGCATCAGAAATGTATCTTGACTTTGATGCGAATAGAAAGAGTGGCCAGGGTGACTGATACTTTCTCAATCACAGGGTATATGAATAATTTACTAACTTTAACTCAAAATTATATGAAAAAACTTAAGAGATTCATACATTTGAGTCGCCGGTGAGTGAATAATTTCACGGCCATAGAAACGTTTGCGCTTTGCTTTGCTGAATTTATATGCACTTTTCTACAAGGCTAGCGTAACGTCAACTTTATTAATTGAATCTTTTCTTTCATTAACAAGTACTGTGCACTTGTGTTACAATAAAATGCAATAAGTCTGGCCTACATTGTTTAAGATTGCACGAATTTTTATTGTGATAAAGTTTAACGTTCAATCTGTGGAAAAGTATTTCAAGAACGATGTTGCCACATTGTATAATAGCTATTTACGTAACAAGGAATGTAAGGACCTATTAACATTTGCGGTAGGCAAGTACAAACCAAGACGAAGTCGCGGCTTGTTGCCTGCCGAAAATGTTAATAGGCGATGCATTCCGAGTTATCTTATTATATTTTTCCCACTGCTTATCGAAATTTTCCTAGATTTTTGAAAAAATCGTTTGGTTTGTCACCTGTCACCAGAATTAGTTTTCGTGAGTCGTGTGACCTGTGAGTGTCACATGTCACATAAACACTTGCAATTTATAAGCAAAACGTCTGAATCTGCATCTTGCTTTGCTAATTTTATTATCCTAGAAACTTAATAATAACTAGCAGTCCAGTGAGACAAATGTCTCATTTAATAAAACAAAAAATACCCTTTTGCAAATAGAACGCGTATTCACTACACGTACGTATATGACGTCATTGTTGGTAGCAAACTACCAGTTGCATTCGCCTTGATAAAATTTGCCTAGAATCTAACCTAAAAAGTTAGGATTAGGATATAATTAAGACAATAATTAGTGTTAGAGACTGAAATTCGGTTCCTGACCTGACATGACCATTCAAAACATATAACTTTCATAACTTTTTTCTCTATCTCTTACGGTTTGGCTGCTGAAACAGCGTCCCAGACAGACAAAACAGCGTCCCGGACAGACACGTCTATTAGATAAAGGATATTAAATTCCGTTGTCAAGGAAAAGCAGAAAACAAATATAATCACCGACTTACACGTTTTGTTACTAAGGCTGTATCACTGACTTACATGATCAGCAGCGGGAAAACTAAGTTATTGGGAGTTTCTAATTGATAATAATGATTACTATATGAAACAATATTTTTGCATTCAAATGTTGATGGAAAGCAATTTAGGTTACAAATAAAACAACAAGCGCCCAATATTAGATTCCTGCAACACACCCTGAGTAAAAGCTGCAAGTTTTTCTAACTACAGAGAATGGGTTCTGTCTTCAATAATAGTTTACGAGATTATGAGGTAAACCCATACGTTATTGACTGAAATGAGGTGTCATGATTAAAGTGTTACAAACTCTGAAAATGCTGTAAGGTTTTTCAAATATTAAGCTGGCATTGCTTTCTTCGGCCCTTAATGATGAAGGTTTTAGATTTAGTTTTATGAAATCCTTTTTCATAAATTTCAATCGTCGGTGAATCCTTTCATGCCGAGAAGAAAAACATTTCTACTTTATATGGGCTCTTTTATATATGATTCGAATTATTATTGTTGAATCTACGTATATGCACCTTCATGTAAAGGTAATAAAACCTACATATGAATTTCGGGACATTTTTGGGTAGCAAGTTTTAAGGCGGTTTTGTTACAAAATCTCTCTACAGTAACATGTTCAAATATTAAGGATTTGTCGGATTCAATAAAAGCCAGCGGCTGTTTAACTTCATACATTAAAAACTTAAAAATAATATAAGTTTTTGATAACATAGTGAACTACGAAATAATCTGAACAAAATCCCTTTAGTACCTTAAATCAACAACAAAAATGTAGGCTGAACGAAAGCAATACATAAAATGATTAGCTTACGGCTACAAATCTAGTCAATCACGATATTTTCGTGACTTTTTATAAACTGAGACAAGAATTGCAAAACATATAGAGAGTTAATAAAATAATTTAAAATTCAAACCTTTCGTTGTTCAAGCGAGGCAGGATAGGTGCACCAGTCTGCTAAGTACAAACGCAAAACGACTGGTTAAAATGTTTAGAAAAATGGTACAATAATTTCGAAGTTTTATAATTCAGGATACATCTTCCATCTAGGCACAAACACCTATTTTTAATTTAATTAATTTTTGTCAAAGTTTAACTTATAAATTCCACGTTTTGTTTAGTGGCTTCAGTTCACGTCACGAAGCGCCACCCCCGGAGGCCAAGTCTAAACCCTTCACGAATTTCAGTTTTACAAATTTTGCAAGTCTCACGAGAAAGACCGCCTACCGTTTTGCTAGCTTGCAAAGATTGCATATTAAACTTGAATATGTTGTTTGCTCACCTCCAGCATATGCAATTTCTCGCATTCTGGTGCTTGAAATTTTTGTCAAACTTGAAGTTACAGATTGAATACCTTGAAAACGATCTAATTATCCCAATGAAATATTTCATACCTATATTATACGCATTTTGCTAATGCAAAATTGGGAGCGAAATAATTCATTTAATGGAATTTGTACAAGAGTGATCAATTTTGTGTGTCGAGTTAATTTTGAGATTGGAAAATCCACATAAAAAAATCACTTATACAAATTTGAAAACCCTACTACTGGTTTACTTGCGTCGCCCTGAGTCGATTGACACCAAAATCAGCCAATTCGGCCCACGGGTTCGCTCTCAAAGTGGCGTCAAGCAAGCAAGCAATTAAAATTATTATGTCGGATGTGGCAATGACGACAATGTGATAGGATTAAAATACAAGGATATATCTTTAGGAAGTCATATCGTTATTAAATCGATTATTGTGTTACTTAGAACATAACTATCTGAAATAGCAAGGATAGCTATAACACACTTGAGATGAGATTACTGATATGAAGTTTGTTACCTTTACTTCCATAAATACTCGAGGTACATACAAAACATTTTGATAGTAGGCAGTGATTCTTTAATTGGCACCTCTATTTAATTTCAGTTTGTTTGTTTGTTTGTTAATGGACAAGGTCTAGGCATGCAGAGTACCAGGTACCTTAGACACCGACTGCTTTGGTCATATGGATTTAATTTTAGTATTTATACCACCTGCAAAACAATTTCGACCTCAGTCTCGACTTAACCTTTAACGGCTTATGTGAAGTTATCGAAAAAAGACAACAAATCATTCCACATACTTTAGTTAAGAATCTTTCTACTGCAAATTTTTACACTAACTTGACAACCTAGAAGCCAACACAATTTCATATTATTTCTGTGATTGTTTCATACGCATATGACGTCAAGGAACAGATTCCTGGAAAAACGGTACATACTTTGTATAATACTGGTTGAAATAGATAGGGATAGGTTAATTGATTTTCTACCTTAAATTTTATTATATTTTGGGTATTTATTCTTGAACAATTTTACTTATTTCTAGTGAATCACCAGAGCTACGCTTCGAGTCGCTCTTTTAAGAGAGATTCATTAATATAAATTAAAAAAAGGATGCATCGGCCGGGAATCGAACCCGGGCCACCCGCGTGACAGGAGAGCATTCTACCACTGAACCAACGATGCTTCGTTGAATAAGGCGCTGCTATAATGGTATATAGTGAATCACCCGATCTAAGCGTAGCTTCGTCAATTACACGATTTAATTAAAAATGTACTTTTCGTACTTTTTTGAAAATAAAAACCGGCCTAGGATCCAAGTCTAAAAATTTGCAAAATTTTAAGCTATCATACAATTTAATCGGTCCAGAATCTTCGGAGGAGATAGCGAACAAAAATACAAAGAGACCAACGATTTTATGGTATAGATTGCATTAATTCCCTTCGGAGTGAGGATATTTATTACACCATTGAGCATACCAAGACCTCTATGAGAGTAATCTAGAAACCTTCTTGTCCTTCAATTATATTATTGGCAGATTTTGGTTAATAACTTTAAAACTTTTTTTAAGCGGATGTAGCCCGATAGTTCTTAGGGTCATCTTTTGTCCTTTGTTTTCCTCTGATTCGGTATATCTACTGTGTTAAATATTTTTTGGAAGAATATATATGCTATACTCAGATGCCGAATTTGCTCAATTGCCGAAGTGAATTTGGACAATGGTGCAATTGAACAAACTAATTCGGCAATTGGGGGAATTTAGGTTTTACGCAGTTCCCGGCCTGAGCATTCCATTTCGGAAATTGAGCGAATTCGGCATCTGAGCCGCACTCGAAGATGCAAGCTGCAATGTCTTACGAAACGTTAGTCGATATGGGGGCACAAACAGCAACAAAGCCAAATCTGCTTAAGTATCCTCGTTCTCAAGGTACTCAAACAACACGAGCCACCAAAGAGCATGGCCATCGTGTAGATCCTTGCTCGAGCTAACAAGGTGCAAGGCACACCAAGCCAGAGAATGCTGGGTGTTTATCCATGTAGACTGCGCGGTCTAAACCGAAATTCTATGTTAACAAGAGTAACTTAGTTAGGTCCAATTTCATTTTTGAATGATATTTTGCGCTAGAATTTTGCCCTAAGTCAACCTTACAGTTTTAGAAATTAAAGTGTTAAAAGTTATTATTCATTATATTTTAGTTGTTTTAAATTTCAGTCAAATGTTACCTATTTCCACATCTAGAGATGTGGCAATCACCAATATCTATATATACAGTGTGTCCAAGATAAGGAGGGCCAGTATGGGGATCTCGGTAATGCTAAGAGATACAAATTTGGTTAAATGGGAAGAAAGTTGCGCAATTAAAGGACTAATAAAATGACGTCTAGAAATCCTTGATATGATTTTTCGTTTTTGAATTATCTCAAAAAAACCGAATTTTTGGATTTTCTTTTTTATTTTTTTCTGGCGTTAATATTAAAGTTAGAGCGAAACTGATTAAACTTCTTTATAGCAACTTTTAGTGGACTTAATGATTACGTTATCAATTTTTTTATCCGACGTTTCGTCTTCGAGAAACCATCATCAACTTCATTTTTTTAAATACGGTCCTGGTTTTTTTATGCTAAATTTGCAAAGCCCTTGTTACTCTGAATTCAACAATGTGCCACATATTATGGTTTACTTACGTTTCGAGCTTTTTTCTGATCATTACCAGAAAATTTTTTAGATACGGACCTGCATTTCTCATAATTTTGTAAAAATAAGTTCATACAGTAAGTTAGGCCTTTTTACATGCCGTTAAAATATTAAAATGCACATCATAATGTCATAATTCTGATACATTAATTTAATAAGCAACCAATAACTATTAACAATAAACAAAAAAGAAATGAACAAAAGATAGACAGAAAGAATGAGAAAACGAGCCTTGAAACAATGTAATAGGTATTTAACGTTTTGAAATAGAAGAAGAACTTAGAAGATTGTTCTTGAAGCCTTTCAAAGTATAACGCCAGTATTGCTGAATAATGTTTTAGATTCTACAGTTAGAAGATGCTATTTATGCTTAGAGAATGATGGCAACCTTTTTGAATACCTTCTGTAAATTTAATACCTATTACATTGTTTCCATGTTCGTTTTGTTATTCTTTCCGTCTATCTTTTGTTCATTTCTTTTTTGTTTATTGTTAATAGTTATTGGTTGGTTATTAAATTAATGTATCAGAATTATGATATTATGATGTGCATTTTAATATTTTAACGGCATGTAAAAAGGCCTAACTTACTGTATAAACTTATTTTTACAAAATTATGAGAAATGCAGGTCCGTATCTAAAAAATTTTCTGATAATGATCAGAAAAAAGCTCGAAACGTAAGTAAACCATAATATGTGGCACATTGTTGAATTCAGAGTAACAAGGGCTTTGCAAATTTGGCATCAAAAAACCAAGACCGTATTTAAAAAAATGAAGTTGATGATGGTTTCTCGAAGACGAAACGTCGGATAAAAAAATTGATAACGTAATCATTAAGTCCACTAAAAGTTGCTATAAAGAAGTTTAATCAGTTTCGCTCTAACTTTAATATTAACGCCAGAAAAAAATAAAAAAGAAAATCCAAAAATTCGGGTTTTTTTGAGATAATTCAAAAACTAAAAATCATATCAAGGATTTCTAGACGTCATTTTATTAGTCCTTTAATTGCGCATCTTTCTTCCCATTTAACCAAATTTGTATCTCTTACCATTACTGAGATCCCCATACTGGCCCTCCTTATCTTGGACACACTGTATATAACTGACTCCTGACTCACTCACTCACTCACTCATCAACGCCCAGCCTAAACCCTTGGGCCTAGAAAGCTGACATTTTGCACAGATGTTCCCTTTATGATGTATACAAGTAATAAGGAAGAGTATTTCGAAATTCAAACCCCTATAGGGGTAAAATAAGGGTTCCAATTTTGTATGGAAAAATAATATTAAATACACATTTCGACTTGAAACTTCGTAGGAGTACTCCTAAAAACAAATAAGCAAACACGTATTTCGTGATTTCCCCGAAAATCAACCCCTTAGGGGGTGAAATGGGGTAAATAAGCCTAAAAATCGATATGGGTGTCGTTATTGAAGTTTTTTGGGACGTTGATTGCGAAAATGGCATTTGAAATTTAACAGGTAGATTCCTCATAGGGAGTAGGCATCCGCTGAGAAAGGATTTTCGAAAATTCAACCCCTAAAGTGGTAAAAAAGAGGTTGGCATTTTGTAAGATCAAATCAAGTCATTCAAAGTTTTTGAAAATTTGTCCCCTGAAGGTGAAAATAGAAGATGACGGGACGGAACGGGACGGGAAGGGACAGACGGGACGGGAAGGGACAGGACGGGAAGGAAAGGGAAGGCATGGAATGGGATGGGATGAAAGGGGGTGGGAAGGGGAGGGAACGGGACGGGACGGAAAGGAAAGGGATGGGATGGGATGGAAGGAGGGGAGGGAACGGGGCGGGACGGAACGGGAAGGGACGGAACGGGACGGAGACGGGGTCGGAAAAAGGGACGGGACGGGGAAAGGGACGGAGATGGAGACGGGGGCCGGAGACGGAGACATTATTTAATACACAAATAACGAACCTCGCGGGTAACATCTAGTTTAATACAAATTTAAAAAAATTAAATTATGTATAACTAGATTATACAGGGATTAGTAAATATACAAACGATCTTACTGAATGTTTCTTTAAAAAAAGGTTAACAAAATTAAAATTCTTTAACAAATAACAATTATTTCCTCCTAGGGCTGTTCTTTTAATAACAGAATCACTGAACAAATAAAAAATTGTGCAAAAAGTCATATAAATCTATTTCGTAAGCAACAAATGTTGGAGACATTGCATTTTTTTTAAATTTATAACCGACTACTGCTTAAGTTAAAGTTCTGATCTAAGCAAACCATTTGTTTTTTAAATTAAATTAAATGTTTATATACAATGTGATATACAATGCTTTTGCTATGTTCGATTTTGAAACAGGTCACTCGGTATATTGCAACGTTATGCTTAGAATAAGATATTTAAATAAATAAATACATTATAAACCGTTATGCAAATTATAACCGTTATTCGTTATCAATATTACTTGAAACTAAGATTCTAAGATTCTCTTTTACGTTCGATCGACTTAGTATACATTTTGGTTATGTACTCTATTTTTTGCATTTTTGACCCGACACGATGTTAAACTTTGCTAGGATTATACTGTACATCTCTGTCACACCCCATTTCCTACTCCCAATCCATCCACAGCAATAGTTTAACACAACCAATAATCCGTTAACCTTTACACCCATGAAGATCTTCTTACATTTGGGTATTATTTTGTCATACATTTATTATTAAATAAGACTTCTATAATATTTCAGCAAATATAATTTTAACAATTAGATATTATTTCTTATATTAAAATCAGCCTTTGTGTATCGATTTGTATATGCCTTTATAAGACTGGACATAAAATACAGTTTTTTAAAGTGACTGTAATTTAAGTTCCATATTAATTATGTAACAGAACTTGTATTGTCATTTATCTTTGCAATATACATAACGTATCAATCATTATATTTATTCTTCAATTATTACTTTAACATTATATAGTACATAATCATATAACAAGATATTTCAATTAAAAATCCAGCGTAAGTTAGTTATTTACTTTGCGAATTTTACAATGATAATTCAATCATGTCTTATAAAATTCATGTCCATTTTACCAGTCCATTTTTGTGAAAATTTTAAATACTTTACGCGGTAGGGTACCCCACGAATGAATGGTAATAAAAAATTAGAAATAATTGACGCTCTGAAGTACAAAGAAAGTTAGTCACTTGAATTACATCCATTACAGTCATATTAAACTCTATATCAAAGACTTTGAGGAACCTGTAAAATTACGTTAATTTAATTTCCATTATCTAAGGCTACAAGCATTTTGACTGAAAGAATTGAGGTTAGTAATTGTAATTTGTTTTCAACAAATTTCTCAGTGAATGTGGAAAGTTGCTTTTTTTATGAATCACGTCGAAAACTTTAGCGGAGTCGGTAAATACGAGTACAAGCATCTGACACAACGAAATTTACAAATTCCACAATTTTAGCGTTTAAGTTCAAGACAGTATATTTACTTATGCAGAAACAACTTCAACATTGACCCGCAAGCCCCAAAAGAGTACCAAAAGCAGAAGAAATCGACTATGGACAAGAGAGCGCGATTAATTTTGACAACCGTGTTCCCGTCCAAGAAACACTCTTAATGCCTATAAAACACAACCGACATGACACTTTTATCTAAAACGCGATAATAGCGTGCGGGCCTCGTGTCCAGCGTGTCCCAGCATTCTCCACAGTTTCAGTGACCATGGGCGCCACTTTCTTCGGGGTTAAAGGGCGTCATTAACCAACAGCACCGCGCCACACTGGGAACAAGCCATCAACCGCTAGGCCCTTTATGTTGGCAGCATCCTCGGCGGAGGAAATCGCCGCGTGCCGAAGATTCATTAGGAGGGTTTTAAGGAAGACGTATTGGGTGTCAAAATTTAAGGTCGGCTTTGTGAAAGTGCGCTGACGGTCGAGACGTGGGATTTGTGGCTGTGGTGCTGGGCAGCCATGCATGGAAACAATGATTCGGTTTTTTGTTCTATAGGCCTGTCAGTTCGATCACAACAGTATTCAGTTTTAGAAATAGATGAATAATGTGCATAGGTGCTACCCCACTGGCCATAACAGCGCATTTCCTTCGGTAATCGAGGTTACTAAATTTATTATCGCGTCCTTAAGCTTTCTCTGTTATTATTAAATGTACCATGAATGTACATAATCGACATGGTTTGTATGGTTGGAAACATTTTAATCATTTAGAAGCTCGATTGTAATCTGTGAGGATATTTTCTCTGACTTGAGTTACGTAATTATCTGTTATTTAGACCACTTTGTTTATGACAGTAACACACTAATCTCAAAATAGTACGCAATTTCCATATTAAACATTTTTATTGATATCTGCAAAATAACCTTATTTCATGACAACTA
The DNA here is from genome assembly GCA_940337035.1 of Agriotes lineatus. NCBI lineage: Eukaryota > Metazoa > Arthropoda > Insecta > Coleoptera > Elateridae > Agriotes > Agriotes lineatus. Next base: position 67,245,534 of record OW679194.1, on the reverse strand, counting down.
AGTAAGGTTAAAGCATAACATATTCCTCGTGGTTTTCGAAATCTCAATGGGGAGCTTCAAAATTGAATAACCCTGTATAATGGGCGATGAAATACATTTCAAATTAGAGGAGGCGTTGCAGATTGAGAGTATGCCTGTAATTGACCCAGCATTTAAAGTTTGAATTGCATGTTTGCGGTTATTACATATATAAACCAGGAGTTATTATTGATTAAAATCCCAAAGTTGTGATGGCCTCCTTCTTGGAGAATTTCGTGGATTTTTTGGTGAGTTGTTTATCTCTTCAACTTTTAAAAACAATTCGTTCTCTAAGTTCCTTGATTATGTTTACTGGTGTTCTAAATACTCTAATTTCTAGATAAAACCAAGCGAAGAAGTCCAAACCTGTTAAATTACAAGAACGTCGAGGAAAATGGATTTGTTTTCCTGGGCTCATTAATACTCCCGGTAACACTTCAATAGTTTCATATGCTCTGTGAGCTGCAGCCCCATCCTGTTGAAAAAACCCTTCTTGGAGCTCATCGTCATGCAAAGAATAAATAAATGACTCTAGAGTTTCTTAATCTCCGACGATTGAAACCTAACCACACACTAAAATTTTACTTAGGTGGAATTAACCTTCTATGACAGTTTTGGTAACACAATCCTTCCGAGCCTGTCTGTGCGCAATTCGAGGCTTCACATCACATAGTAAAGAACCATAATCAATTATCGCTCACGTTTAATAATTCACATTCCTGCTGTAGCTACCTGGTCCTCACCCTTTTAATAGATTAAGTGATCAAGGAGCAATTTCGGTGCTGCAGCACAAATTTTATCCTGATTAAAAATAGCAATTTCTAAAAGTGGAATCGCTGATAGACCGAAACTAACACTGTCACCCAAAGCAGATAAGAATTCTTTATCTTTAATAGCAGAAAAAATATAAAGATACATAGATAAATTACCCCTGTCCTTTTATAAAGGAATCACTTTGAATTTGGGAAGGTGTGGCATTTCATTACTCAGTGAAGCTATTTATTTCAAATTGTACGTATGTAGAAATAGCACTATTGCATTAGTGTGTCGATGCTCAGACCCCACTCAGCAGTATTTGGCAATGATTGCGCCAGCGTGGCCGAGCGGTTACGGAGCTAAGGCTGTGGTGCCACGGTACAGGGTTCAATCCCCACTTCTGGTAACTGGCGGACGGAAGTAGGGAAAGTAAGGCAGTCGTCGAAGACGTGATACTAACCACATCACCTCATATGCTGTTAACGGTGTGCTCGATTGACTGGGTTTAGAAAAGAGATATTTCAGCGACCCTGACTCGCCTCGTCTCAATCCATCTCCCTACATGGAATGAAGCGCCGAACGTTACAATGCTCCCGATATACCTTTGAGTAAACAACGTACTAGAAGCAAGGCGTCCTTGTGATTGATATGCTAGTTATAAGTATATATGCATGGTCTGTGATATTTGCTTATCTATGTGTAAGTGAATAGTGTTTATACAGCTAAATGTTCTGGATTATTTGTTGGTAGCAGTAATTACAAATGGTTATTTTATATCTTACTTGTCATCACCTCCAAGATGTTATTTAGTACTATAATCCTCGTAACAATTTGGGTTTTATTTGATCTTTTTTACTACGATTGAGTCGCTTAGTGATTAGCCGCCTCAAGTAATCAAAAGGGAACGTGCCAGTTGAAACCCCTTGGCGCCCTCTAATTTAGTTATCATCTACAAAATAAGTCGACCCCCATTCATTCTCCCGAGTTTTGTCCGTTAATCCAAGACATGTTTGCTGTATTAATCTATGGATTGATGTGGTAGGTAGTTTGGTAACTATTTCTCGAACGTTGTAAATATTTTCAGCAGTTCTCCTTTTAGGTCGACTACTGCCTTCTTTTCTAATTAACCAACCAGTTTCTTTGAACGTTTTCACAGAATGGTTCAAAATATTGACAAACTGTTTATATTCCACTGCCATTTTGCAAATTTCTATGAAAATGCTGCCACACACTCCGGAATTAAAAATTGCTCCTCACAATTAACTATTTGACAAGTACAAAAGTATGTCTCAACAATGAAAGCTTGTTGTGCTGCAGTAAAAACAATTTGTTAATTAAAAAATACCAAAGTAATTAATGTTTAATAATTATTATTGACAGTTCCTAAATGTTATACATTCATTTCTTTGTTGGGATTAATCCAAGATATCACAAAAATTTTCATAGTTTGCTTATTACTCACAGTGTTTAACAGTATGTCGTCCAAACTACACCGCCAAACTGGCTCAAAATTTCTCCCGTTTCCCAAACAATAATTGAACAATTATGTTTTATTTCCCTTCCTCACTCTATAGCCAAGGGCTGAATGTATAAGGCCCGACATTAAATGTGTGGCCTCAAGGATACCAAAAATCTCACAGAAAAACAGTACTGACCTAGAAGCGCGGTATGCGCCAAATATAATTTAAGGAAGTTTTCCAATTTAAGGAGCGAAAGTCGCGTTGCTGACGGCTGAGTTGTAGCTGCAGTAGCTCCACGAGTCGCAATAACACCTACTAGTAATTTTGTAAAATTTATTATAATTGCGTCGCAGAGGGAATTGTCCATGTGCCCATTATGTGCACAATTTCTAAGTCGTATATTTGTTAAAGACACGCGCATTGTTAGATTGTTGTTAAAATTTTATTTTTTAAAGTATGATAGATACACCAATAAAAAATGTGTAGGGGTATAAAATTAACGAGAAAAAAAAGACAGATATACTGCGATGCAATGTTGTAAAAGATCCTCGTTGCGATGCCTGTAAATATGCAATGAACTGTCTATCTGTTTGTTTGTACAAAATTATATATTTAATTAGGGCAAATCCATGTACACAATTCTGAGTTTAATTTTTATACTGTGCTCAATTTTTGCCTGTCAGAAATTTTAAGGCTGGTTAAAATGAAATGTATTAATTAATTGCACAAATAAAATGGTTGAATGCCCCTTTCTTAATATTTTATTTAACTGCAATATTATTTACGCTAGCTCTCGGCAAACACGAAACTGCTTATCTCATGTTGGGTTCTGAAATGGGCTATATTTAAAATCAGTAACTCCACTGTGCTATTTTTAGTTCATACACGAGGTTCTGGTAGATAAAATTTACAATCCGTCAAACGACACAAAATGTCGCCAGTGCTACAGCGATTATTTGAATGTTCTGAAAGTGATTATTGCAAGGAAGTATCAGGTAATTAATTTGATTATTTAGCTTGGCAACAAAAAACTCGCCTTCATTGTTATTATAGGATGACGTCGAACCCACGCTAACTTTCAACTGTTTCTGGTGGCTTGGAAATTCTTGCAAATACGCAGATTCTGATGATGCTATGCTAAGCCACAAATGTTACATCACTATACCATTGTGGAGTACTGGAATATCACTTAACAAAATAAAAATCACAATCTAGCGTAATAGTTACTTAATGGCAGTTCATGCAACCCATCATACGACAGTGTGCAATTCGTCGAACATTAACATGAGAACGATTTTGAAAATTTTCACAATCAAATATTTGTATTTTTTTAAATTTCCTCCAATGACAATCAAGTATTAGTGAATATTTGCCCGGACTTCCTGATTTAAGTCGTATTACTTACCGGTTTTTAAACTTTGGAACTGGCAGAATTAGCTGTCAACTGCTTTAATGTCATAAAGACCGAGCAACTCTGATCAGTATGTTTTTATTGTAATCGCGAAAAAATCACCTTCCGAGATTTCTCCAGATCTTCAAGTTTCAGGGTCCCTAGATGACGAAAAACAGGTTTTCTCAATTCCGTTTGTTTGTCTGTCTGTCTGTTTGTCTGTCTGTCCGTGTGTCTGTCTGTCTGTTGGCAGTATAGCTCAAAAACTATTTGTCGGAGGAAGACGATATTTTGCATACATATTATATATCTACCTCGCATGAAACCGGTACAATTTCATACAAATATATACAGGGTGAGCACCTTAAAAAATACAATTTTGTTTATTTTTGCATGAATTAAGGAATACATAAAACTATTAATTTGTACATAGTGCTGGCGTTATCCTTGCCAAAAATGGGAATCAACAAATACAGAATAACTGGTCTGCGAGACAAAAAGAAACAGCGAATAAGTGCCTTACGTTAAATAGACCTGAATCGCAAGAATTGCCAACTCCCGCGTGGTTCAGTCAGCGCAGCGGCAGTTCACCAATGTACAAAGGATTCCAATGTTCGGGCCCGTTCACCACAGGCACTAGTTCTCATTAAGGATAATATTTTTTTAAATTTAAAAATCGAATTTACTATTATTATAATCGTGAAAATATGTTTACCCAGTTTCCTTTGATTTTTAAAATTATTTAGTGTCACAACGCCCACTTGTTGTCTTTATGAAAGTATCCTCATAAAACTATAAACTAGCCCACAAGAATGCTCCTTGGCAATTTCTTTTGCTTCCAGAAAGCGGACCACCGTTGGGCCCGTGCCCATCTGGAAATTACCGGATTTCTCGGTTGTCCCATCCGCCCCTAATTCTGAGTAACTCAAGATAGAATATTATGTCAACAATATTAAAACATTGAGCTTAACCGTCATATTGCTAAAGGAATATATGTTTATCGAAAATTCAGCTTTGTTCAATTTTGTGTCACAACGTCCACTGCGAGGGAAGTTTTGAGTAAAGCCCTTTACAGATTTTTTTTTATATAAATATTGGTATCTGTGTCGTCATGAAATATATACGTTGGATTGCAGTCCCAAATACTAAGGGGTCCCAAGTGTCGTATATTTAAAGATTACACCTAAAGGACACTTTGGAATGTTTCCTATTTTTCATTAATCAATCACTGCACCAAGACATTATTCAATAAGCGTACGTGGGCAAAGACCACTATTTTAGTGTTCATGCTGAAGAAAATAATTGATTGATTTTTAATTAAAATATGTCTACTACATCCCTCATAGATTTAAAGCTGAACTTCTTTAATCATGAAAATATATTTGTTTGTATCTACTTCACCGATTAATAGTACATTTACTAGTAGACGACTGATTATAGTGATTATTTTGCAACGGCTACCTAACTTCTGGAAGGACTAACGATTCTTTGCTTGTGAGTACACAACACGAATTATGTTTTCTTTGAAAAACACTTCTCCGACAAGCCACACGATATTATTATTATTAGATTGAAAAATTCTATGGTAAAACTTAATTTAAGTGTTTCCATCGCTTCATCTACAATGTGAACATTCATTTCTTGAGGTACATACTTCATTTTTTATTTTTAAGTATTAATAAATTCATTCTAAAACTGAAGAATTCATAGGTTGCTGTTTTCATAATTTATTATTTTATCATCAACATTTTTAGATATTCCAATAGATGATATTGTCTTTCTGTAGAAGGAGAAATTACCAATTGAGAAAAGAGTACAGTATTTAATTAAACGCTGCAGGCGATCTTTGAATTTATTTCTCAAACCTCAGGTAAGTTTCTTCTATCATCCTAAATATGATTAAAACCGTCCTGAAGCAAACTTCCTGTGCCATTTCGCATCTGCAATGGTGGAATGTACGGCCCTCGCACAAAGAATCAGACATAAATCAGATACCCACATTTTCAGTTATTTGTGCATTTTAAATCATCGTGATAGTGACTAAATATCCAATTTGCGCCATTTTTCGACCTTCCAATCCTTCAGACTAGTATGATGGACACAATTCTGAGCTACTTTAGGGGTAAGCTAACAACTGTATTGGTAATGAGCATAAACGCGTGGCAGTAAATTGATGTGTTCTGCGTTCCAGTAAATGAGTGAAATTCGTTGCTAACGCACCATTGTCATAAAAACTGTTCGTACATGGACATTGGAGACTGGTTCTTCACTTCTAATGACAAATCGTTTCACTTGTATTAACTGACTCTTGCATTTGATGATACACGTTAACATTGTACACGTAAAATATAATTTCATATTCAAGAAATAACTATTATTTTAAATAATGAAATAGGAGAGTCGGTTCAACTAAATAACTGTAATTTTCATTTACTTTTTTTACGATTGAGTAGACCCTGACATTTAAAACCTATGTAGTTTCCGAAGTTCAGTTGCTTTATACATGTATCCATTATGGTAAAGTAGATATACCTAGAAAATATGCTATTTGGTCGTGTCAAAGGACTTGCCTTTGAAAAATAGTAAATTATTATACGAGTTTCATAAGAATGTCCATTGTAGACGGGCGGGTTTGGGCACGACGCGCACATTGAGTAGTGCTCAAATGGAACAAGTGCTACAATGCCTCTTATTAAACGATTATAATATACTATTTTATCTAGTTTGAGTTGGTGACTTTATAGACATTCTAAATTTCAGATACTAAAACTATTGCATTACAATCTAGGGATTTTTGGGTGCAACGATGGCGCCATTGTCAAGTGACATTTGACAGTCGCCATCTATTGGAACAAGTATCAATTTCGCAGTTCTGACATTTAAATTGGTTTAAAGTTGATGCAAACTTGGTTCTTGTGCTGTTCAAATAGTGAACAATACCTGTGTTTAATTAATTCGTTACAAAAAACCTTCAGTTTAAGTTATATTTGATTAGAATACATTTAATAAATACAGTTTAGAGATTGTGGTTATGTATTCGACATCTGACGTTTGTCGTGTTATGAGCATGCGAAAGCAAATGTCTGCAATTTTATAAAACACATAGTTACCAAAAATAGTGTTATAATGGACTCCACTGTAGCACTGTTATTATACCCATATTGTGACATCAAAGTAGATAAACTATTTTTTCTACGACTACTACTAAAAGTAGGCCTTTTAGTGCTAGCTTTTTTCACTAAAAATTACGTTTTATAATTTAGCGTGTTAAAAATTAAATCAGCTGTTTACTTTTGGCCAATGTGCTAAAAGTAAAAAGTTGGTGTTGGATTTAGAATTTCGAACTGGAAGTGAGGTTGAAAGTTATTCTAGTTACTTCTTTCGTTACAGGTAAAGTGTTTTTTTTAATAATTAAAGCATTATGTAATGAATAAAGTAAAATGTGTACATTTATAATTACCTTTGATAACTAACTTTGACAGCTACTAGCTGCAGAAACAGTCACCTGCATGTCAAGGCCATCTCTTTACTATGACATAAATTGTAACTGTCATAAATGCAAACCTTTGTTAAATCGACATTTATGGATTAATAACAGTAAATTTAAGGCCGTAGAAAAAATATTGGGTGCAAACTCATGCTAAAAGTGTTTATGCACGAGATTTTTATGTCTCGTGCATAAACGTCCACTTTTACCACTTGTTGCACAAATAGCTATTTTGTTCTACTGCATCGAAAAGCTATCAATTTCGGCGCGTTTAGCGGCCGAAACCCCCTACTTTTTTCATACTCTTAACTTTTACTTTTTGGCAGTAATAACCATAGCAACAAAAACTAACAACCACTTCTATTGGTGGAAATCAACAGACACTCCCATTTTGCGGTATGATCATGCCCTCCTCGAGTTTTCTCGACTTCCTCAATTAAACTGCCATTTTATAATTAGAAAAAAAACTCTTCCAAAGCAGTAGAATATAAAAATTATGTACGTAACTGGTACGAAAGCGGACTTTTAGACTCGCCTTATTTATATGCGTTGCTCGCTGCTATCGTTTATCCATAAACTGCGGCTCCTTCAAAAAAGTCCTTCATTTCGTATTTGCAACATAAATAGCTATTATTAGCTTTAGTACTTAAAATGGGACATCTTTTCAGCGTTTTGTGACATAATGTACAAACCTTATCCTTGCAACCTTCAAATGAGCGACACAATGATAAAAATCTTAGGCAGTGGTTTCAACTGTTAGATTACTATCAGGCCCACTATCGGTACACGATTTTATCTTACTCAGTAAAAGCATTTCCATTGTAAACTCAAAGTTTAAGGAACACGCATTGCTGGCTTGTTTATGGTGCGTACTGAAAACTTTTTCAGCGTGGGCCGTTGCCGGGTCATACAATTTAGGTGGCACATTCCTCCGGCGACACATCTTCATTCTTCCACGGCCCCAGGGCCGGATTCTCCATGTTGCCATCTACATTACGGCCAAAATCGATGTAGGTGGCCATATCGGCATCAGATAAGCGGCTGCCCGCTTACTACCAGATCCATTACAAAGTTGGCCGACAGAATTTAAGAGTATAAAAATTGACATCCGTATCGCGGGCTTAACAAGTGACATAAATGGACTGCTCTTCTATTCAAATAAGGCAAGAAGAAGAAACCTCTCCAATCTGTGATAGACGTATCTGGAGTACGCGATGCTCATTTAATCTTAATAGATGTTCGACACGAACGCAATTTAAAAATTTAGCCGCCTTGTCTGGCTGAAATTTATAATCGAGCGTGGCGCGAGCGGTTTGACGCGGGAGAATGGCGCATCACAGCACTGTAAAATAGATAAAGCTGGCGTTAGTTAGTTAACCTACAAGTAGACAATATTTTGGTTGATATAAGATGCGCTCCTGACAGTTAACTATTAATCCAATCAGTAAAGTGCAGATTTCCCATGATATTTTCCACGTGGAATTCGTTAAATGGCTACCGTAGTCGGTTCCAGTTTTTTAATTTGTTACATTTTACAATTGGTAATTTTCTTTACAAAGCCCAGTCCGAACTAAATTGTTAGGAATACCAGTAACAAAGGTTGTTATAATCCATTCGGCTTGGAGAAAGCTTTTCTAAGGGCTTTCTTTAGCCTAGCTATCCATGGTTCATAAACTCCAGAAAGTTTCAGTAGGTACTCTTAAAGCATTCATAAAATTCATCATCGAAATAGCGAGTCAAAATATTCAAATAAAGGAATAACAGTCCCACAAAAACAAGTTTACCAACGATGCCATATTTATTCTGAAACAAATAGCCGAACATTCGATAAAAAATTTACAAACCAGCATTTATGCCAGTCAAGATTTAACAGAATGTTCATCAGATATTATAAAAATAATGGAAGATATCAATCAACACAATGCACATCATAAATGAAAGATCATGAATAAAAGTGTTACGGGTAAAATGATAATTACAACCTGTTAACGAGCAAAAAAGTCACAGCTAGCTCAAGTGGGACATAGGGGTGGGTTTATTATGCGAAGCGTAAGTGATTCTGTCTAACTTAGATCAAGAAGGACGTAAAAAATCAATAATAATAACAAGCTGACAGCCGCCACGGGATTATAAATTCTTGACAAAGGTTGATGGCGAGCGAAACCGACTATGTCGCACGTTTACAAGCAGCGCCCGCAATCAAAACTAAAATATCGACCGGAGCGCAAAATTCGCAGCAACTCCAAAAATTTAAAATAACCTAACAAAATAATACACAACCACCAGAAAGAAGCAGGATATAAAACGAGAAAGACTTACTTCCACGCTGACGATGCGGCATTCTTTGCTGATTCGGAGGATAATTTGCAAAGACCCCTTCGTGCTGTTAACCAGAAGGCTAATGTGATTATTAACACTGGTAAAACACATTGTATGGTAACACCTAAGGAACCAATACGAGGAAAATTTGAAGAAATGACAAGCACCGGAAACCTATCACAGGAAGGGAGAAAAGTAGGTATAAAAGCTGCGCGCATTTCTGATTACATAATATGGAAAAATAGTTTAATATCGACAGTAAGATAATAATATATATATATCATAAGACAGTTATGAGATCTATCATGTATTCCTCGACAAATAGAGGAGATACTTCCAGAAAAATGGAGGAAACGGCAGAAATGAAAGTAATACCAGCTATACATAGGAAGACTCTACGTACGTAACATAATCAGAAGCGAAGATCTAGGAGCCACAGGTAACATAAAAGACGTAACCAGACTTGTTAAACAAAGAAGGATATACTGAAACAAATGTGAAGACAAGATGAAAACCGCAGATTTGTAAACATTTCAAAAATTAGTATACCAGGAAAACATGGAACACAATGTAGACTCGCAAAACGATAAGGAGGGTGGAACTACACCAGAGGGTACAAGAGCCAGAGAACGACCAAATTAAGCTGAAAGGAAGAAGTTGAGGGAAATTTGAACAGCTAAAGGTGCGCTACTAGAAAATAGAAGCTTAAGATAGAAAACAGTGAGCAGACATAGCTGAGGGAGGCAAGTTGTTACAAAATTCGCGCAGTACAACTGATTTAAAATAAGGTGTGTTGGTGTAAATGAGGATTTTGAAAAAAGAAGTTCAGAATCCCGCTTAAAACATAGGATTACTATTTATTTAAGGAACGCAGTATGTAATACAAGTAATTGAGTTTCATAATACAGTAGACGATCGAAATAGTGAACTAATAAAAACCAGGGTAGTTCACTTTTTCGATTTGTTCACTATTTAGGATAATTAAAAAAAATTATTACTACAAGAACAACTTAAAAATCGGTATAACTACATATTTAATCAAAAGATGCTTTAATTTTGTTTCTGAACAAAAGAGTCTAGTTTAACTTGCTTATATTTTATTTTTAGACTATCGTGTAAAGATTTTTCTCTTAGGTTTCGTACTATTAACATGTCGGAATAATTGATATAATTCTCTTCAGTCCACTGTTGGCATTCGAGGTTAGTTTAGCAACATCATATTTATTTGCTAATGAAGTTACACTAACACCATTTTTTAAATATTCAAGCATTTCGACTTTATGTCTGGCATGTTTAGGCATTTAAAATATCTATTTCATGGTCTCGCATCATCAGCAGAAAAGTTGTTCACTAGGTAATGTTGAACTGACAAGTCGATAGATTTAGACATTGAACCTAGTGTAGTATAAATACAGAATTTGTTTCTTAATGAATCAATACAGTCTTAACCATTGCTTTATTCACTTCTTTGTGAGTTGACATAGGCTACAAATGTCAAACGAAAATTTTGGCCTGTATTAGTTGCCCACAAGAACCATCCTACCCCAAATCGTCAACAAAGGTCCAATTACCAAATTCCAATACCTTCAGTACCTACCAAATTTACTAATCTGGTACTCCTAGTCAACACAAACTATCTATCTATGATTCACTTACTAAAGTAATCTCACACATTGGTCCTTCGAGCCGGATTCAAGCTTTGATGATTCAGCCAGAGGCAATAATGGTTTAAAGATTTAGAGTCACGGATTAAGTAAGTAACTTGTACAAATAAAATATGGGAATGTTATTGATTATTACTAAAAAAACTGGAATAACGCATACCTGGAGTGGTCGAGGTCCCTTTTGTTGCCCAGCAGGAGGCTGGTGTAGTAGGAGGGTAGTTTGAGCTTGGCCAGTTGCCCGAGAAGCTCCTGCGCCTCGTGGAAGCTGTGTCTGTCGCTGACGGAGTAGACGACGACGAAGGCCTCGCCCCACCTGATGTGCTCGTAGAGGCACCCATTCTTCTGCAACAAAAATGCGATCAGACGCCGCAGACCCAAGAGGCTGTTAATTTGACTTTATGCGCGTCTAAATCACGGCGAATCTTCGAGCTTCCAGCCGTACGTTGCGGAGAATATGAGCGTTTGCGGGAAAAAGTAGCGATTAGCAGCGCCTTTCCCTGCGTCGTAAACTTCGGACGCCGGGACAACGTGCGCCCACAGCGCCCAGTTTTTGCGCGCTCTCCCCATAAGGCGCTTTCAATTACTGCGTTTGCTGAAGAAAGTCAATTACTTTTACTCGCAAAAATCCGGCGGGCAATCGGGTCAGGTAACAGGACACCAATTAAATTTGTACGTCCTGCCCACGCGCCTGGGCACTGCAGTGCCAGACAATGTGACGATAAAGAATATTTACAGAGAAATTGTTACAAGGAAGTTTGAAATGAGGCGAACGGCTTATAAACTGTGAAATTAACAGCTTCATTTTGTGTTTCAATTGCCACATAAAAATGTACAAAATCTACTCAGAGAGCTAAGCCATCATGGCATTGGCTATTCAATCAAGTCTATCAATAAACAATTAGTATATTGTCCTAGAGTTTCACTTAAACAAAAAAAGTAGTAAAAATCAGTCATTTGTTTATATTATTAAGCAAGCAATGTGTACAAAGCAAGAACCAATGATTATGATTCGTAATGCATAATTTGAAAATGGCCTGCATAGAAGTTATAAAAGTTGCAGAATACCTCACAATGAATTTTGTAATGACCTAATGACCTTGGAATGCTTCGTTTACCTATTGTTTATAATACGATATGGAACCAAACTCTTTGCAATTGATAACGTTTTTTCAGGATGCTACGTAGTATCGTGTTTGTTAAAAATTGAGAGAAAAAGATTGCAGTAGACATTAACAATTCCGGCTTTAGATAAAGTGGGATTTTACTTTAAGGAGTGTACTGGACACATTTGCAAAATAATCAATGCGTTGAATGTCATCTGTTTCCATTTCCTGCTAAAAAAATTATGAAAACGGCACGTTTCCGGTTACAACCCACGCTAATTTGCATGTTTCGAAAATTAGTTGCGTGTCGACTGATACTATTATTTTTTTAGAAAATGCGACTCTTATCTGAAGATCCACTTTCGCCCAGATTTGCATATATGGAACATTAGTTAATCACGTTTGTAGTTTCGGATGTTAAATGCTAATTATTTTTTAAAAGTTCGTAGCAAAGCTGTAAGAGCGTTTGTCATGAAAAACTGGGGCTATTGAATATATTATTTTCATTGTTTAAAAATGGGTTATTCCTGAATACTGGGCATTCATACGATAATAGTTTGTAGTATAATAACTTTTATTATAATAATATGTCATATTCGTATATTCGTGAGTTTTTCGCTTTCTGATAATTTCTGTAAATTTATCCTCACCTTTAACATAAAATGGAGATCACATATGTACAACAAACCTAGTCTTAGCGACTACTGACAGTGTTATGTTTTATGTCACTATATTTGGAAGCACCTAAGAAGGTTACAAAATGTCAATAAATACATCTTCAGTAAATATTGCAAAGGTTTTTTAAGAAGAACTATAACTTTACGCTAAGATGAAGGAACTGAAACCATGTGATGGTAAAATGTCGAAATCAAACAAGAAAAGAGAGGAATAAAGAAAGTGATGAGAGAAGAGAGCAGTATAGGAATGTCATACGTCGATTCTCTGAAAAGGCAAATAAAAGATACGATATCGTTGAAAAGTGTCCTGAAGAGAGATACAAAATAGTCGCTGAGTAGCGTCCTCTACCGAGAGTTGGACGCAATTATTATTACGTAGTGGTTTGCTGATGGCGTATTTTAGTGGATACAGAAGAGAACCTTGGATAAAGAGCGCACCTCAGCTCGTGAGCGGCCCTTTGTTCGCCTGCGCTTTGTGCGTTGCTTCGCCTTAGAGCCAACGTGGCTCCAGGTTTTTTAGTGAGTTAAATTAGTTTAGTTAGGTATAAGTGTAGACAAAGTGTGTGAACTCTGCGGACTGCCTCCGGTCAGTTCAACATCTAAACCTGCTTCAGATATTTGACCAGGACCGTTCTAAGACAACGTGTAGCTCTAAGCAAAAATCAGGTAGGCTATATGTTGACGAGAATACAACTACAAAGCCATCTAATGCTACCGCCTTTGCTGAATACCACTGTGCATCAACCATCAACCCTTACAACATACACGGAACCAGGCTCAACTAGTGCTACAGTAATTTACATAAGCAAACGCGGACATCAACGCCAACAGTGTTAAGAGTGTCGTCGAGGCTCAGATCAATCTTATACAGGAGGAGTCTGTAGTGCCGTCCACTGTGCGTTGGATGCAAATATTATTTAGTAGTTTTCGCATGAAGCATTTTAGCGGATACCGAAGGGTTGCAATATTTCCCTCGCTCATAAGTAGCTATTTGTTCGCTTGCGCTTTGTGGCCCCATGCCTTTTAGTTATTTAAGTTAATTTAGTTAGGTGTAAGTGTGGACGAAGTGTGTGAACTTTCCGGACTGCCTCCCGTTAAACATTTAAACCTACCTCAGTTGATTGACGAGAACCCTCTCGAAACACGTGTAGATACAACCAAAAACCAGGTAGGCTACATGTTGGCACCTAACAGCGAGGCTTGCACAAAAGGATGGTCTTATTCAATTTTAACTGGGAAAGATTAGTAAACTCCAGTACAGCGACGTGCTAAGGCGTAAGTGTAACATAATGTGTGAACTATGCGGACTGTTACCCATTAAACATTTGAACCCACCTCAGCTGCTTCAACCTGAAACACAATGTAGTTCCAACCATACCTAGGTAGGCTACATGTTGGCGAGAATACGACTACAAAGCCATTTCCGATGCAGAGGAAGAACCTACTTTCGCTGTATACCACATTGCAACGACCATCGACACTTACATCATACACGGAACCAGACTCAATTAATGCTACGGTAGTGTCCATGCGTAAACGCGGATGACAATAGTGACAAGGGTGTTAAGATTGACGTCGGAACATCCCCATAAAAGGGTCAGATCATGAGATCAACACACTAACGCCCGTATTCATAGTCGTTCGCCAGCGGATCGCCGGCGACTCGCCAGAGTTTCGTTATGAATAGTATGTTGGCGGCACTGTACGTCTATGTCAAATTCGAGGTTAGCAGGTTAGATTTTATGTCAGTTTCTGTCAAAACTGACTGAAAACCTAACCTGCTAACCTCGAATTTGACATAGACGTACAGTGCCGCCAACATACTATTCATAACGAAACTCCGGCGATTCGCCGGCGATCCGCTGGCGAACGACTATGAATACGGGTGTAAGTGTGAGGTATCGCCATTCTATTCCTTGCCTGAGAAAATTGTAAGGTAAAGATAACAAATGAAAATTTCCTAAGTGCAATAAGGAAGACAATAGTTTTCAGGGATTTTTTATTTGGTGTAATGGCCATGTGGTAAAGTTAAAAATGTTTTGTTGTCCCCAGTTTGAGAAATTTGTGCGACAAAGACAGATATAAAGAATCACTAATGGCGGTGCCTTACACTTAGTGTATTAATCTACTGACCTTATAAGGGATGAAGTAGGTAGCGCCCTCAACCGGGCGTTGGACTCAATTTATATTATTTAGTGGCTTGCGCGTGACGCATTTTAGAGGATACCGAAGAGTATGTGATCATTTCTCCCCTCGTAAGTGGTTCTTTTCTTCGTCTGCCATTTGTCCGCTCTACTCCCTTAGTGACAACGTGCCCCATGATCTTTCAGTAAGCTAAGTTAGTTTAGTTAGGTGTAGGTATGGACAAAGTGTGTAAATTCTGCAGAGTGCTTCCCGTTAAATGTTTGAAACTGCCTCACTTGCTTAACTGGACCCCTTGAAACACGTGTAGATCCAACCACACACCAGGTAGTCTATGTGTTGGTGCTCAACAACAAGGCTTGCGTAAACTATGGTTAGTTTTATTAAGTTAGGTAGTGAGTCGTATGTAATACGCTTTGTTGGGCTGCGACTTCATTCAAAGTGTGAGCATGATTCTAGGCTTCCAGCGTAAACAATGGACGTTTGAAGGTACGGGGGATATAAATATTTTGCGCAGGAGCCGTCCACACTTAGGTTTGGAACTGGAATTAGCATTATCGAGGTGCAATCGCGAGAAGACGACTACGGAGCAAGAATGTTAAGGTTGACGTCGAGCGCCATATTTTAGCGGATACCCAAGGTTGGGTAAAGAACCCAGTTCGTGTTAGAAATCCTAGGGTTGTGCTTGCGACCTTTTCCCTCGCTCGCCAGTGGATTTTCTTCCCCTCAAGAGGTAACGTGGACTCAGAATCTTTTAGTAAGTTTACTTTAGTTAGGTGTAAATGTGAACAAAGTGTGTGAACTATGTGGACTGACACCTGTTAAACATTTCAATCTCTTTAGCTGGTGGACCAGGACCCTTTTAAAACACGTCTAGATCCTATACCACTCTAGGTGAAAAAACATTGAATTAAAAAAAATCACATAAAGCTCGTCGTAAATGAAAGCAGGTGTCAAAAGAAGGTTAATACACACAAGTAGCAAGCTCTAGAATTGGGATATCAATAATGCAACTAAAGGAAGACGCAAAATAATAACTATTGTAAAACTACAATAAATTGTAATAGAATGCTAACTTAAAATAGCTAGAATTCAAGAAACTAGTATTCAACGCAGTAAAAATGAATTATAATAGCTATAACGATGTTATTAAAATGGCAACATTTAACTAGTTGTAATTTATGATACTTGTACATTATGGCTGATCAAACAACTGATTACAGATAAAATAATTTTATTTTCCAGTAAATATTTCCTACTTACCTTGCTTTAGGTTTGCTATAATAGAAATTGTAGTTTTAACATTTTCTATTTTATTTGGCAATTTAAAAAATATGGCAATTGATTCAACAGTAATCTCGACGGTGTAATAATTTCGAGGTTAAAAATCGTTGCAGCGAGAAGCAGCTACTTAGGGCACGTTCCAATTTTTCCGGAAGAAGAATAAAGTTTGTTCGCCTTGCAATATGAGACAAATAATGAATTTATGGGCCCATTAAGCGCTTTAATATGCAAACACTTAAAAGTAACCTTCAGACGAACAGTAAATGCAGTTTATGGCGGTGTCATTAAGCTAATATGAAAGTACACCTACTTAATTGTTACTTAATTTACAGCTCGACAAATTGCTATTTACGATATCCTCGAATTAATAACAAAGTGCTCTTCAGGGCAGTTTATGAAAAGCAAAAGCGGCGCGAGCGGAAAAAGCAGGAATGCGTTCCTGCAATGCGTCCGTCTGTGCGAGCAGACGAGACGAGGTCAAGGGTTACTGAAGTGGGCTTCGAGAGCTTTTAAAAACGAGTAATAACCATCAACTGCAAACAGTCGTACATCTGGCTATTTATACTTGCTCATTACTCGCCAGCGTAAAGAAACACTTCGCCAAAGAAAACAATCTGAAAATCGCTGGAGATTTCAATGCTTCGTCAGACCAGAAATCACCGCAATGAAAAATTATTAAACAATAAATGTGATGCTAAGTAAATCTTCTTGAAGTTAGTAAAATGCGGCCATTAATTTTCCGTCCAATAAATGACATAAGCCGCACTAACAAGTCTATCTGATAGCACAATAGGCTGACAGTAAAATTAATTTTATTGGGTCTTCGAGGTTGGAAGCCTTGAAAATGCAATAAAGTTTTATTAAATCAATTGATAAATTTAACACAGATCTCACCGGTTGCAACAGCAAACGATTTGAGAGGACTTTCTTTCAATGCTAGTTTGATGTATAGGCATAATTTCCATTCTATGCCGGAACAAAAATTTTGATGCGCTCAGATTTGTTACAAAACCCGGACGAGTAGCGTTTCGAAACTTGATAAATTTTGTCATTACATATTACAGACAGTAATAATGCCGGGATAATTCTTAGTCACGTCGGCGCCACCGTTTATAGTGTCATTATTTATGTTGCAATGGATTTAAGAATTAGCTTTATGCGCAATTACCGTGTTTATGTAGTTTTTATTACGGATTTTTACTCTTATCGGTTTATAAATTCTTTGTGGGGATATTTATGAGATTTAATAGGATATTTCTTAGGATGTTTTGCAATCATTTTTAAGGACAGGCCGTTTAATAGCTGCACTTAATTTCTGAAATTCCTTTATCCTGTTAAGAGGTATTAATTCTACCTGTAATCGCTCGATCTAAGGCAAATTTTTAGATATTAAAAAGGATTTTATATTTTGTAACAACAAAGTCTGGCAATCATTTAATAGATGACAATAAATATACAGATTTCTAGATATAAAACATTTCCTAAGGACCACAAAACTGATGATAAAAGCACGAAACAGAAACAAGTACACAAACTTGCATTCCCCTAACTCCTTCAAACAGTACCCTTCTATTCCTATTAGATTTTATTACTTAAACCATTGCATAATTACATGTTTGTATGAATAAAGCAATCAACTATGCATAGACACATTCGACCATGGACAGCGCATAGATCGAACACAATAATTAAGCTGGGCCTAACTCCAACGTTGGGAATGCATCCAACACAATCCGTTTAATTACAAACTTTCGACCAAATGCATTAATTGCAGGGCAGGAGAGGCGCAGTATTTCACCTACAAACTAACCAGCATGAAGTACCTTCAAGATAATTCAGTGACAGCCCACAAGGAGCAGAAGACACTTTCTCGCGGTTACACGCTGTTATAAAATCCGATCGCCTTTGTTCAAAATAAATGGCCTTCCCGGCCATAATAAAAATACTCTCTCCGCAGCAATGTGTCATACGCTAAAAGCAAATTTTAATAGCCAGAGATAACAAGTACGGAATTTCGAAAGTACCAAAATAAACGGAGCTGCCCCTCATTTGCATTTGCATTAAATTGCATATGGGGCGCCCTTGATTAATTCAAAATGTATATATTTATTCGGGCGATAGGCTGCGCCCCATTTAACGCTCCAAAAGCAGATTTTGAGAGATTAACATACAATCCCTGCCATTTGCCACTTGGCTGTGAGGTAATGACTGCTCGAAATGTTAGGGGCAACGATCCCCTTTGTTTTGCGATTAATATTTATACAGCAGTTAAACAATCGCGGTTTCTTAATATAAACTTTATAAACCCTCATCATAAATGCTAATTGATACGGCACAAGTTTCTTGCCCCTTGCTCAAAGCACAGAGTAGCTTTACGCAACCGAAATCAAATGTTCGTCTAACTGAAAAACAGCTACGCGGTGCAATAGTGAAAATTATCTTCCATTCAAGAAATGTACATAAACATATCAGTAATAAGTTAATATTTCAGCACATACATCTTACACGCATTGCGACCTTTAATAATATTTTGTAAATAGGAAGGGTAATTAAAAATGGATAAATAGTGTCTCTGACATAGTGTACCAATTATGGGATCTCATAAAAGGTAAGTAAATTTCGAATCTCAACTGAAATATTTTTTTAAGTTTTTCACGTTGCGAGATATATATAATAATTTTTTTAATATACATGTTCAGATACTCGGTACTCCAAGTTCATGAAAAAATGAAATAAGTTAAAACTAGAACGAGTAGTTCAACGAGGAGATACTCAGTCTCCAAAATTAGTCACATTAGAGCTGGCAAACATATTTAAAAACTTACATGAATATAAAATAGCCGCTCTTCGAGTTACTAAAGATGAAGTCGGAAAAACAATAAATATGGCAACGAATAAAGAAAACATCTGATACAAAGGAAGTACATCCGAAACCTTGAAGGTTCTAGGAGATAAATCAATTTCCGTTCTTACGGACCTTTTGAACGTCATTTATAATACCGGCATAATTCCATTAAGCTGGCGTAAATCTATCTTTGTTACGTTACCAAAAAAGACCAAAACGACATAGTGCAGTGCCCATCTAGCTATTAGTATGACAGAATCTATAAGATAGAAAACAACATAAGTTGAGAAGGCATGAAACATTTTTTGGCGTACAGGTGTTAATACGGAGATCGCGAGACGCAATGACTTCATTTGCTTGATAAAGTGCGACTCGATAAAATGCTCTCAAATAGCACTTCAATATACAGCCAATTTGTACATTCCTGTTAATTGTTTTTTGTTGCTATATGTCTGTAATTAGTTTTAAGTGCGCAATTATACGTTTTAAACACGCGCCAATGTGTTTTGTGGAAAGCGCCCGCGCCAAGATAAGTGCTGGAAGCGCTCGATTTTGCAGATAACGTCGGTTGCGACCTAGTTTTCGCCGAACGAAATGGGTTTTTGTTCACGTACACAGCGCTTGCGAAAGGCTAAGTTCCTATAATTCCCGTAATAGCGAAAGCAACGCCGGGCCGAGCTGCACGAGCCTAAGTCCAGGTAGTTCGCAACTGGCACTTGTTGATGATCACTGCAGGTGGGTGATTTTGTACGGTAATTAGCAATTAAAGAGTCGTAATCGAGGCCAGCATCGAGTGATTCAATGTGCACCAAGGAGCGTAAGCGCGGGCTTTCTTGTGTTCGTTGCACACTGCGCCTTAGCATATGCGTAGAAGGCTACCAGCTCAAAAGCGGCGTTAGAAGCAGCTGTCTGCCTGCA
This sequence comes from Agriotes lineatus, assembly GCA_940337035.1. Classification (NCBI taxonomy): domain Eukaryota; kingdom Metazoa; phylum Arthropoda; class Insecta; order Coleoptera; family Elateridae; genus Agriotes; species Agriotes lineatus. The sequence continues at coordinate 67,225,471 of OW679194.1, read as the reverse complement.
CAATTGCAACAGTTGTCGGAGGTCTGTGTTAATTATGTTTAATATAAATGCGTAGTAGATAGTATTTTGCGCGTAATTTAGTAAGTATTACGGTACCTTTGTAGCGTCCCCTGTATTAGTAAAAATTTTCTAGTTGAATTTTTATCCCTAAGTATTAATAGGTGGCTTTTCGGTAATATTGCATGCATTAGGATAGGCCTGGCTAGCTGTATTTTAGTTTTTAAACATTTCATTATAATTAATAGGTAGTTTCGTAGACACCTCCAGTAGTAATTAGCCATACTTCATTATTTAAATTTATTTAGGCTCCATTTCTACCAATATTTAAGCCTGGCGGTTAGGCAACCGTAAGTGCAATAATTATAAACTATTTCCTGGCCTGATTTGTTGCTAGAGCAATGCTGTTATCTCATGCTTCAGTCAGATTTTTTGTGGATCCTTTTGCCCAAATTTTTGGAAGAATTTTGATATCTTGAAGTTTGTAGACACATGATGGCCTCCTCATTTTCATTTTCCCATTTTAAATTGTTCTTCATTTATAAGCTAATTGGTTTAGCTCCGCTCCGTTTCGATTAGATTGAGGACCTACAAGCACACGTGCCCTTTTAAGACGTTCGTAATTGATTTGTTAGTACTTACGTCGTTGGCAATTGCGGATTTGTTTGGGGCCAGCATTATTCTTGCACTTCCACATGGCTACCCGTTATCACTAGGTAAGCTGTCGCTAGTCTCGGTTTCTTAATCTAAGGTTTATCTGAGACTTTTTGTACGTTTTTAGCTATCTCCTGTTGGGATTAACCATCTCCGGTTGAGATTTACTTTGCTGGAATCCAATCTGTCGATCTGGGCTCCTGAAACTGACGAATTGCCTGTGTACTTCGCAACCCCAGTGGACTACGCTAGGGAATAAGCGTCCGCACTACACCTACCTGCAAGCCCCCGCGGCTTTCATAGTTTGCACCGCTATTAGCAGCTGTTGCCCTGACCTTCACCTCTCTGCTGCCCCCAGGTGCGCCAGACTGCCAAGGAAGCAAACGGAAAGGTTAGATCTGGATGTGTGCTCCTGCAGGCAAGGCACTAGTGTAGTTATTAATCGTTTGCCTGGTGTATTTTGTATTAGGATATGTGTGCGCTTCGTACAGCTAAAAACTAGGGCATTCTTTACAAATCGTAACCCCTTGTGTACTTTTGCTTAGGTTATGCGAATCGTTAGCACAGATCGTGCGAGGGTAGGTTATATGCCTCGTCCTTTTGTAAGTGTTCTCGCTTAGATATATGTTAGGGCTTGCCGCAAAACTCGTGCGGCTACTTTTTGCAAACTATTGAATATAATTAGCTAGGTTTACCAGAGTTTTGTCGGACTCGACATCGGTTCTTCGGCTCGAGTGTGTGGGAGCTTTCGGTTATATTTAGCCCCAATCATTGCTTCACAGCGACACCTCCTACAAATTACAGATTAGAGTAACATAGAGCTTCGAGCTTTGATAGCATCTTATTCGAATGGTGCTTTTTACTTACCCGGTAGCACGTGATAGCCGTGTTTGATGGCTTAGCGCGATAATCACTCGGCCCCTTATGTTTTGGGAGCTCGTACTCCGCCATTTGCGTTCATAATTTACAACGTGAAGTTAGTCAGCTATACGACGGTTGTGGCTCGTGGACCGATCACGGAGGCAGCTTGTTCAAATACAAGTTTCCGCGAACCGGTTACGCAAATTTGTTATACGCCTGTCTCAAAGCTGTCAAGAGCAGATTCAAGTGCTTGCTATAGTATTCATGGATACCCTGACGTCTTTTTTTTTACTACGAACCTCGACGTTATCGTATGGCCATACTAAAGGCACGATGCTTCCGACAGCTAGAAATGTTTGAGCGTCGCCTTAACGTCAATTAGAGCTATCATTCCAGGCTAAACGTTAGCCAGAACAAACTTGCATTGCTCTGTACCGGCGCACTACTTGTTTTGCCCGCTCTGCGACCTATACATGTATAACTATTGTTTTTTTTATTGCCTCTGAGGCGCCCGTTCATAATTTTAATGTGTTTGTTTTGTCCGCCGTATACCTGCCTAAATTTATTTATATTTATATGTATATCCATATGTATATCCATATTTATACCTGCATGCTTGTGTATTGCACTATAGTACTCACAATTAAATAAAGCTGTGATAATTTATTGGTCGTTACTATTCTGTTTGTTCTGCTGGATTTATCTTCTCACCTTGTGGTGGTCCGACGCAAGGAGTAGACAACGTCGAGGACCTGGCGCCCTCTCCATTTGTATTCTTTTTCAGCGTAGCTGGAACCCCGACCCTTCTCGGCGAGTTAGCCCAATTAGGCCGATATTTACCAGCCGGCAAAATACCTACTATAGCTTTCGCCAACAGGTAAGGCCAAAACCTTTATCCTTTCTCACAATAGGGTGTATAAATGTTCAGTGGTGTGTAAACAGCTGATTTCATTTGAATAGACTTTTAAGCTAAAATTTTCAGCTAGCCCAGGTGAATTTTTATGTTCATTTTAACAGGGCCTTTCGGTAACCACGACTGAGGTAAATAAAGTAAAAATCTCATTGCTGGTGAGCTAGCTCGCAATAAGGAAGAGCAAAATTAAATTTCCGCATACAATTTGCTCCCCAATGTGGGACTCCTTTCAGAGTGCAATATTATTAAATGTGAGATCCCTCTAAGAAAATAAAAATTCGAAAGACCTTGCACCACCCTAAATATTACTTGACGACTTAACCTGTCTTTACAATATTTGACAATCTAATGGAGTGTAACTAAATTAAGCTTGCTTTTGACGGAAAATATTTACACATTACCCATTTTTGTACTATGAGAAAAAGTACTTTGTAGTCATGACCTAAATCTGAGGCACACACATGGTAAGTTGCCAAGTTTTTGCAGTTCTCTTATATTGTGCAAAAGCTTGGACCATTGCTGAAGCAATACTCAAGCGCCTTGAGACATTTAAGATGTGGATGTACAAACGAATTCTGAGGATCAGTTGAACTGATAGGATAACCAATGTAGAAGTTCTAACTCAAGTGAACAAGTTAAATAAATAAAAATGCGTCATCCAGTTAAGTACCCGATCCTACATCTCATAATGCAAGGTAAAATAAAGGGAAGACGAGGCCGAAGAAGAAAAAGGACATCCTGGCTGAACAACTTGAGGCATTGTTTGGATTGTCCACCCAGTCAGGATATCTAATAAAATAACGTATCTGATCGCCAACGATCGTTAAACCGTCACGACAGTTAAAGAAGACGAAGTGTGAAAAGGTATGGATATAAATATTAACGGAAAAGAACTGATGCATTTACAGTGATGATATAGTGTTAATCACTAGAGATAAAATGAGTTAACAGCAGTTAAATGAACAACCTAAATAGATTTAATTCAAAATAAATATAAGGAAACAAGAATGTAGACTATTATATTTATTTAGGCCATACATTTAAACTGAGAAGAGAAAATTAATAGGCAGAGATTAACAGAAGAACAAGCCAAGATTGGAAAGATTTTCGAACATTAGCCTTTGTACTCAAACCTTTTCCACTAAAATTAGGGACTAGTATATTCTGTATGCCGAGGAAAAGCAACAATAGGAGGCCCAGAAGTTCAGTTTTCCTACGTGTTACATATACTATTTCTTCTCTGATCGGAATGCATCCAAAAATTAATAAATTATGTTACGTTTCGTTGAGTCTTTCCCAAAAAACGTCGATTGTGAGACTACTGTTTTTGTGTCGATAAATTCCTGATATTACTCCGGTATTACTTAACCTGTATTTACAATATTTGGGAATCTACTGAAGTGTACCTACATTAAGGTTGTTTTTGACAGAAAATATTTACACATTACCCATTTTTGTACTATTCGTTACCATAGAAATAGAGGGCTATTTAAAAAACTACATAACCTACTACTAATGATTACGGGTAAAAACTATAACAACAGAATGGTGTTTTCTCCCACATACGTGTCAACATTTTTTAACAACCCTGTACATGACAAAACCCATAATACATTTAATACCGACACTAAATATTTTAAACAAGAAATTAGGCAAGTAGCTGACATATACAGGGTGTTTATAGATCGCTCGACAGCTCATAACTTCATTAATAATAAAGATATCGAAATAAACTTTGTTTTGTTTTAAATGCCAGTGCAGAATCTACAAATTGACGTAAACCAATTTAAGCCATGGCCTACTATTTTTGCTCAGTGATACACGACCTTGCTATTTTAAATGGACCGCCCTATATATTTTTAAATATTTGCGATCAGCGCTAAAGGTACTTTATGATAGCATTCTTAAATTGAAATTTTGGAACTTTTAATTTTTCGAAATTAAAAAAAAGTGTTTATGCAAAGTAGGCCATGAATCATGCAAAATCACTAACAATTGAACAAGAAATGCAAAACAAACTCCACTTGGTTCGAACAATTTCTCATGACCGAATTATAGCACCAAACGTACTAAAACAATAGAAAACTATGTTTTTTAAATTGGAATAATATGAGTTTCATTAACAATAACAGTTATTTTTAATTTTTTTTCGTATTTTTGATTTTTTAAAAGCTACTTCTAAACGAAATGGCGAATATAGTACACCATTGGAAAGCCCTTTTATTGTAGTTTTCAACTGTTTAATGAAACTCATATTGTTCTATTTAAAAAAACATAGTTTTCAATTGTTTTAGTACGTTTGGTAGTATAATTCCGTCATGAGAAATTTTTAGAGTGAAGTGGAGTTTGTTTTGCATTTCTTGTTCGATTGTTAGTGATTTTGTTTAATTTATGGCCTACTTTGGCTAAAATTCTTTTTTTATTTTTGAGCAATAATAAATTCCAAAATTTATATTTGAGAATGCTATTATAAAGCACTTTTAGTGCAGATTCCAAATATCTAAAATATACAGGGTGTTCCATTTAAAAAGCCAAAGTTGTGTATCACTACGTAAAAATAGGAGGCCATGGCTTAAATTGGTTTATGTCAATTTTTAGGTTGTATGCTGGCATTTAAAACAAAAGAAAGTTCTTTTCGATATCTCTATTATTAACGAAGTTACGAGCCGTCTAGCGATCTACAAACACCTTGTATAAATTGGGTAATCAATAAAAATAATTTAAAAGTCTCTAGTAGTCGCATGTATTGGTTCCATGAGCTAAATACTATGCAAACCTATATATTAATATAATTTATTGCTACGTTACTAAGTGAAGTAAAATTTCACATCTTACATAATAGGAAATGGGCAAACAACATATTTCAAAGGCATCTTTCTTCTTCTTTTCCAGTTCTCTTCTGTCCACTGCTTGGCATCCGTTATTGTCCAGCGATTTTTCTAATATTATTATTAATCCATCTCTGTGAAGGTCGCCCAACACTTCGTTTAGAAATTTTGATGCGTCATTTTATCAGTCTCCTAGTCTGTTTTTGTTCTTCAGTGAGTGCTACATGTCCCGCCCAATTCAATTTTGGTTGCGAGGTTCTTTCCACAATATATGACTTTCGTTCTACATCTAATATCTGGGTTTCTTACTTTATAAGTTTTATCCCTAACATATTTCTCTCCGTCGCTTTTTAGATTTTCTGCACTCCTCTTGTGGGGGTGGTGGTTTGTCTCCATACGCGAGTACTGCTAAAACACATGGGCAGAAAGATTTTCTTCTTAGACTAATGGATATGGCGACGTTTTAATGTTATTGATAGCTTTCAAAATGCTACCTATTCAAGTCTTATTGATTATGATTTTCCTTTCCTAGTCTTATGAGTTGATCTACCAAGTAGAATTGTTTTAGGCTGGGTGACATGACTCTTGTTTTATTCATATTCATATGTAAACCTACCTATTTTGCAGCTCTGGTTAGTTGGCTCATCATTGTTTCTATCTGTAGGTCGTTTGAATTAACTAGAGCAATATCATCGGACATTCAGATGTTTGCAGTCTATAATTGCACCCTTCTATTCCCATCCAAGTTTGAAGATGTGTTCGGGTGCTAGGGTGAAAAAGTTTCGGGGAACTTACATCTCTCTACCTGACTCCTCTTTGAACTAAAATTTATCAGCTTTTGTAGTTTATTTAGTTTGACCTGGACAGCGCCATTGTAGATATTGAATATTAAGGTTGTTTAGGAAAAGTCTATGCTGACACTATTTACCCCTACCACGCAAAGATACCAAACGCTTTTTGAAAGTCAGTAAATGTCATGTAAAATGAGATATTGTAACGGTTTGTGTAAACGGGAATAATTGGATAGGAAACTTATTAGACGACTGTTTTCTATGTCCGAGTTACCACCCTTTCAATATATGAGGATCACTTCAGTAAGTACTCTGTCATCTTGCAGGTATTTATTTCAGAGGGCTTTAGAAGTAAACAAAAGAGTTGTGCCTACATATTTTATTATTTCTGTTATTTCATCTTCACCAGGTGTTCCGTGTTCGTCCATTTTTCATCTATTTCAATGTAATTGTTAATTACTTTAATGATGATTTCAGGTAGATCTTCAGAATTTACGTTTAAAATTGTGATATTATGACATGATATCGATCCAGTATGATAAAGTATCTGCTGATATGAATTAGTAGAATAAACGTTAGTCCATGTAATATTAATCTATATATTTATTAAAATTGTTCTTTTTTTATAACAATATGGGCTAATTCGGTACCTGCCTCCGAGGAATTCAAAACGCTGTCTCCTGAAAGCTGGCCACTTCCTGCACCCACGTTACGCCTTCTCGTATTAGAAGCAGCTCCAATACGCGGTGTTTACGAGCATTTGTTCACCCGCTTTATCGCGTTAATCATAAATACATAAAATTCAGTAGGTATGCCAAATATGGAGCCTGGCGACTCCTACCTGAGGTGTTGGTTCTCGAACCGTTTATTACGCTTAATTCATATCCCCAAATTGTTGCTGGCGATAAAAATTTCACAAAAGGGACGTACGCCTTATCTCGAAGAATCCAAACATGTTCGTTCGAATTTATTGCCGCTTTAGACAAAGAGGGACATTACTTCACCAAAAGGGGGTCAAGGGCTAATATTCGATTTATTGTGCCAAGCTACGAGGACACAAAGTTTAAAACGTACACAAAGCTTGTGAGCTATGCCGCTATCACTTAATTGCTATTATGAATCTATATAGATAATGCTGTGTTTATATAAGCAAATTTTATGCAACTCTCATAATTTTAGGAATATCCTCTCCCGCATCGTTATCGGGCCCTGTATTTTTTGTGCATTATTAAATAATAAGAATATAATTATTACAATTACCGAGGAAATCTAAAATTCTAAAAATGTTTCTATAAGCTACACAATAAATCTGGTATGTATCAAAGACAACAAGATTAGTAATTTATTTATCTGTCCCTCGAGGTATAAACGTCTCAATGGTACACAGAAAATGAAATTTATGTAATGGATACTTCATTCCAACTGACCGGTGTGTCTTAGTTCAACCAGTGGGTGTGAGTGTTCTTAGATAATTTAGTCATTAAAGCTAACATTTGAAATAAGTGACACAATTATTCTTCCGTACTAATATTAAACTTACTATTATATCAGCCAGTATTTATATTTTACATGTACAGTATGTACAATCCCAGTCAAAACCACTACTATTAAATCTACATATACTCGTATATGGTGCATTCTTAAAAACCACATTTCCTTAACGAAGTCGTTCTAGACTCCTGCCCATTTTTTAATTTTAGCGAGTAGAATCAACTCCCAAACTACTTTAAAGCAATTCGAATAACGGTGTACGTATCTATAGGGGTATAAGCAATTCTGCCACCTGCTCCATGTATTAGTAATAAATAAAGCAACGAATCTGTTACTTTTAACTAGTAATTTCGAAGTTATGTTCCTTTCTGGGAACAGGTTCAACATGTCTCAATATACCGGGCAGTTCTAATCTGCATAAAAAGAACTAAGACATGCCAATAGCATAAAGAAACATAAACCATCGCAACATTAATAGACTTTCAGATTTATTGCGAAACTAGCCCTCTGCTCCTTTAGGTGAACTATTATTACAAGTTGCGAAGCAAAAGTCGGTTTTAGTTTTACTACGGCGCCAACTATTAAATTTATACCTGCAATAAATTAGATGTAGTTGCAAGAATACGTCAATTTTTTTGTTTGGTTTTCTTCCGTTGCAGCCATTAACGCGACTTAGAATTTTATTACTACATTATCATCGCTAGCTTTTAGAATGATCAAAAGTATACGTTTGTTAGTACTTTTATGTACAGCAAGAAATATAACTCAATGGCAACAAACATTCGAAAGTATACGTCTAGTATAAAAGCAAAACTATCTCCAAACGAAAGTCTTGATAGTAACAGAACTCATTACCGTAATGTTTCAAACAATTGAAAAAAAAAACTACCAGAGGAATGGAATATGTGCTATATAACGTCAATACATAAAAAAGGCGACAAAAGGTCAGCCAGAACTTTCAAGTAATTAGCTAACCAAATTAAGTGAATAGGTAAATTATCCTTTATTTCACATAGTTCTGTCAGTTGCAGATTCCGTATGACAGCAGTAATCCACATGGATCCAGCGTTTATAACGTGTTCTTAAGTAAAATCGAGAGAAAAGTATACAGAAAAGCTATTTGAGCAACAAGTGCTAAAAGTGGACGTTTATGCATGAGACATGAAAATTATGAAACGAAGCCGAAGGCTGAGTTTCATAACATGTCTCGTGCATAAACACTTTTAGCACGAGTTTGCACACAATATTTTTTCTACGATTTTACAGTTATTAATCCATAAATGTCGATTTAACAAAGGTTTGCATTTATAACAGTTATAATAAAGAGATGGCCTTGACGCGCAGGTGAATGTTTCTGCAGCCAGTAGCTGTCAAAGTTAGTTACCAAAGCTAATTATAAATGTACACATTTTACTTTATTCATTACATAATGCTTTAATTATTTAAAAAACACTTTACCTCTAACGAAAGAAGTAACTAGAATAACTTTACAACCTCACTTCCAGTTCGAAATTCCAAATCCAACACCAGCTGTTTACCTTTTTTTACTGATTTCACTTTTTACATGCTGAATTATAAAACGTCACTTTTAGTGAAAAAAGCTAGCGCTAAAAGGCCTACTTTTAGTAGTGTTCGTAGAAAAAAAACATTATAGAATATCAGTTGACTCGAAAACGAGAAGTAAATAACGGTTGTATAAAGTCGTTTAAAACTGGGCCGCTAGCTGCATGCATTCTAACTTAAAAAAATCATTTTGAAACGGTATTTGGTCCAGCCACACCTAAGCTCAGTAAAAGTAATTAATAATATCTTTCTATATACAGCAAATTTGTACGTTTGTGTATCGTAATATTTACCTTAAATTTAGTAAAGTTTCGAAATGCTGCCAGTGTGCGTAGTTTTCCATCATCCGTAAAATCGCGGATCTCCATGTGCAGTTTTTTGCAAGCGTCGGCGTCCCCGGAGGCAATTGGAAAAAGTGAAATAGACATACTAAGTGCCACAAGCGCGTGCGGAAAGAGTAGTATTAGGCGTGTAAACCTTGAAAGGAGTATATTGTTCCCTCCTGTTGCAAAATTGGGCCATCGAACGCAAAGTATATTTCGGCTTTCAGAAGTTGTTTTAAGTCAGATCCTTGAGTAACTTTGCGTGTTGTATAACGATCAGTTGTGAATAGAAACCGATAGGATCTCCACCCAGGAGCTACAAGAATTCTATATAGGGGTTCACGCAGTCAAGCTAGGTGAGAAAGCCTGTCACATCTGGGAACCAGTTCCTTACGTACCTGTCCGCAATTGGTAAAGGTTGGGGTTCTTGTTCTTCTTTAAAATCTGTGTAATTACCAAATTCCATCACCTTGCATCACTTCGCGCCCTAAATCAGAAGACATTTTTGGCCTTGGCCGAGAGCTATGGTGGCCAACTGTGACGTTAGCTCATCATGGGAGTATCCGATTACTCTTATTGGATTTATTGTTGTATATGTATGTGGTTAGAGCCAATATATCTATGTATTACACTGATTGTGAGCAGATTGGCTTTTATTCCAGTGGTTTGTGATTATGTCTTTTCAGTGTTTCGAACCACATTGGGTCAATTTCCGGAGATTTGTTGCGCAACCTTGACTGAGGAAAAAAGGGAAAGGGTTCTCTTGTTCTAAACTGAGCGAACTACCACTAGAAGTATAAATAAGTATAACAAATTAAATACAACAACGGGACTAACAACATTGGTGCTCGAACCACAGCATAACAAGAATCATCGTTACAATCTAACATAAATATTAGTTTTTAATTTTGCGTTTATTAAAGAAAATACTGATAATTAGCATTTTTCAGGTGACTACAGCAAGGAGTAAAAACTATTTTTAAAAATGTACATTTTAGAAATGGCAGCTAACGAAATGGCTAAAGCTAAATAAGACAATGGTTTAAGGTGGAACTCTCCGTTTAGTTAAGTCCGGTTTTAGTTCGTACAAAATAATAGCAATGCGATAACTAATTGAATAAATTGACAAGACAAATATTGCTATGTACAATAAAGACAGAAATCCATTTGAGTGAAGGGGTTTTCGCCAAAATTAATAAAGAAAAATGAAAGGTAGGATTAAGTTTCGATAGTAAGTGTACCTACTAGTTTCAATATTTATGAGATTTAGTTAAGTGTAAAAATAATAAGAAGTTCAATGAACCTCCCTTGTATAATTTAAATAAAGTAATATTGCAATGATATTTAAAAATTAAAGCGCCTTTTTGTTTATAGTGAATGTGTTTTTTACTTTATTGCCATTCAAAATTTAGTTTTATTTAACCAAGTTCGTGTTCCACGTAATCATGTGACAGTATTATTGGTTAACTGCATTGCATAATTTTTTTATAGATTTTTGTCATATGTAGTAAATTATAATTTTTATATTTATGCTAATAAGCTTATTTACTTCATTAAACATGCAAGCAGCAATATATTTTTCCAAGGTTTCATGAGCGTTTCTCTAATAGTACGAGAGAACGAGAGTGCTGAGTTTATTGCCAGCTTTTGCAATTTTAATAATCAAAATAGCTATTTGTACAATAAGTTGGGAAAAGTGATGTTTTTCCGTTTTAGACGTGAGATTTTTTTTTTCGTGGCGTCCGCCGAGAAAAAAAAACACGTCGTAAACGGAAAAACATGTTTTTCCCAACGTATTGTACACAAGATTTGGTTAAATCCGGTAAAAAATTACTCATTATTTAATTATCCTATAACATAAAATCGTTGATCTCTTTCTTTCTGCCTTTCTACTCTAATTTTGTAGTTAACATATATAAAAAATAAAGTTTGCCTTGATTCTTTTTTGTCTTGTTTTTCCATTCTAGTTTGGAAAAATTCAACTTTTCCGATTCCAATTGAGTATTGAAAAATCGAAAAATCCCTAACCGGATTTAACAAATACAATTTTCAATAAGAATTTCTCTAAAAGGTATCCGGAGTAATTTACTAGCCTTTAAAGTGTACTGGGAACCATATATCCGGTTCCTATTACCTTGCTGCAACATCTTCTCTCTGAACAATTTTCGGGATTGGTTTTTGGCTGCATTTGCAGCTGAAATATTAAAATTATTTCATTTTTACTTTAAAGATTTGTCGTTAATCACAAATTATATGTTGTAGTATTTATAGTATTTCAAATAATAAACAGTCATATCTACACTTCCAGTTACTTTATTATTTTCTCAAACGTACGCGCTGCTAGTCGTCTCTTCACTTGTGTAAATAAAATGTCTTCAATATATTTTATTCCATTTCATATAAAAGCTAGGTCTGCCATAAATTACGTCAAAGTGATAGGACTCGGTACTAACCATTGACTCTTACGACACTATATCTCTCAAACAGAAGTAAATCAAAGAATTAAAATCAGCGAATTACGGAAAGAGGAAGTACGCGAAAGACACGAAGACAGTCTGACAAAAACTTAGAAGAAGGGTTTTCAGAAATAAGAATAAACGAAAACTGGAAAAAATCTTAAAACAGTTAAGAAAGAAACCTTTGGAAGGGCGATGAAAATGCTAAAAACGCACGTGATGGAATGTCAATGTAAGATCCATGGTCGAAGATAAAGAAAGAATGAACAAGACAGGCAGACCTACATAAATAAACAAAATGAAGCAAATCAAACTGTAAAACAGATAATAGAAGGGCAAAATGTAAATTACACTATAAATTAATATAATAAATTTATTATTGTATTAAACGAATGATTAATTTAACTATATGCATCGGAAAGTTGGACACTCATGAATAAGCGAAAAAGTAAAATTACCGCAACCGAAATGAAATATCTAGAAAAATGCATGAAAAAAAAAAGTGGTATAAATAATAGAAATAAGACAATTAGCATGGCGCGGTCATGTTATAAGCATGTCAGACAAGAACACTATAAACAAAACTATGAGGAAAAATAGATAGAGGACGATCGAAAGTGCAATGGAAAAAAAAACGATAGCAAAAAAGTCTAGAAGGAGAGAGGAGCGGACACAACAGCGCTTAGAAAACTGCCTGGTCTAATTCCAGAGCTCCAATCTACCATTTATGTAATAAACAGTTTTCGATCTGAAACCCTCGACACCAAATGGTTTTTAGGCACTAAAATCGTCACCTATACCCTGTTAGGATTTTAATTAGCTATCGACGCAGCTTATTTATTGGCCATTCTTCCAGTCCCTGCGACATAGTGGGTTCAGCAGCTTACAACTGCATCCCAGGAACAGAACAAGTTTTAAGCGTTTAATTTGTAGACGAACCGATGCTTGTTCCGATTAGATAAACCCTGTCGCAGTCAATAAGGCGCTAGAATTTTAACAAATCGAGGAACTTCATCTCGCCACACTGCCGATCGGTCGGAATTCTTCTTGTCGAAAATCGAGCGATGGATTTCATCAATACATGAAGATGAAATTTAAAAGTCGACCTACGCTGATGGGATGATTTATAGCGGTCGCTGCGTGGCACATAAGCTCGTTTATAATAATATTTAATTACGGGATTATTTTCGGGTGGTCCTTGTTTCTGTGAACGCGCATAAAGCTGCCGATGGAGAACGCTTAGGCAATTTATAGTACTAATGAACCTTTCGTTGGGCGTTATGTCGCGGCCGTAAAGCAATGTGGCTTTAATATTCCGAAATTTATAGTGCACAGCATCGATTGTGCCTAAAAGCTTTTCTGAATATGCTTTTATTGGCACGTGTCGCAACTCTGCTGTCAAAGTCACGGAACTGCGTTTTTATCTTCGGGCGGGGATTTAGTGTTCGTCTTCGCATTTGATTATGAAATGGCATCCTGGGAAACATGAAATAAAAGTGTTATTCGTTCAAAGCCCCTTTTGACACGTACAGTGAATAGTAATTTAAACGTAAAATTCTAAAATAAGTACCGTCGGAGCTACATCTAGATGGAGACAAAAATTACAATATCCAGAGTTTAAAGATTGGTAAAAGATTACGCCATTCTGTTCTGGATTTTTTATGTTTCCCATTGTTCTGAACTAGCACTGGTAGTAGGGAAACGTCGTTGGAAGAAACCAGAAGCTTGACTACATCTAACTACATTTAACTACCTTGTGCACAACATAGAAACTATGATTAATATAATAGTAGGTGGTGTATACACAAAGACATCGCAACAAGGCAAATGGGGCCTGATAGATTAGCAAAGGAACCCCAAGCAGTGGTCCGGGAATCATTAGGCAAAATCTACCTAAGCCTGGAGATAACGTGGAAAGCTTTCCAACAGGAGAAGGGTTTCTCTGGCTTTGAGAAAACTGGCCAGCCAGCGTAGGGCCTAACTTTACGGGTTGCTTATAATGCTTATGCTTAACCCAGACGTCGGAAAAACACGGGATGTTCGGCGAATACAGCCAAAAAATTCGACGAAATCGCCGAAGAAATTTCTCAGATTGTCTCAAAGATGCGGTACGTCAAGACTTTGAAGATGTGCCTATTAGATTTGTGTTGTCAATCCGACGCTAAAAGTGGTCAATAATTACGGAATCTACGCAAAGGACAACAGTTATTGCCTCCGGAAAAAACTTGACTGCGTCAACCTCCGCTGTCGACTAAATGGGCGTCGGGATGCATTCCCCATCTTCGGCCTTAACCACGGCCGAAACACATCTTGTTAATCATTATGTCATTGGTTTGCAAAGCAGTCGAGAGGAAAGGAAAATAGGAACCAATACATCTATTTAAAAAAATATTTTTTTAGAGGTTTTGTCAAAAACTCTGTTTCTAGCGGAGCGTTGCCTTCCCATTAAGAATAATGTTTAGACAGACCAAACACCGTATGTAATAGCTAGCATATCAAACGATAGATTTGAAAGTAACCACTCCCTCCTGCACCTTGTTGACCAATATGCAGAGTAAAAAATCTACGGATTGGCATATGAAAAAATATGTTTGAAATATGTTTAGTGCTCTAACAATTATGAGTTTACCTCTTATATGCGTAAGATGTATAATGTATAATGCAGAATCTGCAGATAGCAAACCCTCCAGGATAAAAAAAAATATTCGCAGCAACTAGCAGTAAACACAGCCTTGCACTTCCAATTATCTCCTATCGACACGTTCACATTTTTCTTTCTGTCGAAAGAAGCAAACGCAACACCGATAACAAATAAAAGGTTGGTGGTATGCTGGCGCCGAGGCATTTTTTGTATAGGCAGATATAATCGAGCAAACACCTTGTTAACACAATGCAGACGGATAATTAACATACATTAACATTATTGGCTTTGCACTTGTGAATGGGGCCTAGAAATCCGCCCGGCGATTTGCATTTCTAATCGAGCGTTAAAATCGCTGATTTATGGAACTGCAATCGCGGTTTAGAAATCTATCGCTCCCGCCTGATAAAAATCGGCGAACTTGCTCCCGATGCGGAGGTCCGGCTCGGGCGCATTCAAATCACCATTGTTGCTGTGGAGGGCAATAAAAATGCGCGTCCAGTGAATTCAATGAGGAGCCCAGGGTGCACGAATAAGGACTAAAAGGTAATTAAGGTAAACAATTGCATGCACGTCCTGCTGCACTCAGTGGTGGGTCCCCGTAATGGAACCTAACGACAGACCTGGCCCTGCCCCTTGTCCACGACACCACAAGACATGGCTTTGTGGTAATTGAGATGTGGTCTTTGCACATTACTGGCGACTCTGGGAGCCATTAAGGTTTAACTGAACAAGATGTAGCTTATATGGGAGCTGGTAGTTCTATCAATATGATTTTGTACAGAGTGTGTATGCGTTTAATGGGGAACATTCATCTCCTCTAGTAATATTAAATGTTAGAAAGTTGTAATGCAAGGTCAAATATGCTTGTGTTAAATTTTTTGAGTTTGAGTCAATTCCACATTCTACTAGGTAGATTTATAGATTTTGGTCGAATTCTTCTTGATTCTGATCGACTGTTTACCTTCCATTTATTTTAGTTAGATGATTTTTCTCGGGTTAGAGTTTTTCTTGAATATGTTCCCTCCAGGAGTTTTTTGCTAACTTGGATGTTTTTTTTTTTCGTTTGCCACTTCGTCGTTGTTTTGTGGACTTCCGCAAATTCCCATGTAAGTTTTTGCCTTCTTCAAAAACTGAAGTGATAAACTAAATGGAGACCATGGGCATAAGGGGAGGGCCGATCCTTCAATAGATGAGTTGGAGTGACGAAATTGGAAAAGCGGTAGGATTAAACTGGATCAGTTGCACATACAATCGAGTCAAAGCGCGGAAAACGGCTAAGGAAAGACGAAGAAGAAGAAAATGATACATCAACGTACTTTTTAATACAATCAGAATTTGAAATTAACTGATACAAACTTTGCAGCTGTTGTTATAATTTGCTGAATATTTTCAACAAGGGTAACTATAGAAGTCGGAGGTAGTTGTAGCGTAGGTAGATAGCAAAAGATCTTAAGCTTCTCCCTACCCAGACTGTCATACGTGAAGAGCAGAATACAACGAGCTAGATCAGAGAAGGTCGATAAAAGCGCAGATGTAGACAAACAGCTGCGAAGCTTAACAAGGCAGAAAACACATAGAGAAAGGTATAAGGAACCCGGAGATAGATCAGTAAAAGAATAGCATACAGCTTTCTTACAATACTTACAAACAAGAACAGAAGAAGCAGAGATAAACTACAAAAATATAAGATCCGTTGCAAAAACGTTAACACCCAGGAAACGACCAAGAGAACTAGGATAGATTGATAAGTAGAGTTGACAGTGATGCATGGGAAAGACACGATTTGACTTATACAATACAGAGAACTGTAAAGAGCAAAGAAATACTATAGAAAAAGAGCAATAGACTAACCATTATAAGCAACTCTGGTAGGATGAAAAATTTGGAGAAAGAAAAACCTTTTGTAAATAAAGATGGGGGTGATCCCATATCTTTAGATGAACTAGAACTAGAGGACACCTGCGAAAGATCAAGAATAAAATAATCTCTTGGATTGGAAGGCATAAATGTAGACCTCATAAAATACGGTTGTCTACTCCTAAAAGATAACTTTCTTTACCTTTTGAACAGGTGCTGGTTACAAAAAACAACTCCAAAAAATTTTTTGCTAGATAAACTTACACCGATCTTCGGGAGGTCGATATCAAACGAAAAACTAATACTAAACACTATATTCTGGATGGAGCATTTACACCAAAATTTTAAACACCCATTTAAGAATGATCAGTGAAGCCCTGCTATCTGAAGCAATACGGGTTTCGGAAAGAACATTTTTGCATTGATGATGTGTTTATGATTCAAAAAACTATTGAGAAATGAAGATATTACAAGCTCTATACTCAGATAGCGTTTACTGACTTTGTTAAAACCTTGACGATGATTTAAAATGACCATCGAGTGGACTACAACCAATACGAATTACGACTGAAGAGAATTTGTAAAATTTCCCACCGAACTGAAACACCACCGAACGGAAACACCGCCAATCCGCTTGCATTGCAACGTAACGAGTTGCTAAGCGACAGGCGTTAGTTTCACCTGTATCTCTGAATGCGAAGGTGGCTGTACAGTCGTATGCAGACCGCATTCCTGATTATCGAAGTCCCCTACGGGGATATTGTGTTTTCGACAGTTAACTTGGCACACGCGGCAGCTGCCTTACATTTACAACTTTTCGCATTATAATAGCGATAATACTTGCCAGGACACAAAGTATTTCTGAAGAGAACCGTTTTTAACGATTAATAGCAAAAAGAAACAGAACTGCAAAAAGTGAGGTTATATACAGCAGCATTTGCAAATATGCGGCAAATAATGGATTACATCCTGTTGACAAAATTAAAACCTATGTATGAGTTAAAACATAATACTGCCATTTTCCTACAGTATCAACAATGAGAAAATATGAAGCCTTTGAAATGCATCATTATTACATCAATTACTGCATAAATTGTTGCAAATTAGTAATACCAGAAGCAATGTAAGTTTGCCGTCGTTCATGTAAGATGTCTTGCAACAACTGCTGTCAGATGCCATCGGAGGTGTTTCCAGTCGGTAGTAAATGAGCGATGGTAGTTCTAGTCACATGTAAATCTACATCGATAGTAGCCTAAATCGGTTGTAAACCAAGTCGGTGATATTTCAGTTCGGCAATATTTCATATATATATATTTGTCCCAAAATTGTTAAAGTCGGTAGTAAACCACGTCAAGGGTAGTTCCAGTCGGATGTAAATTATCTCGGTGGTAAGCCAAATCGGTTATATTCCCTATCGGTGGTATGCCGCACTCATCGTTTAAAGTACCCATATAAGAACATCGAATCAGCAATAGATCCGCAGTAAAAATTTTACTGCTAATAAAAGAGTACGACAAGGGTGCAGCGTATCTCTAGCGTTTTTAATACATCTGTAAATGGTAGACTATTATTATCCGATACGAGTATATATGTGTAGAGTAGGGCAATCATTACATTAACTTCCTGCTTTTTGCAGTTGCTATAGTACAGGATAATAATGGCAACCTCTAACATGATTGCTAACAACTGTTTAGAATCGGTACTGAATACAACCCCAACACATGAAAAGAGAAAAACGATGGCGTTTTACGAAAAATGCCCGGTAGGGGCGAAAATGGTCATAAATGGCCGCCAAACAATTGAACACCCTTGCGTACGATATCAGTTATGACATGGATGCCAATGCATGTGAAGAACTATAAACTGGAAATTACTTATACAAATACTGGATGACTAGCGCTTACCAAAGAGCGTAGTTTCCGCACATGCGCGTTGCTTCGCGCTGATTGCTCATGGAAACCTTTGAACAATCGTTGCCAATTCTTTATATAAAGTTCTCGAAAATCTTCTCTTAGGACGACGCAATTTTCGGTGTGGATATGAAGAGGAATCTCCCAAATTTTGATACCATTTGAGAAGCCCTCCTAAATCGAACAGTTTGGCGGAGAGTGATTAGTATGTTTGGCCAAGATTTCCTGAGGCCCTCTATCTGCCCTTGGTTTTTGGAATTTCAGCCCTGACCAGGTATTGCACCCAGCTAATCTGATTGATGTTTATTATTTCATGCCGCATGTGTTAGTTGCAGTTAGATACTTTAAACTATGTTATAATGTGTTGGAATAAGTCGGAGCGGTTGTATTGTACGTGTAAATTACCGCCAAATTTTCCATGTGTAAATTATTTTAGTATATGTTTTTAAGTTGCCGTTGTGAAATAGGCTTTATGCCGCAAAGCTTATTCACCGTTCGTAGTGTAGTAATACCTTTAGCGCTCTACATCCACACATCAATATTGTTTTTCCTTTGTGGAACCTTTCTGGCTAATTTTACTTATATATCGAAGGTATAATTTTTAGGAATTGTTGTTAGAATGCTTTGGCATTTCTTGTATTATTTTCATTTGTAAAGCGCATAACAGTTTTGTGTGATTTGAAGCAGCTCTGTAACCATTTCTAAAGGTTCAGAAATGAAGGGTCAAATTTCGGAGCTGAACAGCGTATATGTTTCCCATCGCCAGGAGGTAAATTTGGTAAAATCGATTGTAAACCTACTGTCAAACTGCTAATATGTGCTGACAATTTGTTGCAAACCTGTTAACTATTGTCAACTATTTTTGTAAAAGTTTTGAGTATCTCGTCGTAATGGGTACGCAATAAGTCGAATTTGTTGTTGGAAAACAAATCATTTATTCGAAATGCTAAAAATATGTTGTTTACTAAGACTGGCACAGAATCTACAACCAAGACAAAAACAACTGAGAATTCGCCCCTTTTTATTCGCATGTAAATGGGGCGACAATATGTTACATAAACTTCAGTTTGGGAGGAATTTAATCAACCGTTCTCCCAAGAGTGCATTTCTATGTTCTCCATCGTCGCCGTGCTTTCCTTTTCCCAATTCGCAGTTTTTACCTCGTAGGGGTTTGTTTTACAAGGAATCGTTGAACTCTCGTTTTCCTACGGCTTTCCAGTTGAACGCCTATTTGCGTCCATCAAAACGCACGCGGGATCATCGACTATTTACATAATTTTATTGAAAGGAATCCGGAATAGATGGAAGCAATGACCTTGACCATCCTGCTTTTATAAACCAGCAGGTTTGCTCAATTTTTTGCGGGGATTAAAAAATATGGCAACCTTGAAGCATAACTGTACAGCTTTGCAAGATACAACGGGATTTCTGCGCGATAAACTAGTTCAGCAACAAGGCACCGAGCATAATGCCATCGAAAAAAATGCATAATGGATTTGCAGTATCCTTATGATTTATGCCATCAATCAACCACTATTGTTCGAAAAGCAACAGATTGTCTCATTACGGCTTATATATCAGCATAAATTCTACAAGATTATTATGTTAATTCTAGCATTTAAAAACTGAAGCACCAGATACTAGTGATTTTTAAATCGTATAAAACCATAAGATGCTTGAGCGATAAGACAGGTCATAAATTATATAAATAAACAAATAACACATTACTAAAATGAGTCTATCAATTTTAAACGAGTTCAAAGATGAAATAGTAGTGATTTAGAAAATTTTCCTAATTAAAAATACAAATTAAATGCAGATTTGTTAATTAAATCCTAGGTAGATTCGGACATGGTACGTTCCAACAGCAGTTGAATCGAAAATGGTGTTTGGAAGCTCCTAATAACCTCATCCACTAACCCAAAAACGGACAAATCCGCAAAATAAATTTCTTTCAACAAGTACAAGAAAGCTGGCAAACTTTATATTTTTGTTAATTCGTGTCCGCCGCTGAAATATTGTAATTGCGTACTGAATATGAATTTTTGGGAAGAAACGGCAATAACTTACATCTGGAAGTGTTAAAAGCTTTGTTCATTAGGTATAATGGAAAAATATACGCATATATTTGAATATTTCTGGACGTTACTAATTTTAGGAAAGTAAAAACATGACAGCGCAGGGAGCTGATTTTTATTTGCTATGCGGCTGGTTTTTATGGACGTCGTGAATTTCTCTTGCCGTCTTAATGAATATAATTTTGTTTGCCAACAATCAGTTAGTGTCTAGGATTTTTTCAATATGTGAAATCTGAGTAATAGTCTTCTTCCTTGTATAGTAGGTCGATGATCTGTTTGTTTGCAGTTATTAGCGATCGGCAAGAAAAAGAAAATTAATTTAATTGGGTTGCGGTAAATACTAAACCATATTGAAACAACATTTTCCAATTAGTTACAGACCAACTTCACGATAACGAAATGCAACAACAATAGTTTCAGCAGGATAATGCGAGACCTCATACAGATTGAACTACTCTAGACTATTCCAGTCTTCTGTTCTCGTTGTCGACCTTAGATTCGACCAGTGTGGTGCCCCTCAAAGTCTTCCCGAATGCCCACCATCACTATGTTCGTATAAGAAAAGAATCGCAGCAGCATATAAAGCAATACCAACAGAACATGCTTCCCCTCATTGATACTTAACAGGTAAATATTTGTATTTTTGGTTTAGTCACTAATACAAACGCTTGTACATCACTCATAATAATAATCGTTTTCTCTTTTTTGAAATTATCGGTAATAAAGGAGTGTCAAGAAGTTCCCATGCATTATACTTTTTTGACCTTACCCAATCACGTTCAGGATTTCCCTATTGTTTTATCAACGCCACCAGTTCATCTTTAAGTCTTTTCCAATTCGAAGTCATAATGTTGCTACTTCTAAATTCCATCTTTCGCCAGATCAAATGTCAAATATATGCACCCTCTGGAATTCCTTTTCCATTTCTATTGGGTCAATTGCCGCCTTACTTATATCTATTGTATTTTTTTGCATTCTTATTGTTTTTTGTATGATTAACTTGAAAAGAGGCTTCCACGAATGGGGCCCCCAGTTAATCCGCTGCGAATTCCGGTTCAATAGGATTGCCGGGAACTGCTACTTAATAACCCTTGACTTGGGTTCAGTTATTTGTTGGAGTGAAACAAGACTTAACAAACACGAGTATATTGAGTAACAACGATTACAAACGTCACTGATGGACCGATGGTTTTTTACAATAGCTTCAACTGTTGTGACACGCTTGAATTGGCCACGCGAAGATAGCGAATTTCGCGTAACCGTAACACAAAACAACCTGGAAACGTCTTTACCAGGGAGCTAGACCGACCGCAACCCAGCACAAAGCATAGCTGAACTTGCTTACTCGAAATTCTGAATCTAACTGAAGCTGAATTGACAATGAGCTGAACTCGCAAATTCAACAAGGAGGGGAAGGCTCAAACACTATTGGCTGAGGCGATCCTGCGTAGCCAATCGGAGCGTCGCACGTTGTTTAGGAATGAATGCTTATTTTAAGAAATCTTAATGCTAAGCTCTCTCAATGAGGCATTGTATTGAACGAAATCCATAAACACATGAGTCCCAAATACGCTAAGTCGGCTTAAGTCCTATTAGAAATTGTATCCATCCGCTTAAAAGCCATTAAGGGAAGCTTACAAATTCCTGTCCATTATTAACAGAGGCAAACAAATACGGCAAGATGCAAATTTGACTTTACCACGACCTTTGAATGAGATAGAACAGTTATGACTTGAATTACATGAATAATTATAAGCAAAAAGGTTTTGATGCACGCATCTGTCTGAATCAAACACTTATACAAGGTGTTGCAAAAATAGCGAATTAACTCAATGTTCAGGGAAAACTTCACATCTAGTGTGAAAAACACTTTCATTTGCAACTTGATACATAAATAGCTATTATACAGCTTATTTGGACCACTGTTGTCAAATGCATTTTTGATATTTTCAACAAATTTTTGAGTTTTGAATTTTAACGGTTCTTAAATTTCTGAACGTTAATTGACAAAATTATTTACATTCGTTTTTCTATCTTAATACTGAATATTAATGAAATTAATAAAACTTTGAACACCCATATCTTAGAAAAGTATAACACAAAACAATTTTTAATTATTGTTTTATAATCGCCATGTTTGCGTTGTTCTACAGGGAGATCAAAACTTGTTCGTAGGCGCCCTTGAAATATATAATGAACGTCTACACTGCACTTTATAAAATGACATTTGAACTACAATTAACTGTATTATTAGTCCATGTGACTAACATAGTCACACACAGAAATATGCAAAAGTACGTAATTTAAACCAAATTTATACATTAAATTGCTAGTTAACATTAAAATTACATGTAGAGAGGTTAAAGATGTTCAAATAAATTTAAAATTTCAAAAAAAAATATTGACAGCTCTATGTCAACAAAAAGCATGCTATAGATTAGGCAAGTTTTATTGTTTTCAATGGCTCCCGCGATCAAGTTTCTTGTTGATCGCCCTGTATATGAGTCTCATAATATTTTACCCCGCGTTGTTTCTCGTAGAGGGTTAAGCAGTCGAATACTTTTCAGAACAGTTAAATAAACCACAGCAAACAGTAGAAAATGGCAATCAGAGAGATGACTGGCAAAAGATAGAGGGGCCACCATTAGAACAAAAAATAAGTGCGATGAAGAAACTTAAGAATCACAGAACACCTTGATCTGATTATGGGGGTTATGGGGATAAATTCATAGTAATTTAGAATGTGATGAGAATCTTGAAGGAAGGTAGAGAACCAATTTCCGAAAATATACATAAACTTATCAAGAAAATACGGGGGGGGGGGGGTTGGCTATGGGGATATCATTTATAACATTACAATTAAAATGGGCTTTCCTGAGAAACAATTCTACATGGAAACGCAATATTGGTACGCTGGTGCAAGCAAAAATTTACACGTACACCATCTTATTTTGGTGAATTTTAAGTAGCGGTTAATTGCATGTGCAACATAAAATAATAAAAACTTAGACTTCCTGAAATGCAGTTCAAGCAGCAGCAGAATGTCGACCGCGAAATTTGCGTGGTTCTACACGCGATGTGACCACACACCCTTTAGATCTGCGACGGCGCGATGGTGATGAACAGATAGCTAAAATTCATGGATTTTCGACGAGCAATTAGCATAAATCCCCCACGCTATGAACGGAAAGTCTTATTCACAACTTTGTCGGGATACCGGATGGTTGCGAAACAATCGATTCGATACAGGACACCGATGACACGGCTGCTGTACAGGACGTAACGGGACACGATACAGGATGATCCTTTGAATGTGTCCGACCATGTATTTTCCACCGGCTTATGACAGTATAAATAGGGAAGAATTTATTAGACTAGGTACTAGAACAGTTAAGATACCTGGATAGTTAGAAAGGATGATAAGGTGTACGATCAAAAACCCTTACACGTTAAAGTGCAAAATAAAAGAACAAATAACAGAAACAAGAAAAGGATTGCGACAGGGGTATAACCTGTTACCTGTATTTTTTAATCTAGCCCTCGAAAAAGTGATACGCTGCATGTCCTGAATAATAATAATAATAATTACAATAATCATACATATCGACCCAAGTGACATTCTCTACGATAAATTCAAAGAACTTATATTTATGCTGATGATATAAACAAGTACGGAGAATGCCCCTAAATGAAAAGGAAACTTTCGTGGAATTAGATCAGCTGGGAAAAATATAAATATTGACAATCACTGAAAACCGACCAAGAATAAGGGAAAAACTAATAATTAAAGAGTAATTAACAGTGTCAAATACTTAGAAGTGATAATAATAAACGACACTGAAGAGGCAACAAAAACCAAGGCCAGGATCATGCAACCAAACCGAGAAATTTCTCATTTAATCCAATGTTAAGAGACAAGAATACATAGGGGCGTGAAACACGGCTGGAAGCCGTATTAGAGGTGTTTGAAAGATAAGACTTGAAATAAATCTTGGGACCAATTGTAGATGGAGGTATGGAGGAGTCAATGGAACGACGAATTATACTAAGCATTTGAGAAGGCACGTAAGTGTATGAAGGTTAAGATGGGCAGACCTTATGAGACGGATGAGTAAGAATCCCATTGCCAGACGGGTGGAAGAACAAATTCCGGCAGGAACACGCAGCAGGGGCACCCCGAAAAATATGTGAGTGGAACAGTAACGGACAATTCAAAAACTACCCGACTAATTATTAGTCGTAATTGCAGACGATGAAGAAAGCACAAAAATTGAAAAGAATGCTAAGGGAGGGCAAGGTCCGGTGTGGGCTGTAGAGCCACTGTATAGGTAAGTATGAGAGTTGAGTGATACAGAAGTCATTTAGAATGTTCTATCCCTTCTAATGTCAAAGATACCTTCTGGCGCATGCTCTGTCGGTCATACTCATATTTTTTAGATTTAGAGTGGTTTTTTTTTTGTTTTTTTTGAAGTCGTTCAATATTTATTTAATTTTCTGGTGTTATCTAAAGTAAATCGTAAAAACGACTCACATTAAGCTTCGCTTAGATGGGGCGAAACGAATTTAGAGACGATGTCACATTGTTATCGGACTGCAGGACCAATTATTATATCGGCGTTCTGTTATGCAAGTGCAGCTATAACGTGAGCATTTTTCCACGACTTTATCGCTTTCCCATTTTCTTGCTCCGTTCGTGGTAGTTCTGTTTGAATATTTTATTGCTCGGAGGTCTATGAACCTATAGCCATGCATATTCCAGGCCATTGCATAAGATTACACGATATCCAATACGTCCATTATTTTTGCGTTCATAAACGAGTTGTTTTATGCTGCATCGGCCGCAATGTCACCGCTGTCCTGGCCTTGTCAACTTTATTTCTCCTTATTGCACCTGTCACTTACTTCCTGAGCGCTCGGCGCCTTTTGCGATTAAAAATTGATTACCGCCGTCCTTTGTGCCCGTGGGTTTCGCAAGTCTCGGCGACTGCACTCATCTAGCTACGAATAATCGGAAAAAATAGCGAGCAGGAAGCTACTTCCAGCACGCTATCTTTAGCTATCACGCTTTCAGTAATATCCAAATAAGATGAAGACGCCCTTTTAAGGCAGCGCACAGTTATGTTCGCTGAAACTGAAATGTGGATTTAATTATTTAATATATAATTAGTTCCGTCTGTATAAACAAACGATAATGCATTCCTGTCGCAGCTCCACCTATGTCTGCGCTTGTGCAGCATAAACTCGGCTGCAACTGAACCGCCAGCTAATATTTGCGATTTTCATAACTAGTCTTTTGCATTTATTGAGCTAACTTCGCCAAGCATCCACTCATTAGTGTTTGTAGACCAACGGTTTTTATCCTGCTAGCGTGCACCTCGCATTTCCAGGTTTAACTACAAATATTAATTTAATTTTCTTCTTGCAGCTATTGCCCAAGGTATCCTATTTTCGAAGGAGTTAAATGGAAGTTCAGTTATTATCAGAGCTGAAAGAAACCACTTTTTAGTTATTATCAGAGCCGGAAGAAAACACTTTTTTACATCATGGGGTCAACTTTTTGAGAACAATTCAGCAAGGAAAATAAAAATAGAATATCCTTTCTTGTTTTAATTCGACGTCACACCTCACTTAGTTTCCAAAAAACAAAGTACCAGATTTAGGTATTACGCAAATAACGTTCGTCAGTTATTACTCCAGGTGGGTGATTTCATAACATATTTAGTCATAGGCGAGCGGCCATCGAAGTAAAGGGTGTTCCAATAGAGGCGATAAAGCTTTAAAAACTGATCGTAGTCAATTCTGAATGTCTGATTTTGATAGTTCTGTTCAATCAGCTTTGCCAAATCATCATGGAACGTTATATGCTTCAACAATGTATAGAAATAGTTCGTATTTATTATCAAACTTACCTTCCTGTTCAAGCAACGTTCCGCGCTGCGTATAGTATATGGTTTCTCACAACTTAACTTCGCGAATTTTGCGTATAGACTTAAGGTATTATTTTTTCAAGCTTCAATTGAACCAAGAGCCGAAGCCAAATGTCCATTTTCAGAATCGACAATTCGCTGACAATTCGGCTCTGGAGCAGTTAGAAATCGATTCCGATTTTTGGACAAAATTCATCTTTAGCGATATCATATGGGGTGAACTTTTTGAGCGCAATACAGCAGGGAAAATTTAAATACAATATTATTTCTGGTTTGAAAAGTGCAGTCGAAGAATGAAAATTGCAACCTTTCAATTTGATGTCACCTCATTTATTTTTCAAAAAACAAAGTAGAAATTCTTGACGTTCTTTCAAAGGTGAATTAATATTATGCAGAATTAACGTATCGCTTGGATTATTTTGAAACGTTTGGTGTGTTATATGCAAATTGTATTTAGCTTTGGCACCTCCACCGTTGGGATTTTAAACATATAATGCTGAGGGTTAATAGAAAACTAGCAATAGGAAGTGGCCACTGTACTGGAAATAGTACAGAAAACAATACAGAGAAAAATTAGAAATCGTTAAAGAAGGAAAGCTTAAGGGAAAATCCTAAATAAGTTATTGAAAACAAAAGAGAAAATAAAATGACCGAAAAGCAAGTAGTAAAATTTTAAGCGAGAAAGTGTGTGGCATAACAGAAGTGGGAAAAAACACAGATATGGCGATACAGGGAAACAAACAAAATAAAACTTGGAAAAAATATATACAAACAAAAAGACGAGAAGATTACGAAAGAGACAATCAAAATCGAGACGTTAAAAACATGTAGTAAAGCAAGCAGAAGAAACACCCTCGATGAGATTTGGGTACAAAATGAGAGAAGATTTCAAAAAAAATCAGAAATTGTTCTATGGAACTTTGCAATAATTACAGCACAAAAAGGCAAAGACTAAAAAGCACAAAAGATGAAAAAGGACATTTATTTATAAATGTAGAAGAGATAATGAAATAGGACACTACAGAAAAGATAACCCTCGGGATAAATCAAACAGACGTGAAGAGATAATAACGTTAGTAGTTAGAAACTACAAAATGAAATTAAAAAGAGTGAAATAGGAAAAGCATCAGCTAATCAGCTCTCACAAAGAAATAATGAAATATTTGGGAGAATTGGGCACCATGAAATATTAAACGAAATGTTACAAGACAAACACGTATCAAACGATTTACAGGGATCATCGTACCAATACATAAAAAGGAAACAAAAGTTATAGAGAGATCACTTTACTTAGCATATCAAAAAAATTAAAAGAGAAGATGTATAAAAAAGCTTCCAAGCAAGGGGAGTGTATCTAGAATTAATATCTGTAATAAAATCACTACTATATAGCAAAACCAGCAACGTATTTAGAATGAAAATAAAGAATCGTATAAAGTAGAATGAGAAAATGTCTTAATGCTAGGATTAGTTCTCACTGTCATTAAATGTAACACTAAAACGATCTAAAGAAGGGTGGGAAACTGGAAACTAAAGCAACTAAAAGTAATAGAGGTAATGTTTGCAATGATATGGTGGTAACGGGAACACTATGTGTAGTAGCTGTAACGCGCTTGACCTGGCTATGTATGTATGTTAAGAATAGCATTTCAATATACAGCTGATTACTACATGTGTGTTCTTTGTTGCTTGCTATTATATATTTTTAATGAGTTGTAAGTGTTCCATTAGTAGTTTTAAACGCAGAGATTCAACCGCAACACAGGAAGCGACCGCGTCATTGAGTGACGCAATAAGGGAAGTATAATCTAAGAGGCCTGCGAGAACCAGATCCAAGTATTACGCAATTGACATTACTGCAGGTCGGTGATTTCATACCATATTTGGTCATTGGCCAGCAGCCATCGAAGTACAAGCCGAGTGAGTCATTGAGCACCAAAGTGCATAGGCGCGCCTTTTTCGGATGAGCATCTGTCAGCCCAAAGGCGTCATCTGCAGCAGCTGTCTGCGAACGACTTAATGTTATGGTTCTGTGCACACTGCCCACAGCTGTCGGCTGTATAGTTTAATTATGTTTTAATTTAAATGCGTAAAAGAAACAGTAGTATTTCATTTGGCATTTTTTCTATAACAGGTAATATATCGGTTTGTTGTTTATTGGTGTGTAAACTAATTGGATTTTTATTTGCGTAGATATTTGAAGCTAACATTTTCAGCTTAGTTCAGGTCAATTTCTGGGTTCATTATAAGGGCTTTCATGACAATAAGCTGAGTTAATAAAATTAAAGAGATCTATTTGCTGTTAAGCTAGCTGGAAGTGAGCAAAGACCAAAGTGATTTACAAAAGTGTAGAGGCTCGAACTGTATCGTACAATCGGCGGGGTACTTTAAGACCCATTACAGCTTGGCGCCCACAACGAAGGGGCTCAAACCGCTCCCTTACGAAAATAACCTGGATACATTCAATTCATAGATTATATAATTCAGGAAGAACAACTGGGTTGGTTGGGACATGCACCCACAAATGGAAAAGAGCTCGACCAAGGGAACACGGGAGAAGAGAGTCGGATCAGCAGTGACAAGTAAGGACGTAAGTTTACGAGAAGAAAACAAATCTATATTTTGCCATACTTTAGACGCTTTAAATGCTTCCTAGTCGACTTCTTGGAAGATATGTAACAGACGCCAACTCAAAAAAAAACCTCATCAGCATATGTAACAGTAACAAATTGGAAGACATTATCTGAAGCCAGAAATTTTGCAAACTAATATGTGCAAAGCTTTGTTACCGTTACGAAGATTCCGACTTGCTTTGCATGCAAAGAATGTGGACGAGATAAACCGCGCAACAGTTTAGCAGAATGGACATAACTGCTTTTTAAAGCATTATTTACAGAAACTAGATGGCTGGATATGCTTAGGAGCGTTACAAATTGAGATTTATGATACATATAAAAATGTCGCCATTAAAGCGTACGTAAGTATATTCCGATGTGACAGTTTAGAATGTTTTTTGCTCCGACTAAATTTTGAAAGCTGCTATTAAGTCGACGTGGAGCCCTACTTACATGTTTATTTGTAAATTAGAACGGGTGCTAAAAGAACATAAAAATCAGATAACATCGTAGAATTGTAAAGAATATAAATTCTATAGAAGTTTTTATTGAAGTTGATGCTAATGCGTTCTTAGAATTGTTTTTAAATTACTTATATTTTGGTAGACTACTCATATCCCCGAGAAATTCCCACCACCATATCTACACTTCAAAATATTTTTTATACCAACATTTCGTTCTTAATGCGACTCTCATTTTTAAATTATGGAAATACAAAAACGTCTCCTTTATTGTCCATAGAATAACGTTCAAAATAAACTTGATACTTGAATATGAAATGTATTGAATTTCTGATTTAAAACCATAGATAGTTATATGGGTTGGTTTATCTTTGTCAGGTACAACACTAAGCTATTTTTATATAATACTGGATGTTTCTTTAGTTTCAAGAAAAGACATTGCCGTTACTTAGATTTTTTGCAAATTCACACTGTTAAAGAGAAATGTGGATCTCTTTCCTCTTTTGTTGAAAATCAATTTCCCACGGTGAGTAGCTAATATATGTATTATAACTAATTCCCGTCCAATAGAAAAATCCAGTAAAAACGATTGTTTCATGGTAAAGTTTATTACAGAGTTAAAATATTCAAAGAAGTAGATTGTATATAATTTGTGTGCTTAAAGGCTTGCAGTAGGTTATTTTTATATGTACTATTGCTTTTCCATTTTTAAACAGTAAAATTGGAAAACTTGGTAACTAGACAAATACAGCTGGATACTATTCCATTTCGCCAATAGTACATTATATATCGCACCACAGCAAGAACAATGACACGCAGAGCCGGACTGGGGAGGCCGGGCGATCGGGCCCTAGCCTGTGCCGGTAGTAGTGGGGGCCGGTAGTCTACTGGTTCTTCACGACCAAGTATTAACATGTTACAATTTCTTGAAGTAGGTATGAGACAATTAGAAGAATTTTTATGCTTACTTCTCCTCTCTCAAAGTATCTGCAAATATCAGGCATGGATTTCTTGCAAGAATACCGCACGGTCGAGGACACTACTATCCCTAAAGAATTTTTACTGAAAATTTCATAAAATTGCGAAAGAGACTGAAAAGTAAAATTAAGTAAAAGAACAATTCTTTGGAAATGAAATTCCGCTGGAGTTGTTAAGAAAAAGATGTGTGTCGAGAGAATACGAAAGAAAAAAAGATTTTACGAAAGTTATCAGCTATAAATAACCAATTGAGAACATAGATTTGTAATGTACGGAGGACGTGTGGATCTATCAACGGAGGATAGCAGAAGAACTACTGGACTGAGGCGATTCTGTTGGTTACTGACGACAGAGATTGCTAAAGTAGGAGCTAAGGAAGAAGAATATTAATTAGGCATCATCTGTGATAGCAAACTTGCCGTGAAGCCATCAATACGAGGGAAGCTCTGAAAGGTGACAATAGCGTTGGTGAAGTAGAACGGGGCCATACAAAGTTGTAAGATATTTACTTATGAACAACTTTTGCAAAATCAAGGTGTTTTCTTTCACGAGTCGTAAATGTTGTCAATTACGAGTTGCAAACAAAGTTCTTTGGGTATTGTAGGTAATGCTGACAAATAAATATAGTTTTAATTGTGAGTACCTGTACATCAAATTTGTGTTCACCTCGTGCATAACTAGCGTGTTTTGCCCTCGTCTTCACGGCGCGGTCCAGAAACCCCGTTTTATGTTTTTGCTAGATATTTTTCGTTAGTGAAAAATCATTTTAGTAAACGATTGCAAAAAAATTTATTTAATTTTGGAACCCTAATCTTGTTTATTGGCCTCCGATAGCGGACGTAATATGGATTTTATAGCCGAGGGCCTATAAATTTGTTAAGCAGTATAAAAAACACCAACAATGTAGTACACCAATATCAATAATCTGCATAGAAACCATAGCCTACCAAAACTGTAAAGCGGCGACGCAACCATGACGCAGTAGCCTGTAGCCAAAATACTAAATCTTTGATTTCTATCCATTTTGAGAACCAAAATAAAATAAAACGTTGTATGTACTACGGATATTTAAAACCCTCCGCTTCGCGTCGCGCTTGAAACATTTCCTCGTATTGTAATCTATTAATTATGCCCTTAATACATCTTCTTCTATTGGTGCTCGTTCCGAATGTTGGCGACAGGTATGGCTATCATAACTTTATTAGCTGTCGCACGGAAAAGTCCTGTAGTGGTGAGGGAGAACCATTTTCTTAAGTTCTGCAGCCATCAAATCCTCATTCCTGGGCCTCTTTTTCAATATACTTTGCCCTGTAGTATAAGTTGCAGTAGGCCATAACGTTGCTCGTTCCTCATAACGTGGCCCAGATGTTCGAGCTTGCGCCTTTTTACATGAAAAATTTCGCACTTTTTGTCCATTCTGCGTAATACCTCTACGTTGGTAATACGGTCTACCCTAAATACATAAATAACTATTATTAACACTTTCTATTTCACAAGTTGCATATGAAAAGTGCTTTTCTAAATTAACTTTATTTAAATAGAGCAAAGAGATTTTTGTCAAAAGCTCATTTGGTGACTTTCATGTTAATGTCTTCCAAAAAGGACGTTCTGGTGTATTGGAAATGGTGATATTTTGCATAAACTGACATATAAGTGTAAAATCATGAAAAACTTACTTGTAATTTGATATTTTACTTTAATCTTAATACTCTGTTTGTTTCTTACTTTATACATAGTTACATCAATGCATAATATAAGTTTACTAATCTTTTCTGTTTTTTAAATATTTTTCGTATTCTCTGAATGATGTTTTTGGAATATATATCTTCTTCTGAAAACAAATATTGTTTTTTTCAGTAATAATGTATTAAGGGCAAATGATTTTTCTGGTAATAATGTTTTACGAAAGTTTTTTGTTTTGGCAATGTCACAAGACAAACTAACTTGATCAAATTCCCGAGCCAAAGACATTTTCCGAGCAAAGTCATGAGCCCGAAATACATTTCGTGGACTATTTCTCAAATATCAGTTAATTTTGTATCGGTATTCAATGAATGTGACATTTCACAATGACAGTTTAAATGACGTTTCTGAAATACCACCTTGATTAAAACAATATATTTGGTGGTTGCCACGAATACAAGTGATAAAAAACTAATTTTATCCCAAGGGAAAATTTGGATTTTGTGCCACTATAAAAACACGTGATTGGTTAAATTTTAGAAATTCATGGCATATGATTGGATAATAAGATATGCGGGAAGTAGTCATATGTAATAATTGGACTTGTTTGCTTTATAAAACGAGGCATTTTTCAAAAGGGGCCGGTTCAAACACTCAGTTCGGCCGTGATGACACAACTCAATATTGAGGTTACAGCACTATTTAAATAGCTTCCGCGTATGTACAAGAAAAACGGCATTTTTCTTGATCCTATTTTGGATTGTGTCACTATTCCTGATTCAATTATATTTAAAAGTATTTCTTACACCGTTTTGTTTCGACTTGTGCCATTTTTCCTAATTGAGTGTGTCTTTGAAAGAGTTGTGCATAATCCATTCACAATATTTCCTCCTCTTAGTAGGCTCTCATTATGTTTCTATTAGGTGGCATGCATAAATTGTGATAAAAGGCAACCAGTGACATGAAAAAACTATGAAATTTTATACAACTGCTTTATTTACATAGTTGCAATTTTAATGTCAAAATGTTAAAAGTTTACCAAAGGAGATAAAAATTCAATTGGAAACAGTGCAAGCCTTCAAAAATCATAACCACAAATTGAAAACAAAATAACCCTATTTTGTCATATCTAGTTATTTCGCATGCATACCAATCAAAGTGTTACTCTAACATAGCCTGCTAAGAGGAGGAACTTTGTGAATGAATTATATTATCAAATTCAATCCATGGTGTGACCAGTTTCCAAAATATTATTACGCAAACACTAGGTACTACGTAAGAATATTTTCTGTTCTGTAAAAACCTATTCTAATCAAAGTAACCGTTCTGTAACCTTATAAGATCCGAAACTAAAGCTGACGCTACATCAAAGATGTAGACAAAATTATTGGAAGCTGCTTTCAACAACTTGACGAATCACTGTTAATAAAGATCCAAGAAAATAGTAAGAACGGAGGTAAATCTGAAGGTTTGGGGGAAAGGCTTTAAGAAATTGAAACATCCAAAACTAGAGCTTAACAAAGAAAATGGTTCAAATACTGAAATGGAGGCTGATGAAAAGAGAAAGCGGCACACCAGGAAATAGATAAAAGCAACCCTGCTTTGATGCAGAAAAAGAATTACGTATTGAAATGGACGATGAAAGAATGCAGATTGCTAAAGAAAAAATACCGAACAAAGTGAAATACAAGAAAAAGAAACAGCGATTTCGACTTTGACGAAAGAGAATTGCACACTAATACGGAAATCAACAAAATTCCGAATAGTAAAGGGAAAACCAAGAAGTAGATATTCATATTGAGACGGAAAATGTCAGAAAACATGTTAGTGAAGAGAATTTACAAGAACGTGAAGTACAAGAATATGCACATGACGGGCCGAAATTTAACGAAATAATACCAGAAGATCAAGGAACACAATGTAGTTAATGCAGAACACCACAATACCGAGGAAAGCAATAGGAAAATTAAGGCAAAGAGGCAAAAATGAAAAGTAAAAGAAAATAAAAGACTTCTTCAAAATCATGGAAAAGCTTATAGCATTAATTCGCAAAACAGA
This sequence comes from Agriotes lineatus, assembly GCA_940337035.1. Taxonomy (NCBI): domain Eukaryota; kingdom Metazoa; phylum Arthropoda; class Insecta; order Coleoptera; family Elateridae; genus Agriotes; species Agriotes lineatus. Next base: position 67,191,383 of record OW679194.1, on the reverse strand, counting down.
GATGATAATCGGCACCATGTAATGAATGTAAACTAAAATGTTCAACTAAAATAGGATAAGATAAAATATTCCAAACATCTGACAAGTACTGGTCAGTTGATAGTCTGAACTCCCAGCGAGAAGTATGACCACCGTTCTACTTCGGTATTGATACTATAAACAAGACTGTAGCCATGCATTCCATTTCATAATTGCCAAAGTAAGCGTAAAATACGGCAATGGATAAGATACACTTTAAGCTCCCGCACTTCTGCTCCCTGACAACAGACGCTTTGCAATTTTCTTCCTGTGTGGTCCGTCATTTGTTATTGCCATCCTTAGATACACTGCGCTATCTTGAAAATCATACGTTTTCTGTTTCCTGTAGCTTGAATCACTAATTCTTGTTTTAATATCATGTAAGTAGATTTATCTGTATTAATTTCCAATTCTGAATTACACATGCTTCAAAGTTTTGTATCATTGACTGTAATTCTGATTTGGTTCGAGATAAAAATACAACATCGTCAGCATAAGCCAAGCATTGGTATGGTTTTTTTTCAACATACGTATTGCAGTTTGTCTTAATTTTATTTTTCTTAATATGTCTTCTACCAAGCTGTTATATAATTCTGGGGATAGCTGATCTCCTTGTCTCAAACCTACGTTACTAGCAAAATTATCCGATGTTTGCCCTTTAAATTTTACTTTGTTATTTGTTATCGTCGGTGTCATTACTACTAATTCTATTATATTTCTTCCGTCGCTTCTGTCACTTCTGAACATGTTATTTTACTGTACGCCTGTTTAAAATACGGGAAGAGGGTACGTATTTGCTTATTCTTACTACTCCACTTTTCATGTATCTGCTTTAGCATAAAAAGTTATCTGTTACTGATTTTCCGCTTCTAAAGCCAGCTTGGTACATGCCTATCGTTCGTTTAGTTTCTTCTTGTAATTTATTTTAACATTTTGTACACTATGGAAAGCAAGGAAATCGGCCTGTAATTTCCTGTTTGTTGTGCATTGCCGTTCTTATATATTGGGAATATCATTGCCATTGTCCGCTGTTCCCGAATCTTTTTTACTGTCCATATATATAAGTTCGAAAATAAGGACCCCCAATCCTTCGCTTGCACTTTTTATGTGTGCTGTTACAATATTGTCAGATCCTAGACCTTTATTGCTTTTCATTTTTTAAAAACGTTTGTGTTCTCTTCCCACATTTTCTCATGTTGGTAGTTGGTGGATTATTTCTGTTGATCTGTCCATATCTACTTCTCGTTTCTTTGTTTTACAGTACTTTAATGTAATACTGTTTCCAAAACTCCAAGGTCTGTTTTTCTTCTAAATGTGGTGCTCCATATTCATCTATGAGACCCAAGGTTTTTCTCCTAGGGAGAGGTTTTGTTTCTGTGTGCTTTTTTACCTCTTTGGCTTTCTGTTTATTTGATTCTCTTTTTTTTCTACATATTGCACGCGCTTTATTGATTATTTGTTCTTACTTCTCTTTTGCCTCTTTATTTCGTTTTTTCTTCTATTATCTCCATGCACTCGTCGTCAAACCAGTCTTTTCTCTTTTCTTTTTTACTTTTTAAACATATCGTGTATTAAAAAAAAACTCATTCGCAGCATGCCATGATCAAATTGAGGTTTTCCATAACTTGATATACCGGGTGACAATGAGACCAGGGCCATGCTTATATCTCCTTTATTTATGAATCGATTTGGATAGAATTTGATGTGTGGATACTAGACATAATTTCTGATTGACCGATAGATATAGTTGAAATGGTCAACTTCCGGTTTCACCGGAAATGCCATTAACTTTGGTTTTTTAAATGGATCACCCTATATATTTTAGGTTTTTTGAAATGCACAGCTTAAATTACATACGATACTTTTGCTAAATTTTAATTTTTATAAACAAAAAATTATATTTTTTCTCATACGTATAAGGCCGTGATTGGAGAAAATGTGTTCTAAACGACTCTAGTAACCCATAATAATACATATTTTATTAATCTGATCAATAACAAATTGTCCGTGAAGGAATAAAATTTTCTAAACGCCATTAGATAGAAAATGTAATTACCTATCTAACGATATGCATCATGCACCACTTTATCTTTATACAAAACTGAAAAATGTTTAATTAATAAGTTTTTAAAATATTTTTGGGAATTACCTAAGCAAATTTGGCATCACCGCCGTATGTAACTTGAGTTGTAGAGAACAATCCATTTAAAAAATCAAAGTTAATGACATTTCCGGTGAAACCGGAAGTCGGCCATTTTGATTATATCTGTCTCTCAATTCAAAATTACGTTTATTATCCCTGCAACAAGTTGCATTCAAATCCGTTGATAAGTAAATGAGATAGAGACATGGTCCTGATTTCATTGTCACCCGGTATATCCATTGAAGCAAATGAACTACCAGCAGTCAAAGAGAACTAAATTATACCTTGATCTTGAACTATTTTCGTAAATATACACAAAACACTTAATAGAATAAATGTTTTGCACTATTAGTCTCAGAACGCACCATTATTGGCCTATCGTTAGGTCGTGAAGTTGTTTTTCTCCACCTTGGGAGACAAAGTAAAATAAACAATTTTCACCGTGGTAACTAATAAATTGCTAAGTTACCAGTTACTATTTTAATTTTGACGTTTTAAAAAGCTGTGTTGTCAGGTTGACAGTTAAATATTTTCGAAATTTTTTGGGAATTTTAGGTATTAAGCCGTTTAGGTAGTGCAAAAATAGTATATACACCACGGTAGCGAATCCTCTTATAATTTTCGCGCTTCGCGCTCAGTATCTAATACGCGCTCAGGCTATAATACTGGGCTTCGCTACCTTGATGTATAATATACTAATTTATTGACTGTTCCCCTAGCCTTTCTTGAATTAAAATCCTATACCTATTTTTTGTTTGACATTCTGGAGTACCTCTACTGCCATGTTCTCTTTGTTGCTTTTCGTTTTCAAGTTTGGTCGAACTTGTTTCATTTTTCCTTTCATCATAAAATGATCCAAACTAACATCTGCCCTCTATATGACCTTATTGAATCTACGTAGCAAGCATGTCTTTGTGTTATAAGCATGTGATTGAAAAACTACCGTCGTACATCTATACTATCGCAGTTATACAAGCCAACAAGAATAATAATTACCAGAGTCAACAACAAACTTGAACCAACCAATAGAGCAAGCAGGATTCTGTAGAGGTCAGACCACGTACTTAAGCTAATAGAAAAATCTAGCGCGTATAATCTGCCACTGTATCTAGATTTTATAGATTTATCAAAAGGTTTCAATAACATTGTGCTTTGGGGAATGGAAAAGGTACTACAGAACAGCTGAGTTGGTTACAGACATGCTCTTATAATACTCTCTATATGTCAGAAGGCGGGGATGTAAAGTATCAGTCTGACATATGCACTAACGCAAGGGAAAAAGAGAAAAAAGCGATAAAAGAAAAATATCATAAACATTTAAAGTGGAAAGTTTTGCCAAGAGCAGAGAAAGAAAACGATTAAAAGAAAGCGAAATAAAAATGATAGTTGCCCCTTTTGTTCTCCAAGTGGTTCCGCCAAGACCAAGAGGAGACGTGTTTAGATTATAAAAGCAAATTAAACAGCTGCAACTACCCTTAACGAACTTCAATCAGATTACTTCCACTGCGAAAGCCAAGGAAACCGAGGTGCCCTTGAAATCGGTTCTTGTGTTCTGAAATACTTAGCAGACAGCTAAAACGAAAAATAACGAAGAGCTAAAATTGTACTATACCCAGTAAGTTGTTGCGGCCGATAAAATCAATTATAATACCAATGTATTTTTGTAGGGTGTGTAACCATTCGAAACCAAATTTTTAATTAGCGGCCATACGAAGAACGAAGGGGACAGTGACCATGCACATTTTGTAAGAGAAGTCGATCAAATGAGCTTTTTAATCAAGCCCAATCTACATTCCCAGCTCTTACACCAGACTAATTCGGTCTGCAAGAAAAAAGAGAAACTGAGTTACGAGGATTATTTATACTTAAAAAAATTGCTCAACAGCTAAGAGCAAACTATAATAAAACATCAACCAACGAAAACATGAAAACAGGAGTATTTGACCGAAAGTATGTTCGGTTTCTAATCAGAAAGACTTTCAACCTACATGCAAAATATTATCTTCCCTCAAAAATAGTTTTTAAGCTATACTGCCAACAGACAGACAGATAGACGGACGGGCATGTGGACAGGCAGACGAACAGACGCAATTGGGAGATCATCATCTATCAATAATCTGAAGATATCTCGAAAGGTGATTTTTTCACGAGTACAATACTTATGTCGTCTTTTAAACAATAATTGACCCAAACAAGAACAGTGACTCCTCTCTTAACAACACCATAGTAACAAGAACTGATTTGACATATCTGCAATATTATGTTTACTTCCTTCGTCTAATAGACTTCGAAACGATGAAGGAAGTACATACTGTAATCGCGGAAAATCACCTTCCGAGGTTTCTTCACAGCTTCACGTTTTAGGGCCTCCATTAAAATGAAAAACATGTTCTATTAATTCTGTCTGTATATCTGTCTGTCGGTCTGTTGGCGGTAAGCATATTATGGACCCAACAGATTCAGGTGCACACCCTACATTGGCCTTCTCGTTGCCGCGTCTGTTATAACCCAGTCATAAGCGAACATAATACGTATGGTCTCGTGGCCCACTGGTTACAGCATCTGGCTAGCAATCGGATTCCGCGAGTTGGTTGGCATGCAGTTTTTTTGTTATTTGCAAAATGTTGTAATGTGCGAGGAAAGTTTCGTGTAAACCCCTTAACAGATTTTTATAGAGCATAACGGAAATTACTGCCAACGATATTGTCTGCTAGGTTAAAGAAGTTTACATTATGCCGATACCTACAAGTTTTATATATTTTTAAAATTCATTATTGTGAAAATTTTGCATTTTTAAGTTGTCTTATTCTTGCTGAGGTGCGATATATCATTACTAATTGTCGTACAGCAAAATTTCTTTTTCCCAAATTTAATTAAAATTAAATGAATACATACGAATATAAATACATATACACACATATACAAATATCTTGAGAAGTTTGAAAATATCTTTGGAATTCATCCACACGGGCTCATTCATATTTCTTAAAAAAGTATAGAAAAATAAACGTTTTACACTTTAACTGATTGGATACAGCTAACACAGTATTTCAAATCTATTTTAATATTGTGAAACAGAAACTCACGGTATATATTCTGAATGAATTGTCCTGCAACAACAGCACCTCTAATCAAGATTAATATTGTTTTTATGCACTAAAAATTCCACAGATAAAGTTAAATACGAGAACTATAATCGCATGTGAGCCATCTAGAATCGCTAAGTAATAGTAGTGCTTTGTATGAGGAAGTCGATACATTTTCATAAAATTATTCTTAAATTTTTCGTCATCCTTTTTTTGTAAAGTGGAGTTAATTTTCCTTTCATCATTATTAACTTCTGTTATAGACAGAATTACAATGAGTTCGAAATATCAGGAATTTTAGAATTTTGGTGCAGGAAACAAAGCAGTAAACAAAACATTTGCATAACACAAAAAAATTGAATGGGTAATGTATGACATTGAAAGCAAAATTTTTCAAAATAATTAAGTAAATTAGCATAATGGCTACAAATGTCAGCAGCTCGATTAAGACAAATGGCTGAGTGGGATGCTTGTTAATTAACGCTACAAAATTCTTTACTGGCACAAGAACCTAATTTTGCTATTAATGCAAATATCAAACAAACTCTTGACTCAATTTTGATTTGTGGACCTTTCTTGAAAAATGCGTGATTCAGTATGTTTCCAGGACTACTTTTGATAGGTTACCCATTCGAACATAACAAAAACACTGCCCCAGTCCTTATAGCGATTTCCTAATTACGACGCCTCGCACTCGTGCACCAACAGACCTTTCCAGCCGCCACTGTACATACGAATACGAAATTTTCCATATATCTCAGATTACAAGGAATCATAGCTGCTCCTGAATTGCAAATGGCAGCATTATGCAGTTTGAAAGTGCGAATAGCACGACTTGACTTTTCATTTTAATACCGTCTCGTGTACGCCTGCAATGGATTCGAAACTAATGCATGTCCTTACTTGTAGTTTTCCAGCGGGGAACATAAATACGGGTATTTACTTAATGTATTCCCGCCGCGGCGCATATAAATAGTGAAATATTTTGTGACGTGGGCACGCAGCAGCGCAAGCAATCATTATAATTTCTTGGACGACGGGCATTCCATAAACTGCACATCTAAGAGTGATCGTGTAACGCGAGGAGCGGGGTCGAGGCCACCAGGAAGTGGCGGATGCAGTCAAAACATCTCCGAGCACCAGTGTTACCGATTGACCGCAGGTATGCACATGGAGCGGTTCCGGGAGTACTCCGGGAGAGCCGACTCCGGGCGCGTCTTCCTCGCCTGGCGCCGGCTGCTCCCATTTGCATCCGATCGACTGTCGCATTATTGAATTCTCAATGATGCCGCGTAAAAGCATGCCCTTCTGCGATGAAAGTATAATAAAACGACGCGGTATTTTATATCGGCTGGCGGGGGAATCGATGCGGCCTTTTGCATGTGGGAACGCGGCCTGGGAACGACTGTGTTCTTATATTGCTTTAAATATTACTACATGTTGAAAAGATTTCCATTATCGGGCCGCAGAAAAACACCCTATCGTTTCAACAACTAAACACCTACACGATTTTTTCCGAGAGGGTGCGCTGAAAGTAGAATCTACCAGTAGACACCACTCGAGCATCTCACTCGCCCTGTAGACTTACATTTTGCATTTGCATCTACTTGTTAAAAAATCTACATGGCGTTGTCTTCTTTGCAGAACCATTTTTTCTTATTAGCTTATCATGACTACACGTTGATTACAGGAGTTCGAACTGGCAAATAAAGCAGCCTTTTGGTGAAAATGGCAGCATCCGCAGAATTCTCACGATATGTGTATACCAATTCTTCTCCTATCTTACATCCTTTCGTGAATTTTGTTATAAAACCGCACTCGAGGCACTTAATCCACGTGATAAATTGGTGCTTGTGGCACTTAAAACAAACGAAAGCCACACATTGGTCCCGTCAAGAACCTCGTACGGTACAAAACGGCGTTTAGGACAAGCGAATGGTGTTGGAAGTCAACGATAAAAAGCCTCCGGTCAGCTCATGACTAGCTCAGTGTTAGGGCTGGGTTCATCTCCGCGGCGAAACTTCATTGGAAAAGACCCAGCTTTCAGGTATATTTGAGAGCCTCAAACATTAATAAATATGAAATGAAATTTCCTCGGCTTATGTTGGTGCCCCCCCTCCCAACCCCCGAGCTAAGGGCCCGGGATGTTCAAACCCTCTGAACCCCCTTTAGTCCCGCTACTGGTTCACCTGATCTTAATAGTACGCCGTTACTGTAAGCCTGTCTAAATTCGTTAATTTACCTTTAATTTTGGCGCCACTGCAGACAAGCAAGCTAGATCTATAAGATCCGCAACATCTACAGTTGCTGAAGGACGGAATACGAAATATGTATACTTATGGCAAAAGCAAACTCCTTGAAGTCACCTTGCTTTACAAAATTTAGAATTATCTATTACACTCTGTTTGAAGAGCAATTTTTCCTTTTGTTTAAATACTCACAAGTGGAGATTAACAAGATTCTATTTATTCCAATACCAAAAAATGGCAATACGTATATTAAGAAAACAAATCTAAGTATATCAGCTGTACAATCACACACCGTTCTTATACCCTATTAGAATAAGAATCGACGTATGAGGCTCCTGAAATTCCAGAGCGGTGTTCGGGTACCACAGCTTACCTCGAATGTACAGTTGTCGCCAATAAAAATGGGTACACCTAAATAGATCTAGTGACAATATTTTTATATTTTTACATCTCATGACCCATGATACCAAAGTTTTATTATCTGAAGTCTGTGTGCTCTCTCATTTTAATTTTAATGATTTGGTATATGGTTCGTGTATAAGTAGTAGAGACTGTAACCGTATACAATTAGTTCAAAATAGTTGTCTACGTTTCATTTATGGCATTCGAAAATTTGATAGAATTTCTCATAAATTAAGTGATACTGATTGGCTTAATATGAAAAATAGACGTTATTTACATACCGCTTGCTTCTTTCATAAACTTATAAAAACAAAAAGTCCGCCTTATTTGTATAATAAGATCAGATTCAGAACTGACATTCATAACATCAATATTAGATTTAAAAATGTGATTACTCCTCCTTCTCATAAAACTACATTTTTTGAACGTTCTTTTTCGTTTAATATCTGTAAAATTTATAATTCTCTATCTGATAATCTTAAACAACTTTCTTTATTAAAATTTAAAGCACACCTTACTTCCTCCTTAAAAATATCACGAGCACAATAATTGTAAGCCTTTTATATGATATGTATATTATGATTACTTATATTATGCTTATTTTTTTTTCTTCTTTTCTTTAAATTACGTTTCGTACTTGCTAGTATATATGTGCAGGGTTTAGGTGTTAGAGCAGAAAGTGGCCTTTTGCCACTATTCTGAACCTCGCCCTGAGTTTGACTGAAATTTTGTTTTGTTTTAACTGTTATATATTTAGTTTTGTATTTTGTTTCAGTCAATAAAGTCACTATTATTATTATTATTATTATTATTATTATATTTTGGTCATGTTTAAAACGTTGCAGTTACCTGTAATTTTGTTACTATAATATGCAAAATATACGGTACCCCCCACCCAAGAAAAGCGCCCTTCCGTGCGTTCTAAGAATACTTCGATACTCAGCATCATTCCGTTTCGCTAATACAATGAAATGCTATGAACCAGTTATTTATAAAAAAAAAACAAAGAAAACAAAAAAAAATTTTTTTGCCGACGACCATAGCTCAAAAGTTGATGTTGCCTTCATTTTCGGAGGACCTATCGTTTGAAAACGATCCAAGACTTCAGGAAGGTTCCTGGCGACCGGAATCGTGTACACATACGAACATACATCCCCCGCACAGCACGTTTAGGCACCCCCCAATACGGGGGATTGATCTAGTGGGCTGGGATCTTCACCAAAAGATTCGCACCGCCGAGACGGAGATTTGATATAGTGGGTTCATTAGTCGGTTGGCTCGAATTTTAGAGATATTTGACTCAGAGTGGTTTTCGATATGAGGGAATTTCAATACTTCGTACACTTCGTGTCGAAGTAATTACAAATAAAAAATCGATATGATACATACATACATAATCAGTTCCTCTTCTACGTTACTGTGTAGAGGTGTCGCGGCAGTGATGTCTCCACACACGACGGTCAACAGCCATCCTCTCGGCTAGCCTCCAATCAATAAATTCCCTTTCCTTGTAGAGTCTTAGCTATTTCACTATTCCATGTTCTATTTGGCCGGCCTCTCTTTCTTGTCTTATCAATTCCAGTCTTCCATATAACTTTAACTTTTCTGTTCTCACTCATACGCACCATGTGACCGAACCAAATTAGTTGTCGCGTTTCAATTACCGAAAGCACTGATTTAACATTAAACCACTCGCGAATTACATTATTATTAATACAGTATTTTCTTGATACACCAGCTGCTGCTCTAAGATAGCGCATTTCGCTTGCTTGTATTCTGCTCTTGTCTCTGTCACTCAGGGCCCACGTCTCACTTCCGTAAGTTAATACACGGATGTATACACTTTTAAATATTTTGGCCTTTGTGGCGCTGCTTACTTCTTTCTTCCTTATGAACACTTTGTTCAATGCGTAAAATTATTTAGTGGCATTTGACACTCGAGTGCTAATTTCCGTTTCTATACTTCCCCTGGCATTTAATACTGAACCCAAATATTTAAAGTTGTCAACTTGCTTCAATTTCGTATTATTTAATATTACTTGCAGTTGTTCCTCGTATTTACTTATTACCATGGTCTCCGATTTTTCAATATTAATACGCATTTTATTCTTCCTTAGTTCTTGATTCCATATTAGCAAATTCTTTTGTAAATCTGTTTCAGTGTTCGCAAATATTACTAAGTCATCTGCATACATCAACTCGGACACGTAAACTTGCTGTAATTTATGGACTCCTAATCTTGCGGGTTTTAATTTTTGGTTACAAGCTCTGTATATATTGTCCATTAAGACAATGAACAGGAGAGGACTTAGTACTCCTCCCTGCCGGACTCCCATAGTAGTAACGAATTCAGTAAAACTTAGGTTATTCGTTCTAATTATACATATTTCTTTCAACGATATGATTAGAATATAAATAATATCATTTATAATCTGGGAATGTACGAGTATAACAACAAAAATTAAATTAATATTTTGCAATATTGCCACTGTTTTCAATTACAGCTTGCAATCTATCTGTCAGGGAAGTCAGTAAATTTCTGATATATGCAGGAGATAAGCTGCCACTCAGGGCAATGAGAGCATTAGTCTATGGGCAATTTTTCCTTTTTCTAAATCATTCAAATGGCCGGGTATTGTCACTTCTTCAAATCAGGTCTCCCAAGAAGAACGTGAGAGCTCAACGAATTATATTTTACTGAATTTTTGCAATCACATTCGCAAGGAAACGGCAGTGAAATTCGATATAGCCCCAAAAACCATTTAACTTGCCCCGGGGACCGCCAATTGTAGCAGTTGCAGGAACATGGCAACAAAGTAGGCACAAGTGCGTCAAAATATATATGCACTGTTCAACAAGCACATTTCAAATCCGGCACCTCGCCGAAACTTTAAATAATGGTAAGGTAAATCTATAATCGGTAGTTTTCTCGTTCAAGCGCTAGAAAACTGGTGACACTGCATAATTCTAGAGTTCCGGAGTGACATTTCACAACACGTCTTCACTCTTCAAGATCACGAATCCTTTGCTGGGAACCTAGTGACGCAATCCTTCACCGTCCAAGATGAACGCGCTCCCGTCCAAGTGGAAACATTCTAGAGTACTCCACATTAACACACGCAGTACCGGCAGTTATTGTAGGGTATTCCCCAACGACACACACGCACGGCCTTTACCAATCACAGCTCGAGATTGCAAAGTAAATCCGCTAATATTATCTCATGACGCAGGTGTTTTAGAAAATGCAGCTAATTACACAAGGCGCTAGCTATCACAATCATAAACTTTTAAACGCAGTTAACTAGAACATTTCCTTGTTGACCATCTTGAACAATTTGTCTCTAATTTCTGACTTCCACTCTTCAGATCTGCAATACCTTCAACATCCCACCTCTTTCTTAGTATTCCTATTTATATTTTTCAGGTTTCTATTCTAACATTTGACAATCTACCTTCCTCCATCTTGCATACATGACGTTACAGTTTAATCCTCGTTTACGACGCACAATAGTGTTAAAGTTGGACGACTAGCTAGCAGGAAAGGGGCGGGGCTTAAAGTGAAAGTGCAGGGCTCGCTCGCGTTATTCATTAGTAAGGGGACAATGCTTCTTACTGAGTAGGGCATGCAAACGAAAAAGCGTTTGTAGGAAGAAGTTCAACGCATTTACCCCTGCCGCTGGCACAAAACCAATGGCGGCATCTGCATTTCAAACAGACGTAATAATTAAAGCTGATATTATATGGCAAATGCATATTTTGTATAATTGATATGCCGGCATAACTTTTTGCATATGTACACTAATTATGTGAAAACAAATCGTTTAAGCTAAGTTTCATTTTGCATATTAATACGTTTTTGAGCATATTTTATGGATTTTGCATATTTGGTTATATTTAGCAATAATTTGTAATGTATGAAGAACTTTTCGAGATTTTTTTGTAAATTTACTATTATATTAATAAAATTATTATGTACAACTGAGATATATACTTTCACTTTCTGCCGCTGGAGTGCAGTGTGCGTATTGAAATGAGCAGAGGAAAGGGGAAGTCCCTGTTAAAATCTTTGACTATATACACATAGACTGCCAGCACTTTTCCATACAAGCAGTGTATAAGGAATCGGTCAACACAAAATCAATTTCAAGAGTGTTGGGTGAATAACAGTCTGGTGGGGTTAGGTAAAATCTCTTTTTATGTTGCTTACAACGTGAAGTTGTGTTGGCAGTCCATGTTATATAGTCAAAACGTTAAAATGAATGACGTCTTTGAATAAAAATTAGAGAGATAAATATACTCATACAAAATTACATTATTTTGAATACTCCTACTTATTAAAAAAAATATAGAGCATATTATGTGCATATATTAAAACTTTTGGTGCATATACTCAACAAAATGTATGCATATATATGCGCATATTTTCGTACATTTGAGTACCTACATATAATTATCAGCTTAGTAATAATCAGCTTATTGTATCAGATAATCTACTTTATGATTAATTCGCAGTTAATAAAAATCAGCTTCCTGAAGTTGTAAGTATATTTTCCTTAGTTCTTCTACTACTTGGTCAGTCATGACCTATGTTTCACAGGTTTGGGTAATAACAAGCTTTATGAAATTTTATTTTGTTTCTGTTATTCCCCATCTCCTTTCTGCTATATGGTTATTATTTAGATTTAATGGTGATCTACGGTAGTAGAATAAAGTACACACACGATCATTGAAAATGAACAGGGTTATGCAACCCATGTTACACATTTGAAACAATGTTTTTAGAAGGCGACTATAATCGTGTTATCCAAAAAGTACTTCATCTAATGCATTTTCTCATAGCAGCTTCTAATGTAATAACGAACCGCACGGATGAAAAAGCATCTCTTGCTTTGATGTTATAATTCCCACAATATTAACCATCTATTCTCATTATTGCTTTACTTCCAATCACTGTTACTTCAACCATTTCAACCAGTGCTACCAAGCTAACTAACATTTCTCTTTCTACTCACTGTTATCAAATACTTGCTGGAAGTCTATGATCTATGAATAAATAATCTGAGTCCATATTTTTTTCTGCTGCGTTTATCGTAGTGTAAATCGATTATTATGATTAGTTGTCAATATGTCTTATAACCGGCATTGATCTCCTCAGCATGTATTTAAACGACTGTGTAACACGGCTGATAGTATCTTGTACTGTTGTATTCAGGAACTTTATGCCTCGGCAATGATTACATATTGCTTTGTATCATTTTTATGAAAAAATGTTGTTGCAACAAGATTGCAAACTTTTCAGCATGCTCAGCTGCATACGGTCCTGGCATTAGAGTTAAGGTTGAAGTGACCATGCAGTTCTGTATCAGATGCAGCCGAT